>QJPP01001976.1:0-235765 GCA_003996215.1 Jaltomata sinuosa | reverse complement strand
ATTTGGTCGAGAGACGTTTAGACGATACAATTGACGCAATCACATCGTGACACGCATATAGAAAGAACCCGGTTAAGCCTAGGATCGACATTGTTACAAAAGCCATGGTGAACACGTCCCTAGTTCATTCTCTCCTACTGATTATTTCTCTTACATAATTGTTGCTTTTGTTCACGTTGATTACAAAACCCCCCCCCTTTAATTACCGGAAACAATTGACGACTAGTCACGTACTTCACTAAAAACTTAATCTTCACCATATTCTCTGTGGGATTCGACCCCAACCTTGTTGGGTTCTTTACTTGACAACGATCGCTTACGCTTCATTAATTTGAGGTGTAGTTTGAGCGTTATCATAAAGTGGCGCCGTTGCCGGGGAATACGGTTTTTGATTAAGTCTAGTGTGTTTATTTGACTCTTAGTCATAATTTCCTGCTTTACGTTTATTTGTTGTTTTTGTTTTTGATAGGTTACAGATTTGTGCATGCCAAATACCCGAAGCTCGGGTGAATCAACAGTACCTTACGACCCCGAGCTTGCGAGAACATTAAGGCAGAATATGGCCGCACAAAACGAGGCAGCAAGGATCGCTGCAGAACTGCAGGCCCAATAAAATCTGAATGCTGGTGGTCTGCTGGATGATGTCGCACGGAATGATGAGGATCTCGATCTAGATGGAGCTGGCGCTACGGGCGCCATTGTTGTTCCACCGCTACCGCCCGGAGCAAAGTTCAATATCACTAGCACGATGATTCAGTTGCTGAATTTGAGAGGTGTATTCCGTGGTGCCGCTGGTGATGATCCAAACCAGCACTTAATGAATTTCGTGGGGATCTGCAAATCATTTGAGATGCCAGGCGTGAGTCAGACAGCGATCAGGCTCAGGTTGTTTCCATTGTCTCTGTCTGATGAGGCAGCATTGTGGTTGACTGAGCTGACCCCCGACTCTATCGCAACGTGGGGAGAGTTGAGAGGAGCTTTCCTAGAAAGGTTCTTTCCTCCCTCTCGGATGATACAGTTGAGGGACGAGATTAGCAACTTCAGGCAGCAACCGCACGAAGCACTGCACGAGACTTGGTTGCGATTTAAAAAGAAGATAACCCAATGCCCGAACCATCAGTTGACCGATAACTTCTTGATGCAAACGTTCTACCGGGCACTGAATTCGGCTACCAAGCCGACGTTAGACAACGCAGCAGGTGGTGCATTCATGGGTCTCACCTTTGTTGAGGCCACAACTACTTTGGACAGGCTCACCAGAACCAACAGGGCCTGGCATACACGAGTTTCAGAGGTTGCAGCTAGCACCTATACCGTTGGTATGTCAGCAGAGCAGCGTAGGAAAGAGGAGGAGCGCAACCAAGACATGGCGCATCTGAAAACGCAGCTGGACCTACTGACCAAGCACTTGTTCTCAGGAGGTATGGAGAAGCTGCAAGTTGTGGGCGCCCAAGGTATGGAGACTGAGGAGGCAAATTACTTGGGGGGTTTCCAGGCCAATGGCCAGGGAAACCAAGGTCGGAATTATCAGCGAGACAACCACTATGAGAAAAGTGGCTACAAAGATCGCGACCAAGGAAACTGGAGGAACAACACCGATAGAGGTGGGTTGTATATACCACCTGGGAATCGGGATAAAATCGGCAGCGAGGCTGAGACATCCAAACTTGAGAACATGATGGCAAAGATGCTGCTGAAGGTGGAATCGACTGACTCTGGGGTAAAGGCAATGCGGAATGAGTTATCAACATTAAGTCAGGTAGTGGAGTCACACTCAACCGCAATCAAGCAATTGGAGCAGCAAGTGGGTCAGATCTCGGCATCTTTAAACCAAAGGAAGACAGGTACCTTGCCGAGTGACATGACTCATCCGAGGAATGACGCTAGTTGTATGGCGATCACCACAAGAAGCGGAAAAATATTACCGGAATCACATCCGGTAATTCAGACTCAAGGTGATGCTGCGGATGATGAAGAGGCGGTAGAGGAGGAAACTCCAAAGCCCGCGGAGAAACGCAAGGAAGCTGAAAAGCTCCCAACTATGATGCCTCGACCACCACCTCCGTTCCCACAGCGTTTGAAGAAGAAAGCTGACGATGGTAAATTCCTGAACTTCATGACCATGCTGAAGCAGATTTCAATAAACATACCATTGGTGGAAGCGCTGGAACAAATGCCCGGTTATGCCAAGTTCATGAAGGACTTGATTACAAAGAAGAGGTCGGTAAGTTTTGAACCGGAAGATAACCCCCACCACTGCAGCGCTATTTCTTCAAGGTCCTTAGTCGAAAAGAAGGAAGATCCAGGCGCCTTCACTGTTCCCTGCACTGTTGGGAAGCTCAACTTCGGGAAAGCCTTGTGTGATCTGGGTGCTAGCATCAACTTGATGCCGCTAGCCGTCTATAAACAACTGGGTTTGGGAGCTCCTAAACCAACGTCCATAAGAGTGATGATGGCCGACCGTTCAGTAAAGCGACCTGTGGGAATATTGTCTGATGTGCTAGTAAAGATCGGTAAGCTTATTTTCCCAGCTGACTTTGTGATCTTGGATTGCGAAGTGGATTTCGAAGTTCCCATAATCTTGGGACGACCATTGCTAGCCACAACAAGAGCCTTGGTTGACATGGAGAAAAACGAACTGACCTTCAGGCTGAACAATGAAATGGTCAAGTTCGATGTGTCCAGAGTAATGAAGCAACCAAGTGACATGAGGGGGGTCGCGGTCATCAATGCTATTGAGGAAGTCCCTGCTGATGTGTATCCTGAGGAGAAACATGTAGAGGAAGGCGGTGAAAATAGAACTAAGAAACGAAAACACCGCAAGAGAATCTACAAAGAAAGAGCGAAGAAGTTGTCGCGACTAGCGATGGAGCCCAAAAAGGAAGCTGGAATGCCACACTCCATCGAGTTCTCTTGTTTTGGAGACCCTGGCGGTCTCCAACATCATTCCAGAATTTGAGTCATATCGACTTCACAGGTATTCCTTTCTCTCACAGTTTTTAGCTTTCATATGTATGCATTGGAGACAATGCATGAGTCTAAGTTGAGGGTGTTGGAAAACCTGTGAGTCACCACCGAGGGTTTTTGTTGCTAATTTCTTTTCCCTCCGGTGTGCTATCTAGTAGAACCGGCATGTTTAGGTTGTTTAATTTAAAAATTTTTTTAGTGTCTATAGCAAAGCATGCGATTTCTTATCAAAGTAGCGCCCCTTTTAAAAAATTTCTGGTTTTGAGCTTATGTTGAAATGATTGACTGTCTGGATCCTTGTATGTCATTGTGCGATTATGAGTAGAATGAGTATGCTTAAGCCGAACGGTTGTTTGATAGTTGGTAGTGATATAGTTTCTTGGTGCCAAGTGTGTGTGAGATTATTGTTATAAATTCTTACTCTGTGTATGCATCTAGAACTTGCCTGGTATATTTTGTTAAGTTTGAAGTTGGTTGCTTAGGAAAGGATCACAGGCCCTTTTTGTGTGCAGTCCACTTAACCTATAAGACCGTCCAAATGCAAATAGTCCCTTTGATCCCTGTTTGAGCCATAATTGACCTTGTTCTTTCAATAACCTGTCACCGTTCCTGTTTAACTTTGAATCCCTATTTTGGCCCTGGTCCTTCCTTGGACATCGTGCACCTCAACCCAGGCAATCATCCTAAGTTGAGGGTGGCTACTATAGAGGTAAACCCTGTTTTGGCCCTGGTCCTCCCTAGGACATCGTGCACCTCAACTCAGGCAATCAGCCTAAGTTGAGGGTGGCTACTATAGAGGTGAATGATAAGAAAAAGAGGACGGAAGAGATTGGTTGTGAGTAGAGTGAAAATGCGGGTGTGTGCCTAAGAAAAGAAAGAAAAAAGAGGAAAAAAAAAAGATCGAAAAAAGAAATAAAAAGAATTGTCAAAACAAAGAGGCCGCATCTGTAGCTAGAAACGAGAAAATAAAAAAGGTGAATAAGGATGGACAAAGTAAAGTTGTGTGGTAATATGATGTCAATGGTTCCAAGGAGGGCTTAGTCACTAACCCCTAAATGTATCCTACCTGCACCTGAAGCCTCATTACAAGCCAAAACAAGTCCTGTAGTGATCTTGAGCGGCTTTCTGAAGAACTGAAATAGAATAGTAAGGGCAAGCCTATGGTATCGCATGTGCATTGTTTGAAATCGTTTGTGAGTGTGAGCGCTTACCTAGTCCCAAATCGTGTGTGTGGGATTTCTTTGTGGTGAGGGCACCAAGATTTCTGTATTGTCTATTGATTGTTAGGATAGCTGCGCGTGTGTACGTAGAATGTTCTATCATATCGGAATGACATGTTTTGATCCTTGCAAGTTAGTGTTTCATACATTCGTGTGCTACGAGGGAGCTTGATTTAATTGAATAAGTTTTGAATGACCATGAGCTGCTATAGACACGAGTTTGTGTTCTTAGTTGAGTCGTATTATTGTTTTATGTTATGTTGCTTGAGGACAAGCGAACGTTTTAAGTTGAGGGTGTTGATGTGACGCCAATTTACGTCACTTTCGACTCCTTTTTACTAAGAACAATCGTACGTTTTCAAGCAACCATTGTTGTTTTTGATGTTTTTATGTTGTATTTGTAGGAAATGGAAACAAACACGGAAATGGAAGGAAATACGAGAAAAAGAGGATTCTGCCTAAGAGTGACGGCCTGAGTGACAGCCCGTCACACATGTGACGGTCCGTCACAGTGACCGTCAACTTAAGGCAGTGGTGCTGCCTAGCAGTGACGGTCCAGGCGACGGTCCATCACTGCCTTGACGGTCCGTCAAGCCTGGCCGTCAAGCTAAGGCAGTAGCGCGCCAGCGGCTGTCCGCGTGAAGGACTCCTAACCCGTTTTGGATTTGGTTTCTTTGACTCCTATAAATACCCTATGATAGGTTTATTTTACATGTTGTTCACCCATTAGTTTAAACACGTTTTTTTAGTTGTTTTTGAGATCAAGAAACACGTTTGCTCTTGTTGAATTCGTGTTCTTGATTCGTTCTTGAGTTCTTGGTTTCTTTTGTTCTTGGATACTTAAAGATTGTCCTCAATATATTGTAAGGATCTCGGTTCTTTATTATTTTATGAACATGACTTTCTTCTCTTCTTCTTCGAGCATGAGTAACTAAAACTCCCGCAACTAGGGTTGTGGGAGCCATGGCAAACGTAGCAATATAGATTCCGGGTAGCGTTGGGTTCGATATAGGTATTGTCACGTTGTTAATCATACATTATGTCACGTTTTCTAGTGGTTGAAAACATTAGAACATGCCTAGGTTTAATTTGCTTGAGTAAAGAAGTTAAAACCGGGAAACTTGATTAACGACAAGGATTCGAGACTACCAACTCTCGTCTTAAAGATTAATGCCGTAACTGGATTACTCTACTTGATGTTAGGATTGAAATCTAAAAAGCACATCTTTTCGAGGTCGAGAGAATAGAAAAGGAAATTTGTTTATTTGGTCGAGAGACGTTTAGACGATACAATTGACGCAATCACATCGTGACACGCATATAGAAAGAACCCGGTTAAGCCTAGGATCGACATTGTTACAAAAGCCATGGTGAACACGTCCCTAGTTCATTCTCTCCTACTGATTATTTCTCTTACATAATTGTTGCTTTTGTTCACGTTGATTACAAACCCCCCCCCTTTAATTACCGGAAACAATTGACGACTAGTCACGTACTTCACTAAAAACTTAATCTTCACCATATTCTCTGTGGGATTCGACCCCAACCTTGTTGGGTTCTTTACTTGACAACGATCGCTTACGCTTCATTAATTTGAGGTGTAGTTTGAGTGTTATCACACAAGGAGCACTTAATTTTGGGACTTGCCAATACCAATCCCCTGTTACCTACTAACCATGGTGCTAGCATTTTGCCTAGTACCATCCCTTCTCTTTTGCAGGTTCATGGACAAATATTTCTAAAGGAGGATCCGAACAAAGTCCCTCATGAACAAAGGGTTGAAGGCCTAATAATAGAGCTACCTAGAAAGTCAACTCTTAAGAAGAAACACAAAGACCAAGTCTATGGGTCCAAAATGATGCATTGGAGGGAAAGCTTTGGGAAACCAAGTGTGGTGCACAAGAATGCAGACTCAAAAGCCCGTCTTCAAGGTATGTACCCTTCCCCTCTTATTCCAAGCAATCCTTGGAGTCATGATGACACTTTTTCTATGGTAGGTAGGTTTTGGAAATTGTATGACCTCATACCCTACCATGAGAGTGATGATATAGCTCCAATGTATTCATGGTTGGTTTTGGATATGCTTAAGTTAGGTGTGTTTCATGTTTTGAATGCCAACCATAGTTATTGTTTGGGAAAGAATCCATGGTGCATTTGTGATTCCCGATTTATGTATTCTACTCCTTGTCACACTTATGTGGTTAGACAAGTTAAGGTGTTAGGATGGATTCTTAAAAGCATGACTCCATTTGTTTATCCATTCTTTGTGGGAGTTTGTTTGAGGAATAATAATGAATTGTACTTGAAATGCTTAATCTCGTCCTCTTATGTTCCAAATTGTGAATGCCATCTTGTTAACATTCTTTTCTTAAAGTGTTATTTGCAATTGAGAACCCTCGAGTGGATGCTAAGTTGCTTATTTATTTTTGGGAGAGTCCATGGATATTGAAAGCTCCTTGTCACCTTCATAGGGTTGGACAAGTTGAAGTTTCAAATGGAACTTTTGGAAGCATGTTTGGTTCTATGATAGGAGGGACCCCAACTCCTTGGGAGTATTATTTGGCATGGAGTGATTTGACTCCTAATAAATCCCTCGACTATTCTAGTAGCATGTCTTTGTTGGTACTAGCATGGATAGCATGGTTGACACGAGCATGGATGGTATAGATGACACATACGATGTTCATGTAAAGGAAAGCATACAATGTGTGGGTGGTCCACTAAAGTGAGGTGGAAGGAGGAATTCAGGAATTCCCAAAAGAAGGCAACCAAACAAGGCCCTTACTTAATTAAGGGCAAAACTGTAATAGCTAGTGTCTTCTTATTCCCTAGTATAAGTAGTAGCTTTTCTTCATTTTGGAAGACTAGTTTTTGCATATTGAAGATTGATACTCTAAAACTTGTAGTTGCTAGTGTAAGGCTTAGTGTAATTCCCTTAAGGAATTAGTGAGTGATTAGGGTGACTCTCTTAATTGTTAGTTTAACTTCTTTACTTAATTAATCGAAGGTCTCCCACTTGTGGATTTCATTTAGGTTTCCTTGATTAGTTGAGTTGAATTAGTATCTAGTTGTTGGAATCAATTGAGAGGTGAGGGTTTTAGCCCCTTGTTGCCCATAATTTCAATTCCTAGTTATTAATTCTCATATCTTTTCCTTTGTTTCTTCTTGTTTGTTGTATTTCCGTTATCAGCTATGGTTAACTGTGATGCAGACTTCAACGGAAAGATCTACACAATATTGTATGAAACTAACCAAAGTTTTAATCCTCCTTGATATTTTAAGAATAGCAATAAAACAAAGATATCAGATCTAACATTACCTTCTCCCCATCATCCTCAAAGTTTACTACATTACTTTATAAAAAAGGAAGAATTCATTGTCAATTGTTAATTATGTATAATTAATATATAATTTTTAAATTTACTAACTAAAAGAACTAAAGAAAGACAGAAAGGTTGATTTTAATGAAAGAAAATGAGTTGAATTAAACGTTGACGCGTATTTAATTCTTTTTCCTTACCTCTCAATAACTTCTATTTTTACTATCGTTCTCCACAACTATGTACTCTAGTGGCACTAAATTAATTAAGACAAAAAAATTAAAATGCCTAAAGACAGTACATATATTTAACACTGCCACTAACTAATATACTAATATACTAATATCTTATATCTTCCTCTTCAAATCTTTTCCTATTGTAATAAATAAATAAATGTATCTCGATCAAAATAATATCAGATATAAAAAAAAGTCCATAAATATATTATTAAAAAAAACTAACAATATTGTATATAATCTCACTAACTTATTTAGAGTTGTATTTCAGCTAGAGTACCTTTACAATTCAATATTTAAATCACATATCGCCCTTCCAACTTTCAAGCATCCCTACATACATATAAAGATTGTCAACTTAGTAACCAATAAAGAGTTAACAAAGTTATCAACCAACACACATGTAATTAAAATCGTTTTACCTTCTTTGCCTAGTAACACATCAAAGCAAGATCTACGGGTAAAGCATTGATGCACTATCAATGATCAATCAATTTAGTAATTGCATCTCAAAATAGGAAGATAAACACCAAATTGGTCCAATCAGGTGACACATGGGGATAAACAATCTTCCATCTATTATAGAAAATTAAAAGAATCTCAAGGTATCATATAGTACCTATTTTTCTATCCCCTATGAGTACATATTTTTCCTTTTCTCTCAAAAAAACATAGAAAGTCAACTTTTCTATGATTATATTTGAACTACTTACACATATATCAAATTGTTTATCATCGACGTCGATCCTAGTAACTTCATCGACTTCTTTTTAGAGCTTCACTACCTATCAAGCACATGTTTTAGTGTTAAGGTTAATATTTATAAAAAAATTGAAAAATTAAGTCAAAATTCAATGCATGCAATGAGCTCAATTAGCAAACAAAGCAGCAAAATCAAGATAAATATCACTCTAATGGAACATAAAAATAATAAAATTTAAAACCAAAATCAACAGAAAATATTAAAATATCTCAAAGTATCATAAAATACCTATCATTGTTTATCATTGACGCCGATCCTAGTAACTTCATCGACTTCTTTTTAGATCTTCGCTACCTATCAAGAACATATCTTAGTATTAAGGTTAATATTTATAAAAAGAAATTTAAAAAATAAGTCATAATTCAATGCATGCAATGAGCACAATTAGCAAACAAAGTAGCAAAATCAAGATAAATATTATTCTAATCGAACATAAAAACAACAAAAATTTAAAATCAAAACCAACAGAAAATATTAAAATCATTAGAAAAAAGGAATACAACTAAAAAAAAAAGCTAGGAGAAACTAAAAATAGGGAAAATTCGTTGCCTTGTTAGAACTCTATTTATAGTTGAAGAAACTCCAAATTTAAAAAAATTATTGTTATATATTTAAAGTCCTATCTATATAAGGTTATATATTTAAAGTCCTATCTATATAAGGTACACTTTTAAATATGTTAATTTTTTAAATAGAAAAATCTAATTTTCAAAGCACATGTAACGGAAGTTGGAAGTCCTAATGTGACTTTTCAAGTCTCTTTTCTAAATGTCAAATGTCTGTTGTTTTATAATTTATAAATACGGTATATCACATAATTCAAATAAGAAAAATAATTAAATAAATATTATGGGAAATAATTATTACCTTTTATAAATAAGTAAAGATCTAATAAATATAATTTCTAAGTCTTAAATATTAAAATAATAATTAAATAACAGTTATTTAAGAAAAAAAGTGAAAAGATAATTTTGTCTATTGTGAAGTCTTTTAGTGAAGGGCAAAAAATTCAAATCACATTATAAGGTGTTTCACACTTTTAATATAACTAGTTTAATGTACGTGCGTTGCACGTATGCATCACGTCAATAAATATGAAATGAATAAAAAAAAAATATTGAAAAATAGCAATTGACGTTAATCAAAATACAAATTCTTTTATGTTCTTGGTTACTAAGTAATATAACGATGAAATTTAAAATATTGGCACTAATAATAATAATATTTAAAAATAAAATTAAACAACGTATATATTTTATGCATTATGTTATATAGGAAATTTCAATAGTTTGGACCTAAAACTAAATGTAATCTTTTATTATTAAATTTTAATTATAATTGACGTAATTGAATGTTACAGTAGCTCAAACGTTGCAGTTGTTTCACTTTTTTTTGTTGGTTACCAACTTTTGGGTTTCTTCAATCAAGTAAACAAATAAATGAATGAGAAAACTAAACAACTTTTGGATTTCTTCCGTTATTTCATTTATATTTTACTACTATTTAATATTTTATAATATTTGATAATACTTTAATTTAATGTAGGGGTAAAATGATAATTTAACTTTGCACTTTGGAGCTTCTCACTATTAAATAGCATATAGTAGCAGAACAGAAATTACAATAAAACAATAAGACAATTGAGATATTGTAACAATACGATTAAACCTAACCTTTACACAAAATTCCTTAAAGTCCAATTGAACATTCATTTATCACTTGTATTGAGTACTAAAAATAGGAGATAGCAACAGACATAAACTACAACAAAATAATATGATAATCGAGATATCACGATAATACAATTAATTAAACCTAACATTTATATCAAAATTCCTTAAAGCAGTAAAAATAGGAGATAGCAATAGAACAAAAACTACAATAAAATAATACGATAGTCGAGATATCACGACAATACAATTAATTAAACCTAACTTTTATATCAAAATTCCTTAATGCAGTAAAAATAGGAGATAGCAATAGAACAGAAACTACAACAAAATAATAAGATAATCGAGATATCAAGACAATACAATTAAACCTAACCTTTATATCAAAATTCCTTAAAGCCCGGCTGAACATTTATCACCATATATTCATTTACCACCTGTATTAAATAGAAAAATAACATATATATTAAATAGAAAAATAACATATAATAATAGAACCTTTACACAAAATTAAGACTAAATATTCATCTACCACCTGTATTGAGTAGTAAAAATAGGACATAGCAACAGAACAAAAACTACAACAAAATAATACGATAATCGAGATATCAAGACAATATAATTGAAGGAAAAAAGTGAAAAGACAATTTTGTCTATAATTCTACAAAGTGAGGTCTACAAAGAATAGGTGTACACAGACTTTACCCCTACTCTAAAGGATAAAATTGTTGTTTTCAAAGATCCTCGGCTCGATGAATCACTCAAGATCTAGCCAACTCACAAAAATCAAGTAGTATTATTACATTGCATGAAGGAGTTATCTTGAATCATACCATATCACTTCTGTAGGGCATACGTTGCCTGTATCTTGGTTGCTGATAATTTATATAATATATAAAATAGTAGTTGGTGTGTTTGTACGCATGTATATCTTGCAATATTGATATTAGTCGAGAATAGATGCTCAAAAATTTAGGAGTCCCATATATTTAGGAGTCTTTCCATTTAATTTTTTTTATATTTATTAGAGTCAATATTTAATATTATAAATATAATAGTATAATAATTAGAGAGAAATAGTAAAAAGACGATTTTTTCTAAAGAGGAGACTTTTAATGAAGGGCAAAAAGTTTAAATCACATTATAAGGTGCTTCACACTTTTAGTATAGTACTAGTTTAGTGTACGTGCGTTGCACATGTGCAACACGTGCAATTAAATTTGTTTTATTATCAATCTCTTAATATCACATTGTAACCACTTTACTATATTACATAATATCTTCCTATGCAATTTTCTTCTTACTAAAATAAATTTGTTTACCCTATGATATGAGTAGTAATTATTATTTTGGCCAAACACATATCCAGCCCCTCAAACTTTGCCTTATTTCAATTGAACACAAAATTATACACAAGTTTATTCTTATCAGACACAACATGATGACTTGGCACTTTTCTAATGTGAAAAGAATTATTTCACATATTTAAAAAATGCCACATAAATAAAAGTCACACAAAAAGGGCTAAAATTAATCCATACACAACTACACTCCATTCAAATTCCTTGGGCGATTTTAGGGATGGAAAACCCTAAAGAAATCCGATGTCAAAGATGGTAATATTACTGTTAGATCCATATCAGCTATCAATCACGCGTCACGCGCCTAAACATAGTGCAACTCACACCTGTGTCTAGTCATCATGTTGTGTCTAATAGAAACAAACTTGTGTATAATGTTTTGTTCAATTGGAACAAGGCAAAGTTCAAGTGTCTAAATGAAAATTTTGGGTAAGTTTAAGGGGCCGGATATGTGTTTGGCCTATTATTTTTAACAACTTGAAAATCAATTTCACTTATATGATCGATTTGAGAAACAGCTGAATTGAATTTTTGCTAATTAGTTAATTTAAATACTTGATTACTATCAATATTATTTACTTATTGAATATTATAATTGTGATCAACTTTGTATAGTTAATTAATATCTTGTGCTTTACGTCATTATATATTTTACAAAAAGAATGAATTTAAGAGAAAAGTTGAAAACAAACCTCTAACAATTGCTTTAAAAGTAGTCTCTCACTATTACTCGCCAACTTAAAGTCCAAAAAACAATATCATTTTTTATCTCCATTATAAAGTTTATTCAGCTATTGCTTTCAATTGTAGGTCCCATCGATGTTTCGAGCATGAAAAACTACATTAAGAAAATAGTTAGAACAATCAAGAAAAGTTATTATCAATTGCTTGTATTATTTCACAAATGTAGACTCTAAATAATCAAGAAATTGCACGATCCAAAACAAACAAAAAACGTCTAGCGTGAATAAAATGGACAATTACAAATTCTAAAGAAACAATAAGTTTTAAATTTGAGATTACAAAACTGTGAAATCTCAATACATCTGTGTAACTAATTAAGGAATGAGTTACTTGAGAATGAGTAACTATTTTTTGAGAAGGCATTTACTTAGAGTGAGCAACTTTTATGATCATTAGATGGAAAGCAGACAAATAATTATCCATCATCAACAGTCAACCTTAAAAAGATCTATCAGCAGAGTTTTATTATCGATGACTTAATCACCAGCCATCCAAACAAATATTTGTTAATACAAGTAAAAAATAATTTTGAGTAGGCCACGGCCAGTAGCGTACGCAGAATTTTTCACAAGCAGTGTCGCTATAAAGAAGTAAATAAGAGAGTAAATTACTGCAATGACAAATATCATATTAAAAGGTTGAATTTTTTTTTACAATATTTTTCAACCTATCACACTCAACAAATCATTGAGGATTAGAATGTATGACACAATGACCATAAAAAATATATTTAGAAGAAAATGTGATTTAGTTTGAAAGTACTTTTTTGAAGATATGTTGTTATTGTATGTCGCATGACGATAGTTTGCATAATATTTTGAAATGCTAAACTTTTTGCCCTGTATCAACTTTTGAGCAATTAAATAAAATTCTTCCAAAAATCACCCGTTTTTTGACTTATTCGTCCTTTCTTGCAAGCTAGATAAATTTTAAGATGTTAAATTTGATTTAGAAAGTTGTGAAAGATACTTTTGAAAAATATATCTTCCACTAAATTACAAATCAAAAGATTAATTTAGATTAATCCCATGTAATTTCATAAAATTCAACAAATAAGAAAACAATTGACTTCTTCAAGTTTTGAAAATTCCAATTAAAAAGAAGAAGAAGAAAAAAGTAAGAAAACTTATTTTATCCCTTTATTTTTTATTTTTTGAAAATTCTTACAAATATATCAAATATTTTTTTTCGACAAAGCGATGTCGGATGACGCCTCATAACTCAAGGTGCGTCCGCCCCTGGCCACGGCACAGTAGCAGAGAAGCTACCTACTTTAGATTTCATGACAAACATTACCAAGATACAAAGTCAGCATAATTTAGTTAAGACAAATAATTGCATAGAAAATACTCCAATAAAGTAGTAAGCAAAGGTGAATCAAAACTCAACCTGTTTTGTTACGGCCTTGGCCATTCTATGGAATTCTTTCTTCATCACACTTGAAGCTTGTTTTGCTTTGTGGTCTTCGATGTAGCAAGCAACACATTTATCTTTGTCCTGATAGTCACAGTTTTCTTATTTGCTAGACCTAAAGAATGACAAAATCATAATTTAACAAATAAGTTTAATTAAAAATTTAACTATAATACTAACAAATAATATATCAAAATATAGTTGAATAACATAATCAAAACTAACCTACAAGTATTATGTGGCGACAGCATAAACATGACTATCAACAATAAACACAACGAAAACTAAAAGATTATGACATATTTGACATAATTATGTGAAATTCAATTAAAACAAACAAAACCTTCAAACCCTCCTCCCTTCAATAACCCTAGCTTTTTTCAAGAAAAAGATTTTTCAAGAAAAAGGTTAACATCGCTTTATTTACGCGTACTACAAACATGAAATTATCAAAATGAGAGAATTCATTGTCAATGGTTGATTATGTATAATTCATATATAATCTTTAAATTTATTAACTAAAAGGAATAAAAGATTATAATAATGAATGCGAGAAGACACTTGAATCAAAACCAAACCAAGAAGAAAAGGCAGAAATAGAAGAAGCGGCATATTTTCCGGAAATTTGATCAAAATATTAGTTAAATAGGATTGTAGAAATTATTTTTTATATAAGGTAAAATTTTAATTGATTTAAAAGTGTTAAATAGTATAATTTCTTATCAAATATAAGGATTTTAATTAATTTTAAAGTCCTAAAATAATTAAACGCGATCTTCAGCCGACTTTTTTTTTGGGGGAATTAATATTCAACCAATTTTTTTTACCTTTTCCTTTTGGGGTCTTCAGCGTCCTTTTTTTTGGGAGAATTCTTCTTCAAAATGCTTTTACTTTTCTTTTAGGGTCTTCAACCGACCTTTTTTTTGAGAATTCTTATTCACTCTTTTTTTTTTGAATTCTTATTCACCCATTTTTTTTTTGTGTAAAAAGTTCAAATCATATTATAAGGTCCTTCACACTTTTATTTGTGATCAACATACATGTAACTTACCAATTTTCAGAATGGTAAAACATCTCAAAATATCTCCACTTGGCCTGTTTTTGCCCCACATTGAATTGCCTCTAGAATTCGTAGAATGATCTCATGTTCAACACTTTGCTTATGAAAATCCTTCATGTATGATTGGATCGAAGCATCATGGAGAAAATTTTTGAGATTAAAAGTATATTTAAAGAGGAACAATGAGACTCACCAAAATTTTAGAAAGCATCTCTGACTCCTTAAATCCTCATCAAACTTTTTCCGGTTGACAAACTGTTGTCCTAAACTAATATTTGTTCTCAATAGATTGTTTCATAATTTCACCGTAGTTGAATTTTGTTCTTCGTATCTAAAAAACTCCTAAACCTAAACAAAAACCTACACATAAAAAAAAGAAAAGATATATATTCTCTAATAAGAAACGGCAAACAATTATCCTAAACCTAAATTAAAACCTAAGCCTAGACAAAAACCTAAAGACATATATGCCAAAGAACGGCAAAAGACTACCCTAAACCTAGACCAAAACCTAAACATATATAAACAAGGAAAACACATGTAATAAAAAATGGAAAATCATTATTAGTGTTTACAAATGCAATTTTATCTATAAATAATTAATTTAAGGAAAATCATAAATGACAATTTTGTCTATTGTGAAGTCTTTTAATGAAGGGCAAAAAATTCAAATCACATTATAATTAGGTCATTCACACTTTTAATATAGTATAGATATAGATGTACAAGAAAAATAACAATTAATGATAAAATAAAGGGTAACTTACATAAAACACATATTTTTGGGAGCTAATTACTCTTTTTCCCACCTCACTTCGCTCGGATACATCACCCCAAGGCGTGATACATCCCCCCAAGGCATGATACATCGCCTCACCTCTGGATAATTACCTTTGATACATCGGGGCGATGTATCACGAGGTGAGGCGTTGTATCACAACCTGGAGCAATGTATCAGAGTGTTTACATGTGGTATATTAAGTAATTAAAATAAAATAGTGAGAGAGTTAAAGGAGGTATGTCTCTTTTGGTAGTTTAACCTAAAATAAATGTGTCATTTGTTTAAATGCTATAAATAAATATTGTATGTCAAATATATGTACTGGTGAATTATATTCATTACCAAGTCCGAATTACAAATCAAGCAGAATTATTACACAACCTGTAACTCAAAAGAGAATACCCTAATAGAACTACAAAGTGCCTAGTAAACTGTGACTAAAGATAAACTTGATCTAACAGCTTAAATTATGTACAACTGGGAACTATCAAATGAGATTGGTGTTGAACATACAATGTTGCAAATTCTGTTGCAAAGCTCTTGGAGATCTAATCTCATTCTTATTCTGAAAATAAGAAGAGAAGATGTAAAATAGGTGTGAATTAGATTTAGTCGTGTTTTATAGATTATACTCTCTCTGTTTTTTAAAAAATGACTTATTTTTTTTAGTCCCTTCCAAAAAGAATGACCCTTTTCTTTTTTGATAACACTTTAATTTCAACTTTCCACGTGGCATGTTTAAGACCACAAGATTAAAGAAAATTTTGGTATATTTGACATAATTTTAATTTAACACCACAAGATTCAAAAGATTTTTTTTTCTTAAATTTTGTGTCAAGTTAAAATATGTCATTCTTTTTAAAGCGGAGGAAGTATAAACTGTGAAAGAAAAGTAAGCAATTGAAAAATCAAAAGTAAGAAAAAAGAATTAGAATTGCTTGCACCAAAAGAATCAGCAAATTTCAATAAAACTTATATAAAACTACAAGTCTTGATCTCTAAACTAACCAAATAATGATCAAATAAACTATGTCCAACTTCCCAGAGAATTTTTTTCTTTTATTAACAACTCAAACATATTAAAAAATTCAATAGCTTACCGTTTGCGTGTCATAGCAATTCCCTACAAGCAAATCGCATTCAAAAGCTTAAACAATGTAGGAGAATGCACAGCCCACTGCTCATCCATATATATGCCATGGCCCTTTTCAATACTCATCCTAAGTCGCAATTCTCATATAGGACCACCTAATTAAGAAATCTTGATAATCCTTTTGTCAATTGCATGTATTACTAATCCCTAATCAACAATAAAATTAGTCAGACCAATAATAAATAGCTATAAATAAGAAAATCTAACTGGTGCAACACAAGCACAACTGCTAAATTTAGCTTTGGGGCCACCATTATTGCTGCTAAGTATAAGAAAAAATATTCTTTCATGAACTATTGAAACAATTAAGCCCCAACAAATAAACCAATAGATACAACATCTATTCAAACCTTAAGTACAATTTCACCTCAAACCATCATTATCCTGCCCTATAATCAACGAATACAAAAGGATACAACACACCTTTCTAAAGGTGCTCATCGACAATTTATTTTTGTCATTGATGGCTCAACTTGCGCTTCTTTGCGTGCTTCCTCAGTCGCTCCCGCCATTCTTCTTCTTCTATCTTCCGGAGTTCTTTTTCATCCTCTCCGGCCTCTTGCTATTTTCACACTGCGAAAACAAAGAAAAGAAAGAAAGCAGGTCAGGATTGTTTAATTCCTCATCTTGTTGGTTAGGATTGTTTAATCCCTCATCTTGTTGTTTACTTCTGCAGTAACCATTAGAGTACATTATCTTGACAAAGTATATATAGTACTATGCAGAAACATGAGATTATGTTAATCTTTTATATATCGATCTTAAACGGACCATGAACATAGTCAGTTGAACACAATGATTGTGGCTCAACGTGAAAACAAAATTGATGAAGAAGATCAATAGGTCAATCAATAAAAACTATGATGAATAAAAGTTAAAGGTGCATGAATAAAAACCTAGAAACGAAATTGACGAAGAAGCTCAATAAATAAAAACTATGATGAATAAAAGCTGAAATTAAAAGGGTTTTTATAGAGGTGGAAGATGCATAAACTTTTTGCCCAAAAATATTGCAACCGACCTGAAAGTTTTTGTCGTTCTTTTTTTTGGACAAAAACCCATAATCAGTTGATTATTTGAAGGACTTAGGAATTATATTTTGAGTAGAAACCTACTTAGGAATTATATTTTTAGTAGAAATCTTTTGCCAAATATTTTTAACCCGTGTTATTTTGTGAAAATATTTTACCAATTATTTTTCAAGCGTGTCTTTTTTTTTTGTGGAATATTTTTTTTATATAATTATTAATTGAATGAAAAAAGTCATATGCATTAATTTGAGGGGAGAAGTGAGTCGTTATTTTTTTGGACAAAAACCCTTATTAGCTGATTATTTGGAGGACTTAGAAATTATATATATTTATTAATTAAATGAAAAAAGTCATATGCATTAATTTGAGGGGAGAAGTGAAAAGATAATTTTGTCTAAAGCGGAGACTTTTAATGAGGGGCAAAAAGTTCGAATCACATTATAAGGTGCTTCAAACTTTAATATAACTAGTTTAGTGTACGCGTTTTGCGCGTGTGATCAAAACGCATACGTTATTTAATAACAAATACTATGAGCATGTACAAAAATTAATTAGGAGTATTTTCTAATTGAGTCTGTTTTTAATTCGCGAGAGGCTTCTCAAAATTAGTACTATTCCAGAATTTTCAGAAATTTTAGCACACAATCACAAGTTCAAGCAATTATCACGCAAATAAGAAAATTTATTAACTCATAAAATTATTGAGAACTGTAATATTAGAGTCAAACTTTTCTATATGCAATGGAAGCTAACAAAGAACTCATCCAATTCACAAAATTCGTGATTTCTTCTCCTGCACAAGAATATTGAAGAATCAATCAGTAAAGACTTGTATAGATTTATTCATATATTGATTGAACAAGGTAAAAAGATAATAACTTCACAAAAATAATAAACATATTGATAAGAAAAAGGTAGATAAAAAACAATAATATTTATGAAATGACTAAAAAGACAAAGGAAGAAGAAGAAGAAGAAGAAGAAGAAAAAAAAAAAATAGATAAAAGAAAGGAGAAAGAAAACGGCGCAAGGAAAGACGTGTTCCTAATAGACCTAAGCAAATTGTGGCAAAAAAAATAGTTAAATAGAATTATGAGAGACTTTTATTAGGACTTTTTATATGGGTAAAATAAATATTCAGGATATTTATATATTATAAAAATAATAAAATAAAAAATTATTGAAAGCATAATCTTCCCCTAAAAAAACTTCATTTTGACCACTACCTTGTGAATGCTAATGTATTGTTGTAAAAAGGGAGGTTTCTCAATTTATAAAAGTCTAAGACTTTTTTTCCAATAAAAAAGATGCCTAAATATGATAAATTTTTATTTTTCTTTCATAAATTATTTACCATAATTAAACAAATAACCCATACGAATAAGAGTTTTATATTTTGTTTTCTTTCTTTTTTCACACGTGTATATTATTTACCTTTAGTTGAGCTTTGTAGATTTTTTTCCTTTTATTTAAATTAATGAAATAGCCTTTTGTTTTCTTTATTTTTTTCACACGTATATTAGCTCTTCATAGTTGAGCTTTGTAGATTCTTTTTTCCTTTTATCTAAAAAACATCAATTTAAAAATACACATATTTATTACCTTAGAACTTTTACCATATATTTTCTCTCATCATATATTTTAGGACTTATTAATTATTAATTCTCCTAATATCTCTTACCATATATTTCAGAACTTGGTATTATAAAGTTAAGTAAATAATAATTTTAGAAAAATAGTAACTGACAGTTTTGTTTAAAGGAGAGACTTTTAATGAAGGACAAAAAGTTCAAATCACATTACAAGGTCCTTCACACTTTTAATATAACTAGTTTAGTGTACGTGCATTCGCACGTGTGGGTCACGTTAATATAAAAGATTGCATATAAAAAGAATAAAATATATAATATTGAAATTAAACTTATAATATATGCAACATTATATTCACTAATAAATCATATTGAGGCCAATTGGATAGAACATGGTTTACTAACATTAAGATATTATTTTGTTACTAACATAATTGTTCCTCTCTAAACTGTAGTTGCAAACTAATATTACAGTTTTGTTCCTTCTCCAAAAAAACGTAATATAGTGATAACGCTATCACCATTAAATAAAATCCATATTTGACCATAACCTTCCAGATTCCTACTCCTTTATATATATAGTCCTTCTTCTTTCCTTTTCCCCTCACCATTCCACGTTTTCAACTAACATAAAAATCATTACTAATTACATCATCATTATTCAAAGATGCCAATGCGACCAACATGTAGATTGAAACGCTCCTAACAATAAACGGGCTAAAAGATTTTCACGTGTTACCTTTTGTTGAAAATGTAACAACAATTATAAAGAATATCACAGATTGACATTTTTTCTCTCTTGCTCTACATTGAACAATAGATTCTTCTTGATTCTCTAGTGCAGGCACCTTTGGCTATCAACAATATATATATTCTATAATAAAGAAAGGTGAGTGAAGAATCAAAATAAAAAATTTCTACCAGACATAGAGAGAAGAGACATTACCTAACCAGAAATTGGGTGAAATTTGGAAGAGACAATGACTTGAGCAAAAGAGAGTTTATTTAATGATAGAGTACAATACAACGTTAATAGGGTGGTGGTGTTCTAGGAAAAGCACGTATTTGTTGTCAATCCATATTGCGAAACCAAAATAGTTACAATAGTTATTGAGAGAGCAATTCCTACGTGTCAATGAATTTTAAGGGTTAGTATGAGAGACAACTCAATTCAAGAATACATCTCATAAAGAAAGAAAATCCAATTGTACAAAGAGACTCCAATGATTCTGTTCAAAAGATTGAGCTATGAAAAAATCAAGACGACTTCATAAATGTTTTTAAAGATCCACTCCTGATTTCTCAATAAAATGGGAAAAAGATTCAATTAACCCTCTTTCACCTTACTTTTTATTTTAAAGCCACAGTAGTTGTTATAAGTACCTTCATCACTGCCAAGTTGGTTTCAAAACCATCAACTTTCACTCCGATCAAATTCTTAAAGAGGCAAATAAGGGCAACCTTGCTCATCCCTAATCATGTATTTGGGATTTATGCATTATAATTTTATTAACTTAAAAATGTTATAAATACAATGGTATAATAATTGAAGGAAAAAAAATGAAAAGATAATTTAGTCTATTACGAAATCTTTTAATAAAGGGCAAAAAGTTCAAATCACATTATAAGGTGCATCACGTCAAGCTGTCAATCACTATAGAATGTATAAAAGAAGAATACATTATTGAAAAATAGCAATTGACTTCAAACAAAATATAAAATTTTGTTACTTGATTTAAATAATGAAAAATGAAATTCAAGGCTCCTTTTTATAAATTAAATATAATAAAAGATGCATTATGTAAGACAATAATCTATTACATTTAATATGGCATAGTTAATAATATTTACTTATTTTATCACACAAAAAGGAAATCAAAACAAGCTCTATGTAAAAAAAAAACTTGAACCAAAAATACAAAAAGAAAAAAAAACTTGAAGAATCAAATAGACCATATAACATAAATCTGAAACAAACCTCATGAATTTTACTTTCAGCGGTAGTACGGGTCAAACCACCAACAAAGATCTCAGTCCCTTTCAAATCATGTTCTGCTAAGTCAGAAAAAGAAGAACCCATTAAAAGTAAAAATCGTCTTTTACAAAGAGAATTGAGAACAAAGAATTACAACCCTTTTCTATAAAAGAGTCATACAGAGATCACATGAATACAGATCATTCAACAAATCACAACCTTTAATGAACTAATATATGAACTACATAAAAGTACATATGCAACTGAAAATAAATTTACTATTATTCAAAAAGTTCAATCATAGGGAGGCATTAGAATTGGAGAGAAAAAATAACATAAAAACTTAATGTTTGAATCACCTACCATAAATCTATAAATTATGTGTAAGGTTACTGACCTAGACGATCACGAGCAGAGAGAGGCATTAAAACTTAAAAAATAACATAAAAGTTAATGTTTGAATTATTCACCATAGATCCAAAATAAAATAAAATATTGACTTTACTTGCTTTTGTTTTCACTTTCTTTTGGCTACAATTAAACAAACAATATCAAAATTAAAGAAGAATCGCAACAATATTAGAAAAAATAATTAGTAAACTAAATAGAGGAAAATCAACAATAAAAACTACTATTACTAACAACCAAAAACAAAAATGAGAAACTACTACAACTAACAACCAAAAACAAAGATGAGAAACTACTACAATGTAACAAACAAAAACAAAGATGATTCACGCTTCTATTGATAATATATATACGGTATTTGTGTTTGAGTGGGAACATATAAAAACTCAAATTAGGGTTTTTCCTGTTTAAATTATAATTTTAGTTCATTTCAAAAATTTAATAATTAAAAGTTTAGTTGATTTTAAAGTCCTAAATATTATAAAGATAATTAACAATTGTTTGAGGAAAATAGAAAATGACCGTTTTGTCTATTGAAGAGTCTTTTAATGAAGGGGAAAAAATTCAAATCACATTATAAGGTGCTTCACACTTTTAATATAACTAGTTTAGTGTACGCGCTTTGCGCGTGATCAAAACGCGTAATTTATTTAACAACAAACACTAAGAATAAAATAGGTATTAGCTACGAACTTCGTCACTAAATTGCTCGTAGCTAAGATTTTTTTTTAATAATTCATTGCTAATCCATTACTAAATTGAATTAGCGATGATCGATTGGTAATATTCAACAGAACGAATAAGAACATTAAAAATTAATAAAATATTATAAAATAATAAACTAAGAAGAAAGAAGAATATAGTAGAGAGGGAGAGGAATTCTTATTTCTCTTGAGAGATCAATTACAATGAAGGAAAACCTTTTTATTTATAAGAAAAAACTAACTTGTTCTCAAAGTTAGGGTTTCTATCTTTTCTCCAAAGAAATAAAGTAGATGTTCACTATAATACAATAAATATATTTATATATTTTTTCCTTAATAAATACTATTTTATAACTTTCATACTTAGGCTATTATTTTTTGCTTTTAAACCTAAGTCAATTTGACTTTTAAGTTACTAAAGAAACTATGACAATTTAACTAAATAACCTCTTGTTCTTCTTTTTCCTTTTTTGTCGAGTGCAATATTGTTTTTATTAAAATTAATTAAACAATAATTTGAGAAAATAGTAAAAGACGATTTTATCTATTGCAAAGTCTTTTAATGAAGGGCAAAAAGTTCAAATCACATTATAAGGTACTTCACACTTTTAATATAGTATAGATTTATTAAAATTAATTAAATAATAATTTGAGAAAATAGTAAAAGACGATTTTATCTATTGCAAAGTCTTTTAATGAAGGGCAAAAAGTTCAAATCACATTATAAGGTGCTTCACACTTTTAATATAGTGCTAGTTTAGTGTACGTGCGTTGCACGTGTGTATCGCAACAATATAAAAAATTGCATACAAAAAGACAATAGAGTATATAATATTGCAATTGAGGCCGGTGAAGCTCTTCACCACTCACATATTTAAATCATTATCTAATATGATTAGTGTACGCGTGTTGCATTATGTATTACGTTAATCAATAAAAATATATGTGAAACAAACATATCTTTGAAAAATAAAAGTCAACATTAAAATAAATATGAATTTTAATATCTTTACAAAAATAAAATAATACAATAATTGAGATATCAGAACAATACAATTAAATCTAATCTTCACAAAAAAAATTCAAAAACCCGATAAAACATTCATTTACCACCGGTGTTAAGCAACAACAAAAATAATCTAGTAACAGAGTAAAAACTACAAAAAAATAATGCAATAATCGAGATATCAAAACAATACAATTAAACTAACCTTCACGAAAAATCCTCAAAACCCGACTAAATATTCATCTACAACCTGTATTAAGCAACAAAAAAAATATATCTAGTAACAGAATAAAAACTACAATAAAATAATACGATAATCGAGATATTAGAACAATACAATTAAACCTAACCTTCATGAAAAATCCTCATAACCCGATCAAGCACATCTACCACCTGTATTAAGCAGAAAAACAACATCTGGTAACAAAATAAAAACTACAACAAAATAATACGATAATTCAGATATCAAAACAATACGGTTAAACCTAATCTCTACACAAAAATTCCTCAAAGTCTGACCAAACATCCATCTATCACCTATATTAAGTAGAGAAAAATAACAGTAAGAAGAACAACAACATTATAAGGTCCTTCACACTTTAAATATATATATAATTTTTTCTCCTAGAACAGTTTTTGAAAGAATAGTCGTCGTAAACCTAAATAAAATGAGACATTAATAAAAATAATATTAATTTGATTAGTTAAAAGAAATTCTAATCCTAAACCTAAACTCCTAAAGTTATGCTTAAATCTAGGTGTTGCAAGATAATAGAAACATATTTAACATGTACGTGAATTTAGGAAAAAGCGTCTGTCAACGAAGAACCCATGATGCTCCTATGTTCAAGCAAAACATTGAAAACAAAATTGATAATTTGAGGGGGAAAAGAATAACTTATTCACTTACATATTTAGAGAAAAAAAAACTTATTCACTTACATATTCAGATGAAGCACAAAAAATTAATAGATTTTCAAGAACTAAAATTTTTCGGATATACTTTGGAGAGATTAATTTGTAACACTCTAGTTAAATAGCTTTGATTAAGCTCATTAATAATTCAATTTGTAAGTTTGAAATTCATCGACAATAAACTAACGTAATATGTGTCAAGGGATTACCTGGCAGCCAAGATCTCCAAGTCCATCAAGTTGAAATAACTTTTACATCAAGGAATAAGTAAACTTTCACTCGTAAAAGTATCTATGGTCAAATTGAAGGAATTATAACATTGAGACCAGAATTACCATCAATACAAACATACACCAAATTGATATAATCATAACTGGAAAACAACGAATATATGAAATAATTGCAAGTTATAAATCTTGTACACGTATTGCTGCTATGAAGGTTAATTCATTCAATTGTTTAGTTGGATGTTAAAAGGGATAGTACAAATCATTGTAGTATTTAATTTAGCTTGATCGAATGTGATAATACGATAATATAGATATCATAACAATATCATTAAACCTGACCTTTACACAAAAATTTCTCAAAAGCTCGATCGAACATTCATCTACCACCTGTATTAAACAAAACAGAGCATCAGACACACATTAAACCCTAGTATCAACCAACACGAAGAATAATATTAATCATGTGATGTAGTTACATAGAAGAAACACACTAAACGATTTTTTTTAATATAAAGGATCTAATCCTACAAATTGAGGTCTGAGGAGGCTAGACTATACGCACACCTTACCCTATTTCAGGTTGTTCTCGATAAACCCTCAGCCCAAGAAAAAATAGTCCAAAGCAATTCAAAAAAGAACCGAAGTACAAAAAAAATAGATAATAACAAAAAGAGCAGATAGTAACAGAACAAAAACTAAAAAATTACAACAAAAACGATAATCGAGATATCATAACAATATCATTAAGCCCAATCAATTTTTTATCTACCACCTGTATTAAACAAAATATAGCATTAGACACACATCAAACCCTAGTATCAATCAACAGAGAGAATAATATTAATCATGTGATATAGTTACATAGAAAAACACACCAAACATGTTTTTTAATCTAAAGGACTCCTAAAGTAACTAACCCTAATTTTTCACCAAAAAAACAAAGTAAGCATTCATTATAATAATTCATATATTTATAAGGGTGTTACTATATTTTCTTTTTCCTGTTTCTGGATTATAAAATATTTAAAAAAAGAAAGAAATCAACCTGATTATATTTAAAGAAAATTGATGACTCCTATTCTTTTTATTTTTTTTAAAAATAAAATAAAATAAAATTGTGGATGATTCCTATTCACTTTTAAAGAAGGTAGAATTTTCTTTCAATTATATATTTTTTTTAAAAATGAAAAAAGAAGGATCGTGCATATTCAGGGAAAGAAAGACCAAGGAATTTAACTAATTAAGTTTGTGTAACTTTTCATATATTTAGGAAGACCATAACTTTTTATATATTTATTATAATTAATATTTAATTTTTTAATAATTTGAGAAAAATAGTGAAAAGACAATTTTGTCTATTGCAGAGTCTTTTAATGAAGGTTAAAAAGTTCAAATCAGGTGCTTGACACTTTTAATATAATATAGATAGATAGATAGATAGATATAGATATAGATAGATAGATATAGATAGATAGATATAAATATAGATATAGATAGATAGATAGATAGATATAGATATAGATATAAAATAAATATAAATAGATAAATATAAATATAGATATAGATTTTCTTACCATAAGTGAAATGGGCCCCAAATTGACTGTTTATATATATTGTTTGAATTTGAAAGTGAAGGGACCAGAATTGAATATTGCTGAAGCTAAAGGGTGGAGCGATAACATAGTGAACTCGTCCCGGATAAACCCTCCTAAAATCGTTGAGCTGAACAAGGTTAGCAGTTTCAAGTCCTGCTCTCAGAAAAAGGTATCAAGATTTGATTTTTTTCTCAATTTTCCATCATGCTAAAACAGTTGCACACCTCGAAGTCACAATCTTTACTAGTAGTATGCCATCCAACGCTTCTAAAGCACAATTTTACGTTGAAATCTTTTAGCAAGAAAACCCAAACCCATGATTTTAATCGCCCCAGACCTTTAGTCTTTTTCAGCACTAAACCCCCTTGGAACTTGGAAATATCTATGAATATTTCATGTGTGTTTCGCCCGAAATCTCATCACCATTCAATTACTGCTAGAAGTTTTTCAACTTCAGCAGAGGGCAGTGAAAAGAGTCTTCCTTGGCTTGCAAAAGGTAAAGAGAAACAAACTAAAGAAAAGGTAGTTGTAAACCGGTCTTCTTGGGAGGAATCGGCTGACAAGTTGGGCGTTTCTGCTGCGAAAAGTGTAGAATTTAAGGATAGACGAGACAATTATTATAGTGGAGAAGAAGATGATCCGAGATGGGATAAGATTAAGAGCAGGTTCAATCGGATTAAGGATAGTCCGGAGGTTAGAAGGTGGAACAATCAAGATAGTTGGGGTGAAAAGACATGGAAAGAGGTGACTGAATCAACCCTACCGAGAATGGTTGGCGAGGGAATTTATGGTGTTGGCCCTGTTTTAGCTGCATTGTCAGCTGAAAGAAGGGAATTTTATGGTCTGTATATTCAGCAAGGGTTGGATCTGAGTGGGAATAACAGGAAGAAGAAGGATAAGAAAGGGTTTGAGAGAGTTTTGAGGATCGCGGAGAAAGTTGGATTAGGTAAAAAGGAAGTATCTAAACATGACCTCAATATGATTACTGATAACAGGCCCCATCAGGGACTGGTCCTTGATGCTTCTCCATTGGAAATGGTTGGTATCAAGGAATTGGAACCTGTTTCAATTGAGGAAGCGAGCACTCCTCTTTGGGTTGCTTTGGATGAGGTTACTGATCCTCAGAATTTGGGTGCAATTATACGGTCTGCTTACTTTTTCGGAGCTTCTGGGATTGTCTTGTGTGCTAAGAACTCTGCACCTTTGAGTGGGGTAGTGAGCAAAGCAAGTGCAGGCTCACTTGAATTAATGGAGCTGAGGTCTTGCAAGAATATGATGCAATTCCTAACGTCTTCGGCAGAAAATGGATGGCGGGTCCTAGGTGGTTCTGTTTCTTCAAGAGCTGTTCCATTGCATGACATTGTGCCTGGTGCTCCTACAATCCTTGTTTTGGGAAGTGAGGGAACTGGTCTGAGGCCATTGGTGGAGAGGTCATGTACTGAATTAGTTAGAATTCCGGGAAATATCCCTGTGGATATAATTGTTGGACAAGATGAGGATGCTGAGAGTGATAATAGTATTTCAAGTCAAAACTTTAGATCCTTTATGGCTGTGGAAAGCTTGAACGTAAGTGTTGCAGCGGGTGTGCTTCTTCAACACTTGATTGGTAGCAAAAACAACTAACAAGAAAAGCAAGCTAATGTAATTTTTTTCTATTGTTTCAATGATATTCATTTGCATTTTCTTGGTCTTCTTTCTGTTCTGTCGCAAGGACTATTTTAAAATACTTTCAGTCGGAAGTATGCATACAGGCATTTGGTGATTTTTCTGCAGTGGATCGGCTTTGTTGGCATTGCATCTCAAATTCCTCTGTCCGAGATTATTAAGGTTGTGTTGAACTTAGTTCAGCTTGTGATATTTCTATGTAAGGATTTGGTTGTTTTGTAGTTACCTTTGCAGGGCTGGTAGGTTTGACAGTACTTATTGAAATTGACAATGCATGAACACACAAGGTATGTCAGATCAACTAGAGGACAGTCATTGTGAAGCTTATTTGCAGATCCAAATATGAAATTGCTTTGATAAATGATGCTATTACTTTTTAGGAGAATTTGGACTGCTTAACACTATAATCAGGATAAAGGTTTTATGATGTTTGTTGTGGGATAGTAGCAGGCTTATCCTGTTCTTCTTCTTTTATTTTTCAGTTGACTTCTTTAGTTGACTCTTAGAGTCATGCCCTGGTTCTGGAATAACTAAACGTTTGACCACAGACACATAGTCAGCCCTAAACTGATTCATTATTGTTGAGTATTTTTTTGATAACCGTGGTGTTCGGGCCAGCTTTCGTGCACCTCGACTAAATCCACGGGATACCTCCCACCTCCCACCAGCAATAGGTATCAGGTTGAGTATTTTCTTGTGATTATAAAATGCTACATCCATGGATTTGAAGATAAAAGATCTTCAAATACTCTGGTGAGACAGTGTTAAATGATTGTTGGAAAGATTAATTTTATACTGCTTCTAACAAAAGAACTGAAAAGGGGGAAAGAACCCACCCCTTCTCAGCTATAGGTGTTACTTGGCAAAGGGGCATCAAATGTGAACTTGGGTCATAAGTTGTTTGCTTTCCATTAAGTAATACCTGTTTGAGTGAATTCCTTTTTAAATATAAGTTAAATCAGCACATTTAAAAGAAAAGTACCATTACCTATATGAATATCTTCCCAGGCTTTTTTCTTAATTTTCCTTCGACATCTAGGAAGAATAATAAGTTAACAAAGTTCCTGTTTGGGAGTTATCATAACTTGTTATTGGGCAGAGATTGTCAGTCATGTGCTTTTCTTCATATTATTGCCTGGGGTTTGCATCAAGTTATGATTTCCAAGGAGAATGGAAGAGCACTTTTCAGGATTCCTTTGAAATGTTTAATAGTTGTTCCTTCTCATGATAGCTGACTGTCAAAAGAAAAAAGGAGCTTTCTCAATTATCTGCTTCCAGTCCCCAGAATTCTGATCTTATCTCCTCCTAGGGTCCCAGGTTCGATAGGTGATTTCCCCCCCATATATTCAAGCCTTGGTGAACAAAGTTACCGCGTACCTATGCTGGTGGGAGGTAGTAGGTACTCTGTGTAATTAGTGCGCGCAAGCTGGATAGTGTAGTATACATACACTATACCAAGGAATGCACAAAAACTTATAAGGAAGCTGGTGTGTCTTCCAAGTGTTTGCATGCCAGACATTTTGTATTGTAAATAGTCGTGGTACATGTAAACTGGCTCAGATACCAACGTGATAAGGAAAAAAAGAATTTCCCATGAATGGCATCATAGAAAAATGGTATAGTGGTTACCTTCAAGGAGGTTTTCCTTGGCAGAGTAACAAGTCGCATAGTTCTCCATAGTTATTCAGAAATGAATGGAACCCGGAATTGAGTCATTTCCATATAAAACATTTTCTTTCGTACCAAATGCACCCTTCAATTCTCGTTTGATTCCTCCAAGCACAACCTTGGCTTGTTTGCATTTGTGAGTTACTACATTTATTTCATGTTTAACTTTAGGAGCTCCTATGCTACAAACACGCAACAGTGCTTACTCTATTACTAGACACCAATAAAAACAGGATGATTGCAATGGCAGAATATAAGGTAACAGATTTAGAAGAGGACATTTATCAGAAACACCTTCATGACTATACTTTCAAATGTGAACGTACAATTTGAGGTTATAAAAGAAGGAAACCCCATGAAGATAGCGAAACAGAAATCATGAAAGAGGAAAAACACTCAAATTGTGCTGTTTCTGCTTCCCTTGAATTAATGAAGAAACCAGACTATGCTGGGACATTACAGGGAGTTCCCTGCCCATATCCACATATATCAAAATTATAGTTGGAAGAGAAAATGTTGAAAATGAAATTTAGAGAGGAACAAGTGCACACTTACAATTCATGCACATGTTGCCAATAAAATTAGCAGCGTCCCTAAAATATTCAGCAGAAGCATCATCAACAAAACCATGGGATTGCCGTTTTCTAACTTCAATTTGAACAAATTGCCAATCAATGAGTTGCAGCAGACAAGACCTTTCCAGCATATACATGCATCGTGCTCCATAACTTTCCCAAACCGACCAAGAATTTCAGTTACCTCAAAGCAATGAGGTGATGACAACTAGTAACATTGGTAGACTGCTACATTTTCAAGAGTCTTTAATACTCCTAATTCGCTGCCACTAAACAAGGGAAAAAAGTCAATTCTTACCACTTATCAATTATGTAGCTTATCATAACCTTTTTTTCCCCCAAAGCTCATCATAACCTTTTTTCTACTCGACTCAAATAGATAACCAGATGTTCTATCCGTGACTTTAGGAGGTATTCATGTTTGACATATGCCTGCTTTGATCGAGATCTTTGGGGATGATTCCGAGCCTTGAGGCGCTCAATGAACCTTTTAACCTTTTATTAGGTTCAACCAGTATAGTGTTCGACACTCACAAATCATTCCGATCGAGGGTCAGAATTTCTTCAAATATGTTCTTGAATAGGAATCACAATATGTCTACTAGTAATTGTTTGGTTAGAAAGCCCCATGTTCTCCCGTGTGGCGACATTGGGGTGAAAAAGGAAAGAGAGGGATGGGGATTCTCTCGCTTTTGGCATATTATATTTTATTTTTATTTTTTTAACCACACATTGTCTAACCAAATCCAATTCTCTCTCGATACATTCCTCAAAAAAATTAATTCAGGCGGATACTTCCCCCAACTAACCCTTACGTAAGGATTATATTGCCCCCAATTTTTATGAAATACAATCTGGGAAGCGACATCTGTTGATGAATAGTTATATAACATCGGTCCTTATCAAAATTATCATTTTTTATCAAGCAGTTGTAATTTAAAATTTTTTGGATGCCCCGTGTCATTATTATTCAGATAAGAATCCTCTATTCAATCCTTTTTCTTCTTCTTGTTGCTGGATGTGTCGTTCGTACACATCTTCTCATTGTTTTTTGCCTCGCCGAAAGCACCCTTCTTTTCTTGAGCCCATTTTTAAGGAACTCGAAAAAAGTTTCATCGATTTTATTCAGATCCCACCCTTCTTTCGAAAAAAAGGAAGGAAAAGGACAAAGATCTTCTTTAGTGGACCCATCTTGTTCCTGCAGGTCAAGGGCTCCTTCTCCCTTCCTTTCATCACCTGATAAAATCTAAATAGGATTAGGAAGAGATCTTTTTTTATTATACGAGGTAGTTGGAGTCGGCCGCTCTCCCAGAATTCCCTCATATGAGATTTGGCCATAACATACAACAATGGTGTTTGTCAATGAGAAGAAAAGGGAATAAAGTAGCTTGAATGTGAATAAGAAGACTTGAATATTACTACCTATATAGAAGGGAGAGTTGAGTTGCTTGTTTACCTTGGGTTAGAGGTATTTCAGGGTTCTCCTTTAATTTTTAGTATTGTTGTTCTTGTACATTAATGCTTTCGAGGCAATATATTTTTTTAATAGTCAATTTTTTTTTGGCTTAACCAGCTGTTTTAAGGGTATTCTCGGCATTTAATATTTCTATCTGTTGTTGCCTTTTGTACCTTGTTAATAAAAGGTTAAACTACCTCATTTAACTCATTTAATGACCCTCAATATTATTGCATATTTCACATTGTTCTGTGATTAGAATTATGGATCCTACATGTGTTTTTGTCCTTGAATCTCGATAAAAACAATCCTCATTTATATTGCTGTAACTTTTTGTTTTTACCAAAGAGATCCCATTAGGAAAAAGTTCTAGAGTCATTTTTTAGTACTTGGATGGATAAAGACAATTTGAAATAACCTTTTGTTAGCCCCTAAGAGATCAACTTTCAGAAATATTTACTTCTGTCACTTTTTTGTACAATGGATATTAGTATATTGTTGCAACCATTTATTTTCTTTAAAGAAATCACTTCTCAAAAAGTTTTGAAAGTTAGGGAGAGGGGGGTTAAATTAAAATTTTGACCTAGTCGACTGTCGGTATGATGTAGTCAGCTTTCCTTCAGATTAGTTCAGTAAATAAAATAATTAAAGTAATTGCAGGAAATAGATTGAGACAAAGATTTTTACACTGGTTCGGATCACCAGAGTGGTGCCTAGTTCAGTTCCTTGGGTTTCAAAGTTTCCTTTAGAGCTTTCTTGAGGAACTTGAGTTACAAAATGTTTTTCCTCGTCTAAGACAAAATGTCTTTCAACAGTGACACAACCTCTACCTGTATAACTAGTACTAACTCAATCTTTTTCTTTTGGTTACAATAGTAAACTCTCTAGAGTACAAAGTTTTATGAAAGATAAAAGCAAGACAACAGACTTGTTCAAGTGAAGTTGCGTAATTTCTTCCTCTTGACTTGCTGACTTTTATACTCGAGTAGGTAGGTATGCTCTTTGCTTTGAAAAGAAAAATCCAAGGGGAGTTTCTTTCAATCAAGGATTTGTAATGATTTCTTGATTGAGTATCTTCATCAAATCATATCCATATTAAATATGTCCATGATATTCCTTACTTATGGATTGATCAATCTTCCTTGTGTGAGAGATTGATTTGATTTGATCTGATAGACTGCTTCCTTTCTTCTTTGCTGGAGCAAGTTTGATCTGATTGATTGTTGTCTTTCCTTCTTTGGTTACTGAAGTTTGTCCCATTATGGTTTAGATTTGATCCCGTGATTCCGATTTGATCTCCTCAATCATGGGCTTGATTTGTCATTAGCTTGATCCCGTAAGTTTATGATTTGATCTCCTCAACTCATGGGCTTGATTTGTTCTCTGAAGTTGATTTTCACCTATGGTGCTCCTTTTTATTTTTGCCTGCAACAACATACTTTGAATTAATTGTCACGATCAAAATTAGTTACTTATGGAGGCTAACAATCTCCCCCTTTTTGATGATGACAATTAAGCACACAAATCTGTAGTAGTATACTTCCCCGTTTGTTTGTTGGACTCCCCTTTTATTTGTGCTCCTCCTTGCTTTGTGCTTACTGAAGATTGAGCAATTTTGTGTGTATCTTCTCCCCCTTTGACATAATAAATAAGAATAGTACAGGAGCATACAAACATATACTCCCTCCGCTTTAATTTGTTTGGCCTACTTTCCTTTTTAGTATATTTCACAAAGAATGCCTCTTTCCTTTTTTTTAGCAATTCTTCAATTTCAACTTTCCACATGACATATTTATGACCACAAGATTAAAGGGCATTTTGGTACATTTGATATATCCTTAATTTTTAACCACAAGATTCAAAAGTCTTCTTAACTTTCTTAAACTCCGTGCACGTCAAAATAGGTCAAACAAATTGAAACAGAGGGAGTAACAGATAGGCAATGTAGTCAAATAGCACAGATAGTTAATACTAAGTAGTTAAATTAAAATAGGAGTATTAGAGAATATAAGAGGGGTATAAGGAACCCCTGATACAGAGCCAAAACAAATTGTCTGATGGGGAAACACCCCCATAAGAGGAGTTTCAAAAAGAAGAGATATAAATGGCAGATTCAACTCTTTTCAAGGAAATATTTGAGAGTGTTGTGCATGTTCCTGCAGAAGGTGTCATAGGAGCGCTCCACATTTTTGCATAAGTTGGAGTAAGAGGTCTGAATTGTGACAACTAGTTGGTTTTGAGAGGAGTCGATTTCATTCTTGATGGAGTTGACTTGTTTAATCAATTTATTGATAGATGAGACTCCTTCCTGCTTCAAACCATCCATAGAAATTCGTAGCTTACCCACGTCCGTGCTGATTTCCTTCCTACTTGGAGAGACTTACCAACAGACTCCTGTAGCATTTGCATCTTGATTTCGAGAGCCTGCAAGCGAGCTTTGATGTTCTCCGTTTCTTTGAGCAGAAGAGTGGTTGAATCAGCTGAAATTCTGTTAGCCTTGGGAGACCAACTTTAGTCCTAGAGGCATCTTTCTTGCACAATTTATCATCAATCAAAGTGTATCCCATGCTGGAGAAGGTTCTAGAGTAATAAGTAGCTGAGATCTTAATAGGCTTGTAGTCGGATAGATCAGTCATAGAGTCGACTAAGATGCGGGAGATGGGCAGACCAGAGGGCAGGCTAGTAGTAGCATTTGTATCCTTTGCATTCTCCATCATATATTCACATAACCAGGCGGCCCAATTGATTCAATACTTCTTCAGTAGACAGTAGATAACAAAAACATCTCTGTTTGAGATGGTGCTGAGAGAGCTCTTCCTTGGGACTAAAGTGGTTGCTATCATATGAGCCAGGATTTGGTGTTGAAAACGCATAGAGAAAGGTCCAAAATCAGATAGATTAGCACCAGATTCAAGAACTTCCTCCTTAGCACCTTCTAAAGTAACTTCAAAATTCTCAGGACAAATACCATCCCTAAAAGGGATAACACCAAAGAATTTTGTTCCAAACACTTTTTCAAACAAGAAGTCATTCACAATAATACGATTTCATAGCACTAGGATTTCCAGTTCACGACTATCCTTGGAGATATGAAGATTAGCATAAAATATACGAACATGTTCCTCATAATACTCTAGACCACATAGTTTAATAAGCAAAGATAATTTTTGAGCCTTAAAGAAGGGACTTACACAACAATGAATTTCCTCCAACTGTTCCAAATTGCTAACTCGGCTAGAAACCACTTGCCAATTTTTGAAAAATTCAAACTTCCTCTTTTGTTCTGCACCCCAAAACTTATGCATGTCTTCAGGGGATATGGAATCCAAATCATCAGGCCAAATTTCTTGTTTTCTCCTTGTTTCCCAACAAAGGCTCTCTTTTTGGAGACATGAGACGATAAAGGAACATGTGATTCTCCTTCTGAAGATTCAGGGGAGAGGGAGAGAATATCAAGTTCAGGGAAGTGTGATGTGCCACCAGAAGAAGGTTTGATGAGTGACCCCATAGATATAGTTTAAGTCATTCTGAGAGAGAGTGTGTGTTAAGAGAAACAGAGAAAAAGAAGGGTTTTTTAAAAAGAGATTCTAGGGAAGAGGAAGAGAATAGAAAGGAAAAAGAAGAGGTGTGATAGAGGGGATTAGACGCTTTGAAAAAGGAAAAGATTTTGAAAAGTGATTTTCTGACAGAAACGAGGCAAAGAGAAGTATCTAGAGAAGAGAAAAAAATCAGCAATAATTAATGAATCTAAAACGACAAGAGAAATTAATTTTTGAAAAACTTAATTCCCAGACATTGTCTAAGGAAACAAAATCTTTCTTCCAAAAGTGATTTTGTAAGATATCAGCTAGTTAATTTTCAGAATCAACAAATTCAAGCACAAAATCTCCATTTTCAACATTATCTCTAATAAGATGATACTTAGTATCAATATACTTAGCTCTTGAATGATGCACAATATAATTAGAAAGACTGATAGCACTGGTATTATCACAAAATATAGGAACAACTTCAAAAGATAAATTGTAATCAAGTAATTAATGCATTATCCAAAGTAATTGAGTACCACAGTTACCAACTGCAAGGTACTCTGATTCTGTAGTCGAGATGGCTACAAATGTCTGTTTCTTGTTATGCAATGAAATTAATGCTTCCCCGAGGATTTGATATGTTCCATTTGTACTTTTACGATCGATTTTATCACCTGCAAAGTCAGCATCTGAATAACCCATTAATTCAAAATGAGAGGAGTGAGGATAGGTCCTGGGTTCCAATAAGATATCAGATTATTCTCTTGACAGTAGTGAGGTGAGATTTCTTGGGAGCTGACTGAACTCTTGCACATTTACACATACTGGACATGATGTCGGAATGACTTGCTGTTAAATATAGTAGGGAACCAATCATTCCTCGATAAATTTTTTCATCCACATCTTTTCTAGGGGCATATGTTTCAAGACATGTAGAGGGACTCATAGGAGTTTCGAAGGCTTTCCCTTTTTCCATTACAATTTTTTTGATAAGCTCTTTTGTGTATTTTCTTTGACTAATAAAGGTCCCTTTTGATGATTTCTTGATCTGTAGTCCGAGAAAGAATGTGAGTTCTCCCATCAGGCTCATTTCGAATTCTTCTTTCATAAGATTAATAAAATTCTCGCAAAGAGATGAGTTAGTACTTCCAAAAATGATATCATCAACATAAATTTGCATAATAAGAACATTGGCATCTAATCTTTGAGTAAAACGAGTGGTATCAATTTTTTCTCATAAAAAAGTATTGCTTATTAAAAATGTGCTCAACCTTTCATATCAAGCTTTAAGGGATTGTTTGAGGCCCTAGAGTGCTTTTGTGAGTTTGAAAACATGATCTGGACAGGAGGAATTTTCAAAGCCAGGAGGTTGGTTTACAAAAATTTCTTCCTTTATAAAAGCATTTAAGAAGGCACTTTTTACGTCCATTTGAAATATTTTAAAGCGTTTAAACAAAGCATAGGCTAACAATATGTGAATCGATTCCAACCTTCCCATAGTGGCAAAGGTTTCATCAAAGTCAATACCTTCTTGTTGATAGTAACCCGAGCTACTAACCTTGCTTTATTTCTGATCACCTTATCTTCTTCATTGAGTTTGTTTTGGAATACCCATCTTGTACCAATGATTGAGCAATTTTTTGGTCATTTGATAAGGGTCCATACTTAATTTCATCCGAATTGATCTAGTTATTCCTTCATAGAATGTGTCATGCCCCAAACTCGGGGGGCACAACTGGCACCTAATGCCTAAACTTAGGACAAAGCCGACCCTGCTGAATCATTTGCCAATGACATATAACAGTCACACACAATCCAGAAAACAAGCAAGTATATCTCAGCTTAAAAATCCGCCCTCGACCGGCTAGGCCCCTGTCGATAGCTCTACAAATAAAACATCTACTCCCAATAGTTCATATAAAGCAATAAGCAGGTAATACATAAGTCCTGTTTGGGCCGTCGATGCTGCCATGATATCTAGGAAAGCATAAACACTATGCGGGATATCGAGGCCACCATGATCTCTATACAAAAATAAAAAACATGTATATACAATGTAAACTAGGCCAATGATCCGCTAAACTACCAACATAACAACAACAGGGCCCAATTGGCTAACAAGCTACAACTAATAAACATAGAAGGCCAAAATAGCCACCATCATAGCTATGTACCCCAACAGACTAGTCTGCAAGCCTCTATGAATATAATACTTGGTGAGACATGGCCCCAACCTACCCAAAAGCTATAAGCAGCAAAAAGGCAAACCTCTGAGACTCTGGCAATCCCTAGAAGGAAAGGAGTCAACCAACCCACTGAAAGCTCGGCTATGCTACCTGGCAGGTCTATCTGGTCGTCTCTCAGGTCCTTCAGGCATGAATACAGTGCCCCCAGACAATAGGGCTTCAGTATGAAATAATATACCGAGCATGTAAGGTAAACTGAAAACTTAAACTGAAGTGTAAAGACTGAACAAAAGGACATTAGTAAGAAAGAAGTATAATAACTTACCTCCTGCAATAAGATACCATCTAAAGCACATAGAAAACAATAACCTGACCTGGCCCCTATAAGCCCGGCAGGTACAAACAACATACAATCGCCATAAGTTCTAACAGGCGCAAACAATCGCTAAATACCTATACTGGCCCCCTTACCTAGACCCCAGTGGTAATCTGATCTGAACTGTCTGAATGTACATGTGTTGTGAATTAGTACAACTCTGAGGCTCTGTGGTATTATATAAGTGCTTCCCCATAGGTACAACCTTTCCATCCCGTAGGTACGGTCTGCCCGGTCCATAGGCACGGTTTGCCCGACCCAAAGGCATAGTAATGTAATGTAATTGCTGCCCCATAGGTACAACCTGCCCATCCCATAAGTATGGTCTACCTGGACCAAAGGCATAGTAATATAATGTAATAGATTTCCCATAGGTACAACCTGTCCGTCCTATAGGTACGGTCTACCCTGCCCAAAGGCACGGTAATAGTAATCAGAATGTAGGCTCCAAAACCCTGCCATGTCAGTTTTTGCTGAGGCCAAAACAAGCTCATAGGCAGAAATAAGATGATTAAACTATAACAATAATAGAAAGTAATCCAAGGTGACCTCATTATAATCATAACATGCTTTTCTAAGCCACTAAATAAGGAATAGAGTGTTGCTGGTGGTCACTATATCATGCTATGGTAGCAAACTTAATAGAATAAGGCCATAAGTCAAATATCGATGTGGTACAAACTATAACAAGCTTAAGCCTTTAGGTCATACCAAAAAGTGAAAAGGAAGCCTTAACATACCTTTTAACCAAAGCCCCAAAGGTGTCTCTATGAAGCTTGATCAACCAAGTAATGCAATAATTACTAGAATCGACAAGGCTGCAAGAATGACCCACAGACAATTGATAAAGCGTTAAGGTCGTCACTATGACCATCCCTCTATAACTCAACAAATGACATCATAATATCTACCAAACTAATATCTAATAACCACAACAAGAAGCTATCAACATCTCACAAGAGCGGTGAGCTCCCGAGGAAATATAACAAGGCGTACTTCATGCTGCTCAATCCAACAACTGTCGTACATGAATCCAATAAGAATCACACCAACACCCAATCCCTCCAACACCTTAACACCATCAATATACAACAATAACAACCCAACTCAATAAGACAAAGGGGCTACTCAAAGCCACAGAATCCAAAATACCACTTCGTGGCTCAAAAATCTATAAACGATACTAGAAAATGGAATTTTGAAAGAGAGTCGTAGAAAGGAGATTACCTCGACATAAATCATTGAAACCTCAAGATAAACAACCTACCTCCTTGCAGTAACAACAAATGGAGCCAAAATTAACAAGAAACTACTACAAGTTATCGAAAAATACAACTTTTTATAACTAGAAGCTTAGAATTTTGATTCAACAAATAGATAAGTATATGAGATCCTTACCTTGCCAATATAACTCCATAGCTACTGCAAAATACTCAATAAATACCTGCTACCTCGCTACCACAACATCCATGGTGATACGCCATGAAATCGACGGGCCAAACTATACCAAAATGACGAGCTCGCAATGTAGAGCAACTTTCGTTAAACTTCTAAGTTGAAAACACCAACATCAATGGATAATTTAGGGGATTTATTCTCTGATTTTCTCTGATGTTTTTGGTGATTTTTCTGAGTTAAAACAAAAGAAAATTTCTAAAGCTAAACAGACATAGGGGCTAGGGGGCCCACCTTGACGTGCCTGCTTGTGCAGTCTTACAAAAATATGAATATCTCTCTATTCTGAAGTTGTATGGACAAACGATTTAGTACTTTGGAAGATAGACTCGTAGACCTTCGATTTGATTGGTCGGGGGTCTTCTATCTCTTTATATATTGGGAGAAAATCTTTGAGACATTTGACCCAAATTTTTAGAGAGTTTCTTAATGAAATTTACAATAAGTTTCCCCGACTTTTATTTTGCAACTTGCTTAACTTCAAAACTTTACATACGACCATTGTGCAATTAAAATACCTCATAAAAAATCATTCCTAGCATATTAATACCTTAGTCTTATCCGAAAAGTATGAGATAATTTAAACGTTTGAACGGATGGGGTGTTAGATCCTCTCCCCTTAGGGAAATTCATCCTCGAATGATGATAGTGTACATGGCATCAAAGGAAATATAACAATAACTTATAGACACCAAAGTAATGTACCTCAAGTACTCAAATATGGGTCTACTATCTATTTGTTCTGAATATCATCTGAAGGAGTGAACAGGTGGGGATATCTGGAGTCTTGTCCTCTTTAGCTTCCCACGCCATCTCCTTGATATTATGGTTCTGCCACAATACTTTAACTGTAACTATATACTTTCCATAATCTATTAATCTAGCGGTCTACTATGGATACAAAGGTTTCTTCATAAGACAGTTCCCCTGAAATCTGAACATCTGTTATCGATACTATCTGTGATGGGTCTCCGATATACTTTTGTAACATAGAATCATGAAAAACTGGGTGCACTGCCTCTAATTCTGGAGGCAACTCTAGCTGGTAAGTAACTCTGCCTATCCATCACATGATATGGTATGACCCAATATATCGAGGGCTTATCTTGACCTTCTTGCCAAATTGCATAACACCTTTCATTGGCAAAACATTCAAAAAGACCTAATCATCAACATTGAACTCTAAGTCCCATCGCGTAACATCTGAATATGATTTTTGACAGCTCTGAGCTATCAAGAATCGCTCTCTGATTAACTTTAACCTTTCTCACGTCCTACTGTACCACGTCAGGTCCAAGCAACCCTGACTCTCCAACCTCAAACTAACCAAAAGGGGATTTTCATTTATGCCCATATTAAGCCTCATATGGTGTCATACCAATTCTTTAATGATAGCTGTTATTATAAGCAAACTCAATAAGTGACAAGTGATTATACCATTCCCCGCTGAAATCTAGCACACACACCCATAACATGTCCTCGATGTTTAGTTTGGCAATTGGTCTAAGGATGAAAAGTTATACTAAGATTAACCTGAGTTCCTAAACCCTTATAGAAATATCTCCATAAATGTGTTGTAAACTGTGCCTCTCTATCAGAAATAATCGATATTAGGAGACCATGAAGTCTGACTATCTTTCTAATGTACAGGCCAACATAATCATTAGCTAAAATATAGCCCTGACTGACCAAAAATGGGCTAATTTTGTTAGCCTATGAATAATCATCCAAATGGAATTGAACTTCCATCGCGAATGAGGTAAACATGGGATAAAATTCATACTTATCTCCTCCCACTTTCACGATGGAATCACTATCTCCTGAGTTATCCCGCTAGGCTGCTGATGCTCTACCTCTACCTGCTGACAATTTGGGCACTATGCCACGAACTTAGCTATGTCCCTCTTCATGCCTGACCACCAATAAATATCGTTAATATCACGATACATTTTTGTGGATCCTGTTTGAATAGAGTAGAGAGAATGGTTTGCCTCTCCCATAATATATTGTGAAAGCCCTGCAACATTCAAAACACATAATTGATCTCTAAATATGAGGACTCTATCTCCTACTCTATTAAAGGATAAATAGTCATGCTCCTAAGCGATGCCTCAAAGCTTCTTTAAGCTGGGATCCTCGTAGTGTCATACCTTCACCTTCACAACTAGAGATAATACGGTTGAATCCTGAATTGTGACCCCAGTATCATCAGAGTCTAAAAATCTAACCCTTAAACTAGCTAGCTGATGGAGCTCCCAGGCCATCTCCCACTTCTTAGCTTCCAAATACAATAGACTGCCCATAGACCTACAATTTAGGGCATCCGCTACTATATTGACTTTCACTGGATGATATAAGATATCCATATCATAGTCTTTCAGCAATTCAATCCATCAGCGTTATCACATGTTCAACTCTTTCTGTCTATGAATATACAGGAGGCTCTTATGATCTGTATAAATATCAACATAAAATCCATACAAGTAATGCCTTCAAATCTTTAGGGAATTAATGACTGGAACCAACTCTAGATCATGGGTCGGGCAGTTCTTCTCATTCTTCTTTAACTGTCTAGAAGCATAATCAATTACCTTTTTGCGTTGCATCAAAACACAAATCAGCCTAACACTTGAAGCATCACAACATATTGCATAGCCCTCTGGACCTTCTGTTGAGGTCAGAACTGGTGCTGAAGTCAATCTATCAGTCAGATGGTGGAAACTCTGCTTGCAAGTTGTGATCTACTAAAACTTAGTTGCTTTCCAAGTCAGCTTTATCAAGGGCGCCAAAAGTAAAGAAACTCCATCCATAAACCTTCTGTAGTACCATGCTAACCCCAGAAGCTATGAGCTTCTATTGTGGTCATGGGTCTAGGCCAAGTCTTCACAGTCTCAATCTTCTGTAAATCAACTTGAATAACAGAATCTGATACAATATGGCCCAAAAAAGGCATGAAATGCAACCAAAACTCACACTTTGAGAACATAGCATACATCCTCTGATCTTGGAATACCTAAAGTACTACTCGGAGATGATCTTTATGCTTGTCCTCTGATCGAGAATGTTCTAGAATATCATTAATAAATACAATGATGAACAAGTCTAAGAACGAACTTAATATACTATTCATCATGTCTGTAAATACTGCTGGGGAATTGGTCAACTCGAGAAAAGAATTTCAATCTAATTCTCTTTGTTAACACTTGTGTACTCAAATTGAATCTAGAACTTGAGATTCAGCTCTTATGGAAGGGATTTTGAATTACCCAGCTGGTATCTCTTTCTCTCTTACTATGAGTGGCTAAAATCTCTTGTCTGTATTGATGATGGGTGCTTAAGAAATGGGTGTGGGTGTTATCTATTCTTGCTTATAATTGCTTAATTGACATGGGTCTAGTAATTTTCACCAAGTTTTAATCCTAAAATTGGTGGTTGCAAATATTAATTTACATTATTTGACTATGTGATTGCTTGAGAAAGGATTTCATAGTTGTGGATGTGAAATTACTAGTGGGAACTTGGGATTTCACTCAGATTTGAGGCTAGGAATAGCTCTTATAGTCGGATTCTCTAATTTAAGAGTCTAAGCTAGAGATGGTATGACTTTCCCAAGCTAGATTGGTTGTTTATTCATCAAACCAATGATGCTCTAGCCGAGATCATCAGATATAAGATTGTTGATCGAGAGATAAGCAAATCTTACCCATGACCAATGTTATTCATGTCATTAAGTGAGAATAGGTATGAATAGATAATCACTCTATCCTATAACCAAAGCCCCATCGGATATGCATCCCTAGTCATCTAGTCAACTTGGTACACCCGCTTTAGTTTAATTGCTCTTTGAATTGAATTGCGATTGTAGTGACAACATTTCCAATTCCTCCATCCTTTTACTTGTTGTTTTGAGCAATTACTCTCACCTTGAAATTAATCCATTACAATTGATTTATAGCTACCCCATGTCCCTTGGGTATGACCCCGACACTCGTTGGGTTGTAAATTTTATTTTGCTGCACAATTGCCGTGGCCTCCTACTTAGAGAGCACGATTTGAGCATTCATCAAAAATGGCGCCGCTTCCGGGGACTTGAGTTGATAGCTATTTTTGATTGTTGTTTTGAAGTCACTTTGAGAGTACTTGTTTATTTTACTTTTGTCTGTTGTTTGTGGTTGATTTCAGGTATACATCGTTCAAACATCAATGCCTGTACTTCTCACTCCACCTAGTTGCACTTGATTTTACTATCGGGTCGGACCATAAGTTGGATTTTTGTGAGCCGAGGGAGCAATGGGTGCGACCTCCGCTAAAGAGATTGAGGATTGGTTAAAAAATGATGCACGGAGGAATAGAGAGTTATCAATCACTTCCACACTCCTTGAATTTATGGTAAAGAGTATCTCAAACAAGCGAGTTGAAACTATTAGCACTATTGGTGCTCTTGGGGGTATGAGAACAATAGATGATGGTGAGAGTTCAAATGATGGTAGTGATGAAATGCTTACAACTATCCACGAGGTGGGTTCCCATGTCAACCCTCATAGTTTGGGTAGATGTGAGCATGGGAATCAAGGTCGGAACGAACAATATGAAGACTTTAGAATGGAAAGTATGCTTGTGCAGGTGTTAGAAAAAGTAGGGGAAACCTACGGAGTCATTGAGGAGTTGAGCCATAACCTTAGAAATCTTGCCCAAACCGTTCAATCACACTTCATAGCTATTGAACGTCTTGAAGATAGAATGCTTTGGCTGAATTCACAATTCAAATCTAGGCAAGCCGAGAATGAAGAGAGCAGTAGTGGTGTTGAGAGCTCCCTAGACCACGTGGAGGTTACAATGCCAATGATATGCAAGCCTCAGAAAATGCAAATTCGGGGAACTGGTGTGACCCAAGTTGTTCAACATGAGAGCAAGGAGAATAAAGTTCTAAAACCATTCCCCACTTGTCTGCCTCCATTCCCTCAACGACTTTTGCAAGAAAGAGTGGATGAGACTCAAAATGATTTTGAGTCTTCGTTGAAGAGAATCACCATCAATTTGCTTGCAAGCACCGCTTTTAACAAAATGCCTAAGTATGCTAAGTTCGTGAAAGAATTATGCACCACTTCCAACTTAGAAGATAGTGGGGTAGTTCAACTATCTCCATTTAGTAGTGCGATTCTTGCAGGAAATCTCACCAATAAAGCGGTGTTGCCAGGTGTACACACAGTTTGTGATTCGAAGGGAGTTGACAAGTCTGCTAGGCTAGTGTACAATGAAAACTCAAGTGTCAACTTGATATCGTTGGCATATTTCAAACGAATGGAGTTGGGGTGGCCCATTGACACAAACTTGGAGTTCATCATGACAGACCGGTCAATAAGGTGCCCCGTGGGAATCTTTGTGATATTTTGATCAAGGTAGGGCGAATGGTGTACCCCGTGGACTTCATGATACTTGATTGCAAAAGAGGTTTTGAGATACCCATAATCTTGGGGCATCCTAGCCTAAAAATAGGGCACACCTTGAGCAAAATGAACTCGGGAGAGTTAAAATTTGCATTGAATGATGAGGAATCCACCTTTGACGTGAATAGATCTATGAGGCAACCAAGTGATCTCTAAACGACGTTCACAATTGAAAAAATCAAAGAAAGTGTCGATTTGCACATGAGAGAGGGATTCATTGATGAAGCCTTAGAAGTGGTACTATTAAATTATGATGGTGAAGGTATGGAGGAATTCGACGAGGTTTGTTATGCTTTAGTGGGTATGAGATCTTACTCTTATCCCCCAAAGAAACTTGATCTCGACCTTCAATCATTGAACCTCCTATCTTGGAGCCCAAACCATTGCCTTCTCATTTGAAGTATGCATACTTGGGTGCTAATGAGACCTTGCCGGTCATTATTTCCAACAAACTAAGCGACAACCAAGTGGAAGCCTTGCTCAAAGGGGGGTGCTCTGATTCTGTTTGTGAAGAAAAAGGACGGGTCTATGCATATGTGTATTGACTACAGTCAGTTGAATAAGGTGACCGTTAAGAACAGATATTCAATGCCACGTATTGATGATTTGTTTGACCAGCTACAGGGTGCAGCGGTGTTCTCTAAGATTGAGTTGAGGTTCGATTATCATCAGTTAAGGATTAGGGCTGCGAACATCCCAAAGACTGCATTTAGGACTCGATACGACTATTATGAGTTCCTAGTCATATTACAATTATTCTGATTGGATTTCGAACATTGTCCCCATGCCCAAGAGGGATGGACATGTTCGCGTATGCATCTATTTTTCTCAATAAAGCATGTCTATTCATGAAAGCCCCTAGTTAAGGTTAAGGGGAAAAGCTGACTAATTCCCCAACAACATTTATGGAGTTGATGAACCGGGTGTTTAGTGCCTACTTGGACTCATTTGTGATTTTGTTCATCGATGATATTTTGATATACTCGACGAGTAGAGAGGAGCATGAGAAGCGTCTTAGAGTTGTATTTCAGACCTTGCGAGACCATCAATTGTATGCCAAATTCACTAAATGCGAGTTTTGGATTAAGTATGTGGCATTCCTAGGGCACGTGGTGTCCAAGGATGGGATTATGGTAGATCCAGTGAAGATTGCAGCAGTTCGTGATTAGGCTAGGCCTACTTCTCCTAACGAGGTTCGGAGTTTCATCGGGTTGGCTAGTTATTATAGATGGTTTATAAAGGGATTTTCTTCTATAACAGCTTCTTTGACTAGATTGACTCAGAAAAATGTTCCCTTCCAGTGGTCAGATGAGTGTGAGGCAAGCTTTCTGAAGCTCAAGGCTTTGTTGAGTTCATCTCTGATTCTTACTCTTCCGGTCGAGGGTCAGTAGTTTACCGTGTATTGTGATGCTTCAAGTATTGGTTTGGGTTATGTATTGATGCAGCAGGGCTGGGTTATTACTTATGCTTCCATACAGTGTAAGGTTCACAAGAGGAACTACCCTACACATGACTTGGAGTTAGCAACAGTAGTCTTTGCGTTAAAGATTTGGAGGAATTATCTTTATGGCGTGCATTGTGAGATCTTTATTGACCATCGTAGTCTTCAGTACATTTTCTACTAGAAGGATCTAAATTTGAGGTAGCGTAGGTGGTTGGAAATACTTAAGGACTATGATGTCTCTATCTTGTATCATCTAGGCAAGGCAAACGTGGTGGCGGATGCGTTGAGCCAGAAGGCAATGAGTATGGGTATCTTGTCTTTCCTAGTGATAGATGAGCGACCTTTAGCTTGGGACATCTAGTCCTTGGCTAACAGGTTGGTTAGACTTGACATTTTCTTAGTCTGGTCGTATTCTTGCTTGTGTTGAGGCTAGATCTTCCTTGTTGGAGCAGATTCGGGCATAGCAGTTTGATGATGTAAGGTTGAGGATCATTCGTGACAAGGTGGTGAGTGGTGCGGCTAGGAAGGCGACTTTAGATTCGAAGGGTATTCTGAAGATCGAGGGTCGTATCTTCATTCCTAGAGTTGGTGACTTGGTTAGATTGATCTTGGAGAAGGAACATTGTTCTAGATATTCCATTCATCCCGGGGCAGCTAAGATGTATTGTGACTTAAGGCAAAACTACTGGTGGTGTGGGATGAAGAGGGATATTTCGGCTTTCGTATCTAGGTGCTTGAAATAACAACGGGTGAAGTTTGAGCACCAAAGGCCAGGTGGTTTATCTCAGAGGCTACCCATTTCGAAATGGAAATGGGAGCGGATAACTATGGACTTTGTAGTCAGTTTGCCACGTACATTGTGGAGATTTGATTCTATTTGGGTTATCATGGATAGGTTGATGAAGTCTGCTCACTTTTTGCCAGTTCAGACTTCCTACAATTCTAAGAGGTTGGCTCAGATCTACATTCTAGAGATTGTCCATTTGCATGGTGTGCTAGTTTTTATCATTTCCGACCGGGGTACTCAGTTCACTTTGCATTTTTGGAGGTCTATTCAGAGAGATTTGGGTATTAGAGTTGATCTTAGCACCGCTTTTCTTCTGCAAACAAATGGTCATACAGAGCATATTATTCAGGTTTTGAAGGATATGTTGTGAGCCTGCGTTATCGATTTCAGGGGTCTGTGGGACCAGTGTTTGGCCTTGGCAGAGTTTGCATATAATAATAGTTACCATTCCAATATTTAAATGGCTCCATTCGAGGATTTATATGGTAGGCAGTGCATATCTCCAGTAGGTTAGTTTGATGCTTTTGAGGTTAGGCCGTGGGGTACTGACTTGCTTCATGAGTCTATGGACAGAGTTCAAGTCATCCAGGAGTGACTTTACACTGCCCCGAGTAGGCATACGAGTTATGTTGATCGGAGAGATCGAGATCTAGAGTTCATGGTTGGAGACAGTGTCTTTCTTTGTATATCGCCCATGAAGGGCGTGATCAGGTTCGGGAGGAAGGGTAAGCTCAGTCCTAGGTTCATTGGGCATTTCGAGATCCTTTGTTGTATTAGGGAGGTTGCTTATGAGTTGTCCTTGCGTCCTGCTCTTTTCAGTGTGCATCCAGTTTTTCATGTCTCTATGTTGCATTGGTATATTTCGAATGAGTCTCATGTGCTTCAGTTGGACTCGGTTCAGTTGGATGAGTCCTTAGCCTTTGAGGAGGAGCCTATTGCTATTTCAAACAGGCAGGTTAGGAAGTTGAGATCGAAGGAGATTCCGTCAGTTAAGGTTTAGTGGCGACATCATCCTATCTAGGAGGCTACTTGGGAGATTGAGACCGATATGCAAACTCGCTATCCTCGTCATTTCGAGTCTTCAGGTACTATCCTTTTCTAACTTTCACGGATGAAAGTTCTTTTAGTAGTGGATATTGTAATGACCTCCAGGTCATTTTCTATTTTTCGTGCATTTTTTCTGCATTTCGAGCTTTCACTCAGAGGCTACTGGTCATTTATGACTTGCCAGGACTGACGGTTCGGTGCCTGGGCCATTCGTTAGGTCGTTATGGCCATTTTCCTATTTTAGAACTTGAACTTAGAAAATCTTTGACTTTGGTCAACTTTCTTGGTAAACATGATCAGAATTGAATTTTGATAGTTCCATTGGCTCCGGAACAGGGATTATGGTTTAGTGGGACCCTTGGTTTGGGGGTTTTTGTTTTGGGTTTGTGTTATTTTTGTGTTTTCAGGCCAGTTTGGCTTATGGGGTTGACTTTGGTCAACATTCGGAGAAGATGGCCTCAGATGAAAATTCTTTCAGCACTGTTAGCTCTGAAATGTTGACTTTGGGCTAGAGGGACCTTTGGTTCGTGTCTTGAGGCTCCCAGACTTGTTTTAGGTATTGGGTTCCGAGTTGGTTTTGGGCGTGGGGCCTACTTTTTGCTAAAACAATCTCCATTGGGAGTTTTTTCGATTCCATTGAGTCTGGAATGCTATTTCTGGTAGGGTAGCATGGTTGGTTTGTGTTCACGGGGTTTCGAATGAATACCGAGGGTTCATCGGGTGACTTTTTGGCCTTTGTGATTTGCTAGTTGCTGTTATAAAGTTGCAAACTAGTTGGTCATCGTGACCGCGAGGTGGCCATCGCGTTCGTGATGGTCTGGTTTCTTGACCATCGCAATCGCGTGGGTTTCTCCACGCGAGCGCAATGAAGCAGGCTAGGACCCAATCAAGCTTTCTCTATGCGATCACATGGCTGGACCTTCGCAACCGCGATGGTTCGGCCCTCATTTCCTCGCAATTCCGTGGGGTCCCTCGCGATCACGGTGAAGGACCCCAGACAACTATTTAAGCTGCCAACTTCGTTTTCTCCTCCAACATTTTAAAATTTCTCCATTGATAAGCATTCAAGCTCTGGTTTCAGCTCCATTTTCTCAGTATACTTCATATGGTAAGTTCCCTCTACACTTCTCCTCTCTTTCCTTTGTTTATTTCTCATTAAAGCCCGTTAATTCCCGTTGGTTTCCTCTTGTGAATTCCTTTGAATTAGTAGCACTCCGGGGCTATTTTGAGCCTCGAAACGAGTCCCTTTCGCACTCAATTTTTGTGCTTGGGTTTCTTAACCCGTTGTGAGAATAACTGTGAATTTTAATTTTTGTTTCATTGTGCGAGCCCCAAGGGTCATTTTCCGACCCGATTTTTGGCCTGAATTTCTGTATTGCAATATGGGTGTCATTCTTCTCGCCATGACACCTGGATTATGTTTTTGATAGCGTGGAAGCTTTCTGAGGTTGTTCGGAAGGGGATGGCACACGAGTGATGGTTCGTGTTTGCAGTTTGGCCTCGAGGTAGGTTACAATTTACTTTCTAGACTGAGTTTACTTTGATTTTATATATTTATATGTTACTGGAATGTTAGGTTGGGCTTTACGTAGATTTAGGCTTAAATCCAGTTTATTGCTTTAAATTGGCCATTTTGGATTATAGTTTAGAATTATCATGTTTATCCTTAGCCTAGGAGCTCTTAGTATGGTTATGGCTAGCCTAGAATCCCCAGTATGCTTTTAGGAGGTTTTAGAGGTAGAGTAGAGATTCCTTGTGATTTTTGCTTTTGCATTCCTATTTTATCCGGTTTATTCTACCGTTGTGTGTAACTGTAGGCCCAAGGCCATAACTTGAATTTGGACGGATCCCCAGGTCAGTTCTCTTGGTTTGGAGGGTATTTTGCCTTGTTTTGCCTTGTTGTGTGTGGTTTCCTCTGGATATGGACATTTCATGCTCATACTGCATTGCATATTATTGACACAAAAAGGAAATATGTTTCAAGACTTTTGGTTCAACATAAGGTTTACTACGGCTACGGTGATTTTTGGATTTGAATTAAATGTTATTAGATTTTACTATGGATTTTGGAAGGAAAAAGGGAAAAATATACTATATTAGGCATATACTTATAGTCCGATGGGTTATTCTAGACCCCCAATGCATTATTTTGGGTTTTAATTTCCTTTCACCTATATGTCTATATATATGCATAGTTCGATGCAGTATTTTGGGTGTCTGATGCGGTATTCCGGGTTTATATTATTATACATTCATACATTACATGATCTTCCATCACATTGCATTGACTTTGGTGCTTTTGGATTATCGGTTATTTTGGGTTTGATCTTGTTATTACCTCACCCTTTTGGCTTGGTTGTTTCGATTTTCGACTTTATAATTAGATTTAGGTGGATCCCCGTGTTTTAGCTGCTTTCTTGTAATCTATAATTATATATTATCTTTCTATGCTCGATCGGCCTATGATGCCTACTAGGTACCCACTGTCTTGGTACTCATACTACGCTCTACATCGTTTTATTATACAACACCTAGTACGAGCCACCCTCACTGATCCTCCTTTCGTTCGAGGCCTATTGCAGTTCGGATCGCGGTGAGCTCCCGGTGCCTTGGAGACTGTATATGCTTTCCATCTTGTATATTCTGTATATATTTTGTATTTTGGATAGACAAATTCTGTTGTATAGCTACTCTTTACTTTAGTCGCTCTTGTACTAGTGACACCAGGTCCGGGTTGGTTCTAGTGTATGTTTTGTCGTTCTTGGTCACTTTAGGGCCATTTTTTGTATATTTGCTATAGTTGGTATGTATATATATGCTCTTGGCCCTATTTTTTTCATTTATATCTTCTGTTTTTCCTTACTTTAATTGCTTTATTGTCTTCTACAATGTTGGGTTTGGCTTGCCTACTGGGGGATTACGTTCACCGATCTCTCCAGTACAAGAGCAAAGTGTCTAGTAGAGTATCGTGGATTCGTATGATGACATCTATATCCAACCTGCGAGAGGCTACAGGACATTCCTAGGAAATGTGTCATCTTGTTTGATTCCTTGTCGTGCATTCTTGGCTTATTCAACTTCTAAGTATCTTTATTTCACTCTTTCTGAGATGGTTCGGACGAGAACAGCAGCGGGTAAGGACGAGGCCGCTGCACCTATAGTTAGATCCCTAGCTAGGGGATGGGGTAGAGGTTGGCCCATAGGTCGAGGTTAGGGACGAACTGCAGCGCCAGCTCAAACCCAGGCTAGTCTACCATCACCAGAGCCAGAGGATAGGGTTGATAAGGTACAGTATGAGATGGAGAGCATCGGGCCAGCCTAGCATCCGACAGGTTTTGTGGCTACTCCGATGTTACGGGACACATTGGTTTGGTTATTGGGGTTTCTTGAGGGTATTACTCTAACATCAGCTTCACCAGGTACTCAGATTTGTTCCCAGCTTAGAGAGGAGGACCAAACTTGAGCTCAGGCAGTGGCTCAGGGTTTAGGAGCGCATCATGCTATTGTGGCTCCCAGATTAGAGGTATTGCCGATCCCTACAGTTTTTCCACCACCTCCATCCAGGCTTGTCATGTCTTCTGAGGAGGAGAAGATGCTTGGTATGTTTCTGATGCTGGGTCCTCTTAGATTTTTGGGTGCTTCTAGGGAAGATGCACATGAGTTTTTGACTAGCTGCCAAGAGAGATTGCATAATTTGGGGTTTGTTGAGTCACATGGGGCAGATTACACCGCATTTCAACTGGATGGTCCAGCGAAACAGTGGTGGAGGTTATATGTAGCTTGCAGACCAGCCGGGTTACCTCCACTCACTTGTGCACAGTTCTCCATAGCTTTTCTAGAGAAGTATGTACCACGTAGCATAAGGGAGCATTTGATGGATCAGTTTGTTGGGTTGAAGCAGGGCTCTATGACTGTTTCTGAGTATGAGGTTCATTTCCATCAGTTTTCTAGGTACGCCACCATGATTCTGCCCACCGAGCATGAGAGGGTACGCCATTTTATTCGTGGTTTGACCTTGCATCTTCGCTTGGCTACAGAGGTTATGGTAGCATCAGGTCAGTCTTTTTTGTATATTTTGTCTATATTTTATATTTTGGATAGACAGAGTCTGTTGTATAGCTACTCTTTATTTTAGTCGCTCTTGTACTAGTGACACCAGGTACGGGTTGGTTCTAGTGTATGTTTTGTCGTTCTTGGTCACTTTAGGGCCATCTTTTGTATATTTGCTACAGTTGGTATGCATATATATGCTCTTGGCCCTATCTTTTTCATTTATGTCTTCCGTTTTTCCTTACTTTAATTGCTTTATTGTCTTCTGCATTGTTGGGTTTGGCTTGCCTACTGGGGGGTTACGTAGGCACCATCATGGCCCAATTATGGATCGTGATAGTTCATTGGGCCACACAAATCAGAATGAATTAACTCTAATTTATCATTGGCTTTATTTCCTTTTGATGGAAAAGGTCTCTTAGTCTTTTTCCTTCTAAACATGATTCACATATTGGTAGTGCATCCACATTTAATGAACCTAAAGTTCCATCTCGAACCAACCTTGAAATCATGTCTAGATTTATATGAATAGACGCAAGTGCCATAAATAGGTCTCATTAAATTTAGAAGATCGTTTTCTTTTACTAGAAAGGTTAACATTATCGTTTTCTTTTACTGGAAAGGTTAACATTATTTAGTTCAATAGTTTGTTGCAGCTCAGGAGAGACATTAATAATAAAAAGACCATCAATCAATGTACCAGTAGAGATAAAATGTTTATTATAGCTAATAACACAACCGTTATCAGAAAAATTAACATCATAACCATCTCTTAAAGCTCTAGAAACTAAAATCAAATTTATTCTAATAGCAAGTGCATATAATGCGTCTTTTAAAATTAAAACTCTACCACTACCAAACGAAATACTAATATTTCCTATGGCTAAAGCTGGAGCTATTGAGCCATCCGCTTGAAAAACACTAACTTCACCTCTAATCAGCTTGCGCATTTCTTGAAAGCCCTGCATAGTAGTGCAGATGTGATCAGTGGCTCTTGAGTCTGCACATCATGATGTGTAGAAAGTCGCTAAACATATTTCAACGACAAGTGAAAGTGAGTTATCTAGCTTGTTTTTCTGCTTGGCTATGAAAACTGGACAATGTGCCATCCAATGGCCTGACATTTTGCAATGAAAACGCTTGTTGTTAGGCTTTTTCATATCTCCAGTTAGAGCTACAACTGTCTTAGCATTTGTGAGTCATTTTCTTCTTCTTTCCAACTTTTGGTTTAGAAGTAGAACCTTTCTCAACCAAGTTATGACCCTCAATATTCTTTTAACTCAGAATAGTGCTAAGGGATGTAAAAAAGAGACTGAAAAACATTACAATAGATCAATACAACACTCATATAAACATTGAATAATTAAATTCAAACTTATCATATACATGTACATTTATGAATCTCAAATAGCCAATCGATGGGATTGGAGAACAACTCATGCAATACACATATATAATAACAGATTATTTACTCCATAAAATTTTACAGACCTAACTCAGATAGAGAGTATACTATTAATTTAAGTCAAGTGAAAATCAAAACTGTCACAACCCGATTTCTCAGGTCAAGATGGAACCTACAACCCCCAGTAGTCGAACCAATCCCCGTAGCCCAGAACGATTAGTAATGGGCTACTACCTAACCAATACGCACAATAAGCAGATAATAAGCGGAAGCAGAATATAAAGATAGAACTACGCGGAAGCAAATAACCTGAACATATATATATAAAGAAACTACACCAACCCCAAGACTTGGTATCGATAGTACATGAGCTTCTAATAGAATACAAGTGCTAGAAGTAACAAAATAGAATATACAACTATCTCTGAATAAATAAGAGTAATAGTGCCAAAAGATGAGATATGGTCAAACCCTGATCGTCAGGTGCTCACCCTAGTCTCAAATATCCAAAGCTGCACGAGTCTCCACGCAATCAACTGGGAAAGCTCACTCTAATATCTGCACCAAAAAGATGTAGAAGTGTAGTATGAACACCAATTACTAAGCAACGGGTACCCAGTAGGCATCATCGACTGTCTGAGCGCATATAAGATATAAAAGCAGTAAAAAAAAGATAGCAAAGAAGCAGTCACAGAAACAATAGAAAAAGTACATGGAAACTAGCACGAATAAAAGTCAACAGGAATCACAGACAAGCTATACTATCCACAAAAGATATATGTAACACAGAAACACAGGTGAAGGAAATAAGAACACACCTGGAGTCTTTGCAATAACCATATATATAAGAAAAGAGTTAGAAAGATGGTGGTATACTGGTAATCTCATGTAAAAAGGGAAAGAAGGAAAGCAATTAGACATACTCAATCTAGAAGAGTATACTCACAGAATCATGCTAAAACTCAACTTCAAGAATAAGCATAGACAAAAATGAACCTCACAAGTGCAACCCTAGGATGGAATAACTAAGCCACAAAGAACCGAATGCCACTACTCAGAACCACGATAAATGAAAGAATTCAATAGTCCACAATCATTCAGAAGGCCACATAAACAGTGCCTCAACAATATAGGACCCACTAGCCCCTCAATATTCACAGTCCAAATCCAAGGCCGTAACAAGATCTATAATAGGAAAGGAATAATATAATATACCTACAAACCCAACAGCCGCCCATACAACCGAAGAACGCAATCAAGTGAAAACAAACCCTCCGTCAGCCTATACTACCAGAGCGCACACTGAGCAAATAACAAACAAGGGTGGAATCCGAATAAAATATGCATAATGGTGTGATATGATGTAAAAAAGTGTGATAGTAGTGTCGAATCTTACTATAACACCTCGGAACCCGAACCAGCTATTTAGCTGGGAACCCAAAGTTTTCTGCAATTGTTGGTCACAATGGGCAGTCGCCACGAGCGTCAGAGTCCCAATGGACCATAGAGTGCATCGTGGGAATCGACCAGCAGCTGCTGAGTAGAACCTTTCCTGCTGATGGGCATCCATGATACGCATCGTGGGTATGACATCCCATCAGATCCCACTGTCAAAATGGTCTAGTGGAATTCTCCCCAGACTCCCCTTTCCTCGATGGGCGGTCGCCACGGGCATCGTAGTTACGATAGGCCATGGGATATCAAAACCATCGGTCTACCATTACCTCATCTCAGCTTACCCGATGTCTTATCCAGATAGGCCATCATGGGTGCGACTCCCATCGGGTAGCTCGTGAGGAAGGATTTTTTGCAACTTCTATTTTAAGTCCTATGGGTATTTTTTGTAATTACCCACCCTTTTAACTCTTAAGTGAGGTCATTTTATCCACTTTTAGTAGGGTTTCTACCCTTATTAGCCTAAGTCATTCCTTATTCCCTCATTCATCTACCAAATTGGGAAAAGAACTCCTTGAAGCTCCAAGTTCAAGCCTCCTTTTCTTTTCAATTTCAGTTGAGTTAGCTTTAATCAAGGTATGTGGGTATTCAATAAGGGATTCCTTTCATCCTTATGCTCAAAACCCCAAATTCTATTTTTTATTTCATGAACTTTCAAATTAGGGTTCTTACCCAAATTCTTATGGGCTTTGCTATAAATTATCTTATCATGATTTTACTATGAAAGTACTATTAAATTGCATAATTTTGCATGGGTTTTTACATGTGAACTCTTATTTCATTAATTGAAAGTTAATTATAGCAAATTCTACATGCATGAATTGATTCAAGTAAATTGGGGATTTTGATAGCATATTTTATGAATTTCAAGCAAGTGCATGCCTAGTTCCTATGTTTTATGAAAGTATATGTTATTATGAAATTGAACTAGAGTCATGCAAGTTTTCAAGTTATGAATTATTATGCAAGACAAGACACCCGATGTGCCATCAATTCTCATGAATCATTTTCTAAACTAAGATTCGTGAGTAGTATGAAGATTCGGGTTATTAACATGTTTATGAACAAGATTTGACATCTAGATATGTCATATGTATGTGAGCCCTATGCTATATATGTTTTGGGATTAGTATTTAGCACCGAGCGATGAAGGTTCTAGATAATCCAAGTCCAAAACTATGTTGCCACCGTAGGTTGCCCTCCATGGCTTATGAAAGGATCCTTATGACATGGTTCTAACCTTGGCCGATTAGGGCAATCTTTTTCAGTGTGGATGCATGACACTGGACTCCATGTACCTCAGCGTGGTTTATGTCGGTTAAGAGAAACTCCCTTATAGTTATTTTCAAGCTATGATGTTATATGATACTATACTTTGAATCTTGACTTAACTTCAGGTTTTATATCTTATATCTTGATATATGCTTATGCTATCTCTTTATATGAATAAGCTCGCTTTAAGTATGTTTTAAGTATGTTTTATCATGATCATGCATATCTCACATACTCGGTACATTCTATAGTACTAACGCATATTTTGCGCTGCATCGTCTTGATGATGCAGATTCGGGTTCCCTCCCTCAGGCACATGGATAGAGACCGCATGCCATTCCAGTAAGTGTTGGTGAGTCCTCATTGTTCGAGGGCTAGTTGTGATCCTAGTTAGTTTATGGCTGTTTACTTTTGTACTTCGAGTTAGCTAGGGTCTTGTGCTAGGAACTATTTATGTCATGTGTAGAGGCTTTTCAGACATTAGAAAGTATCCAAGTCTCTCTTTCGAACTATGTTTCATTTTGACTTTATCATTTACGGATGGGTTTCCTAGATTCTATTTATGCTTCCGCTATATTTTCTTATGAATACCTGAATATGCTATGACCAAGGGTTAACTTGGGGCATTTATGGTCCCAGGTCCCGTGTTACATCTAAGGGGTAGCCTCGAGGCATGACAGTTACCCACCTTCGGTACCTAAAAGACCCAATAGAGGCAGGATCTATGGAAGGTCGCACCTATATACCTCAACTCCAGTGTATACCCCTCCTCCGGCACCCTCGACTCGTAGCTCTTGGTCTAGGAACGACAGGATCCATGGAGGTCTACTAGAAGACCACATACTAAAAATGTAAATCTTAATATATAGCTCAATAATCAGAACCTCGTGGGACATGCCCAAAATCGAACCGGGTCTAAATTAGTAGTAGTAATCTCAAAAGCCCATTAAAGGGTGCCCAGAGTGTATCCAGGTCTAAATCGTTAATCAAGTCTTAATAACCCTTACAAAGGGTGACCGAAGCGTATCCGAGTCTAAATACATAGTAAAGCATGTCTAGCGGCCTCGCCGAGTCTAGTATCAGTATGAAAATCAGTGATAAAACTATCATAACATCCCCTCTACTCCAAGAGGTTTCATAAATCATTTCCAAATTCCCTTTTTATAAACATTTTTACTGAAAACGGGCCCCTCGGGCCATCAAAGTATAGAAAACTGATTATAATAGACCCAAAGCCAAAACAGTAGTAAAACATGTAGAAAAAACGTTTGCATGAATGATATGCTCGCAAATAATAAATTAGCCCAAAATGTCTCACAAGCATTCCAATCGGCCTTGCACAGGCACAACCAGTTCTACAACATATATATCCAGCCTAAAGTAATATCACGATGTTCGGGACTCGCGAACATTCCCAAATATCCCACTGTCTATGGTCCAGAGGCATATACAAAGGCCACATGAGGTAATATCATAATACTACAACGAGTACTACAAACAACATATGAATAAATCGAACAAAAGAGTTGGACAAGGTCTGGGGTACCAACCTATAACAACCCAACCAAGGATACCAATTAATGCAATTATAGCCAATATACGCAGAGCCTGGGTAGGGAAGACCGTAACCTACCTGTCGTCCAATGACAAGCTGCTGAAATGGTATCGTCCAAGCTCGAACTGCTTCGATAAGTCCTAATTTGTGAAAACACTATCAAAACAATAATCTATGCATCAATACCAAACAACCGATACCCATAATGCTAGAAACATAACCGGGTTGAAATTTGGGTCACCGGTGGGCCTGTGGGCCCTGCAATCTGAAGCCAGAAATGAAAAACACCACGGTGTCCCCCATATTCCTAGGTGGACATGCTCAAAATTTAAGCAAAAATGGACCACCAATGAGGCTCAAAACAGCCCGCAAAGCAAGGATTTAAAGATGGAATTTTATGGAAGAAATCAGAAAAATAGAGGAATAACTTACCCGATTTAGAAGCCAACAAACAATCACGATTCAACAATTATCAACCCACAAGCTGTTGGGAATGATCAATGTGAGCTATGGAGGGTTTTGGTTCATTATCCATGGAGAATTCAAAATTTAAAGAGAGAATTTACCGGATTTAGGAGTCCACAAACGAGCAAGGATCGTCAAAATAATTTCCTCCAAGTTGTTGGGTTGATAAAGTGTCAAAATGGTGGTTTGGGAGCTATTTTAATGGAGAAAAACGAAGTTGGGATTTTTAGAAAATGAGGGAGAAAGTGGCTAGCCAACATTTTATAAGTTGCCATACCAAGGTGCCACAACGCCCAGGCGGCCGCAAGTGCACTGATGCCATGGTGCCCAAGCAGCCGCAGGTGCGCTGGTGCCACAACGCCCAGGAACGACAGGTGCGCTGGTGGTATGGTGCCCAGGCGCACGCCACAGCGCCCCAACAATAACAACAACATGACAAGGCACATATTCACATGATATGTCCCCGGGAACGCATCTGGGGTCCCGCAAACACAAAGGAGCTGAGCTATTTGACTAGAATTGGCATTTTGGATCCAACAGAATTGACGAAAATCCCATCGGAGGTCAATTTAATAAAAAATGGGCCCCATACCCAAAATCAACCTTTAGGCTAACTATTCTAAAACGAAACCCAAGGCCTAAAATCAAGTCCGAAAGCCTCGGGACCCGAACCAATGGTTCCTCTAGCTTAAACTCAATATTCCAAAGCTAACATCACTGATAAAATTTCCATCTGAGGTCGTCTTCTCCGAATGTCGACCAAAGTCAACTAAACAAGCCCAACTTGCTTAAAAACACAGAATGAGAGAGAATTCCAAGCTAAAAAGCTCCTGGATCCCGACCAAAGGTCCCACTAGACCAGTGTCCACGCTCCGGAGCTAATAGAACTGTCAAAATTCAATTTCGAGCATGATTACCAAGAATGTTGACCGAAGTCAACGATTTTTAAAGTTAAATCTCTAAAATAGGGAAAAGGCCATAAAGACCAAACAAATGGCCCGGGCACCAAACTATCAGTCCCAACAAGCCATAAATGACTTAGGACCGCTACAGGCAAGCTCTAATAGTACAAAGAAGAAGGAAACACAAGAATGACCGGAAGGGTCATTACATCCTCCACTACTAAAAAAGACTTTCATCCTCGAAGTCAAGAAAGAAGGAAGCACCAGAGACATACCAACTGCGGATACAAAGCCTGCACCACTGTCACGACCCGATTTCTCGGTCATGATGACACCTACAATCCCCCCAGTAGGAGAACCAATCCCCGTAGCCCAGGACAGTTAGTAATGGGCTACTATCTAACAAATAAGCGGAAGAACAGTTTAACAAAAAAAGTAAGGGAACAAGATGAAGAGAATAGATAGCAGGAATATATATATATATATATATATATATATACATATGTGGAAACTAAACCAAACCCCAAGACCTGGTATCATAGTATAGAGCCAGAACTACATATAAGGAGTACAAACGATCCAAAATAACGTATACAGATGTCTCCGAATGGTAATAGAGTACATAAAGCAAAAGATAAACTAAAGCTAAGCTCCGATCGCTAAGAGCTCACCCTCAGTCCGAAGTAATCCCCAACAGATCTCCAAGCACGAATCACAGTGATCTAACGGCGATGGCCCACGCTAGGATCTGCACCAAAAGATGTAGGGGGTAGGGTGAGCACCAAATACGAAGAATAAGGTACCCAGTAGGTATCATAGGCCGAGTGGGCACATATAAGATAAAAACGTAGTAACAGACAGAATAGAAGCAAGTAGTCACAAAAATCAACAAAAGGTACACAGGACCTAGCCTAGAAGGAAGTCAACAGAACCACATGTGAGGCCAATAAGCAGAATATATACACCATAGGCACAGGTGAAAGTAAGAAACAACGCACCTGGGGTCCTTGCAATAACAATGTATACATAATAAGTTTACGAAATGGACGGTATACCGGTAACCTCAAGTGTAAGAGGAAGAGGGAAAGAGTAATGATAGGCAAGCTCAGAGACAGGAATCAAACTCAACTAATCATATCAATCTCTAATCCAGAAACTAACAGCCTAGCAGTAACCAATTTCATACTTAACCGTACCAGGGAACAATTCTGTAAGTAAATAGCAAGAGTCTACCTACAGTCCCCCAGCCGCCCATACAATCGAGGAACACAAACAAGTGAAAACAAACCCTCCGGCATCCCATACTACCTAAGCGTACAATCAACAAACAACAAACAAGGGTGGAGCCTCAAACAATGAATGATATGATGCATGAAGATCTCAAGTGAAATGGTGTCTCTGTATGTACCTCCTCTTGTGCCGATCCGTCCTAGCAGGTAGGTTCCATGAAAGGACACTGCCCGTATACCTCTACTCCGCCGTATACCCTTCCTCCGGCACACGCAGCCCAAAGCCCCAGGCTCAAATGGCAAGGTCCATGGAGGTCCCCGACCCCATACTAAAACTTAGTATGAAAACATATCATCCGGAAGCAAGTCCGGGTTCAAGATAGAGACCCAGTCTCTAATATGCATGCCCAGACCCTGTCCAGGACTAAAGTAGTGGGAAAATATCTCAAAAACCCCTCCAAGGGTGCCCAGGAATAACCAGGTCTAAACAGTAGAAAGTAATCTCAGGTGCTCGGTCCGACCGAGGCTAAAATCATCTCAAGTAGCAAGAAAACTCAACTAGCACCCCGGCCCTGCCGAGTCTAGCGTTAATCGTAAAACTGGTGATATAAATCATAATTTTACCTTCTTTTGCCCAAGAATATTCACAAGTTAAATCAAACCATTTCCAATTCATTTCCATCAAAAACGGGCCCCCGGGGCCATGCAAGGTTTAGAAAATAGTGCCAGTAGGCCCGAAGCCAAAACCTAGTAAAACATGGATAAAACCTCTTTATATGCATAGAAAGGGTATGATCAAACACAATAGCTGCCCAACAGCTCACAATCAACCTATCGACCCTGCACAGGCCCATAGCTACTTAGCAAGCATAACCAGCCTAGAAAGATAATTCTATGCCCGGGACTCGCGAACATTCCCAATATCCCACCTTTTATGTTCCAGAGTCAACAAGGCCTCACAGGACCACAAGGGTAAATAAAATGTATCGGCAAGTACTACAAGAAACGGAGGAACAAAAGTAGGCGAACATGAATAAAGCGGTCAAGGTTTGTGGTACCAACCTAATAATCCAACCCAAGGATGCCAGCTAGTACAATTTTATCCAATATATGCTAAGTCTAGGGAGTTTAAACCATAACCTACCTGCCGTCCAACGACAAGCTGCTAGGACGACGATGTCCAAGCTCGAACCACTCCAAGAAGCTCCAAAATGAAAAAAAATACCTTCCAACGAACGTCCGAATGCCCGTAGTTCCTTCACGGAAATTGTTCCTTACGTCCTAAGATTCGCAAACACTATATATACACAGCTTATACTCACCTATAAATAGTTCATAATTAATCTTAAATCGGCAGATTTCCCAAAAGAATCATAACTTAACGAAACGTCCGTAGAATTTCATAAAAACGATCATAAAAGAGCCCCGAGATGGTTACCTTAGCAAACCAAGTGTAAATCTTGAATAAATACCAAGAAATACCAATTCCTATCTTTTGAAACCAGCTCCAAATGTGGTTTATCAAAGGGGAAAATGGCTGCCATGCGTAGAGGTCGCATTTCTAGGCACGGGGACAAACTTTAGCGATAGAAATCACCAAAAACGTACCTTGATCACTCAAGAACTCTCTTGGAACCTTCCCTTATGTTTTCTCTCTGTTTTAGAACTGAAATGGCATTTTAAAACGTGAATTGGAGGCTTTAAATCAATTTTGACCCGACCCGGTTCGCGACCCAGTTCGCGACCCAGTTTCTGCCAGACAGTCCGCGGTAAAATAGTCATAACTGTTTACTCCAAGATCGGTTAGACGTGAGGTTTTGTGCATTGGAAACTAGACTCGTAGACCTTCGATTTGGTAGGTTGGGGAACTTCTACATCTTTATATATTGAGATAAAAGCTCTGAGACATTTGATCCAAAGTCCAGAAAATTTATTAAAGAAACTTACGATAACTTTTGCCGACTTACTTGACTTCAAAACTTATCATACGACCATAAAGACCAAACAAATGACCCGTGCACCGAACTACCGGTCCTGACAAGACTTAAATGACTTGGGGCCGCTACAAACAAGATCTAACAGTACAAGAAAGGTAAAAACTCATAAATGAACGGAAGGGTCATTACATCATCCACTACTAAAAAGACTTTCGTCCTCGAAAGTCAAGAACAAGGAAGTACCTGAAGGCTCGAAAAGCTGCGGATACTGAGCCCGCATATCTCTCTCGGTCTCCCAGGTAGCCTCCTCAACTAGACGGTGCCTTCACTGAACCTTGACAACCGGGATCTCCTGAGACCTCAATCTCCTGACATCTCTGGCCAAAATAGCTACCGGCTCCTCAACAAAGGCTAAACTCTCATCCAGCTAAACCGTCTCCCACTGCAACACATGATATTCATCTGGAACATATCGCCGCAACATCGATACATAGAAAATTGGGTGCATAGATGAAAACATCGGAGGCAAAGCTAACTGATAGGAAACACTACCAACCCTCTGGAGAATCTCGTATGGCCCAATGTACGTGGGGCTAAGCTTGCCCCGCCTACCAAATCTCATCACACCCTTCATGGGAGATACACAGAGAAATACCGAATCACCAACACTGAACTCTAAGGCACGAAGTCTACGATCAACATAGCTCTTCTGCCTACTCTGGGCTGCCTAAAGTCTATCCTGAATCACTCGGACCCGGTCTAAGGAATCTCGAAGCAAATCTGTACTCTGTGGCCTAGATTCAGAACCATCAAACCAACCAATCGACAATCTGCAATGCCTACCATACAAGGCCTCAAAAGGTGCCATGCCAATGCTCGAATGGAAACTATTATTATAAGCAAACTCAGCCAAAGGCACAAACTGATCCCACAAACCTCCAAAGTCAAGAACACAGGCCCGAAGCATGTCCTCCAGGACCTGAATGGTCCTCTCGGACTGGCCATCTGTCTGAGGGTGGAAAGAAGTACTAAGCTGAACTTCTGTACCCAAATCTCGCTGAATAGCCCTCCAGAACTGAGATGTGAACTGAGTGCCGCGGTCTGAAATAATAGAAGCTGGGACCCCGTGCAATCGAACAATATCACGAATGTAGATCTGAGCTAACCTCTCTGCACCATAAGAAGTCTGAACTGGCAAGAAATGTGCTGACTTAGTCAGCCTATCAATAATCACCCATATGGAATCAAACCCACAAGAAGTACGAGGTAAATCAACAATGAAGTCCATAGTAATACCTTCCCACTTCCACTCAGGAATAGGAAGTCGTTGCATCAAACCACCTGGTATCATGTGCTCAAACTTAACCTGCTGACAGTTTAAGCACCGAGATACAAACTCTGCCACGTCCCGCTTCATACAACTTCACCAGTATACATCTTTGCTGCGCCAGGATGAATGGAGTATCTAGTACAATGTGCCTCACGAAGTATCAACTGAATCAAATCACTAACCCTCGGAACACAAAGACGACTATCAAACCTCAGAACCCCATCTGAATCTAGGGTAGCCCGACTGTTCTCACCCTGAACAACCTGATCATGAAGGTCACACAACTGCTGATCCTAAAACTGACGGCTCTGAATCTGATCAATCAAAGTAGAACGAACCTCAACACTGGTGAGAACTCTGCTGGGATTTGACAAGTCAAGCTTAACCAAACGGTTAGCCAAGGACTGGATTTCTAAGGCCAACGGTCGCTCTGAAATTGAAAGAGAAGCTAGGCTACCCATACTCACCGCCTTCCGGCTCAAGGCATCTGCTACCACATTTGCCTTGCCCGGATGATAAAGAATAGTGAAGTCATAGTCCTTCAGTAACTCGACCCATCTCCTCTGCCTCGAGTTCAGCTCTCGCTGACTCGTGATATACTGAAGATTATGGTGATCAGTGAAGATCTCATAGTGAACTCTATATAGGTAATGCCTCTAGATCTTGAGGGTGAAAACTACCGCCGCCAACTCTAAGTCATGAGTGGGGTAGTTGCGCTCGTAAACCTTCAGCTGCCTCGATGCATATGCTATTACTCGACCCTGCTTCATCAACACACAACCAAGACCAACCCCAAAAGCATCATAATACACGGAGAAGCTCTGAGCCTCAACCGACAAAGTCAAAATTGGAGCTGAAGTCAATAAGGCCTTAAGCCTCTGACGGCTCTAAATCTGATCAATCAAAGTAGAACGAACCTCAACACTGGCGAGAACTCTGCTGGGATTTGACAAGTCAAGCCTAACAAAACGGTTAGCCAAGGAATGGATTTCTAAGGCCAACGGTCGCTTTGAAATTGAAAGAGAAGCTAGGCTACCCATACTCACCGCCTTCCGGCTCAAGGCATCCGCTACCACGTTTGCCTTGCCCGGATGATAAAGAATAGTGAAGTCATAGTCCTTCAGTAACTCGACCCATCTCCTCTGTCTTGAGTTCAGCTCTCGCTGACTCGTGATATACTGAAGACTATGGTGATCAGTGAAGATCTCACAGTGAACTCTATATAGGTAATGCCTCTATATCTTGAGCGTGAAAACTACCGCCGCCAACTCTAAGTCATGAGTGGAGTAGTTGCGCTCGTGAACCTTCAGCTGCCTCAATGCATATGCTATTACTCGACCCTGCTTCATCAACACACAACCAAGACCAACCCCAAAAGCATCACAATACACGGAGAAGCTCTGAGCCTCAACCGGCAAAGTCAAAACTGGAGCGGAAGTCAATAAGGCCTTAAGCCTCTGACGGCTCTGAATCTGATCAATCAAAGTAGAACGAACCTCAACACTAGCGAGAACTCTGCTGGGATTTGACAAGTCAAGCCTAACAAAACGGTTAGCCAAGGAATGGATTTCGAAGGCCAACGGTCGCTCTGAAATTGAAAGAGAAGCTAGGCTACCCATACTCACCGCCTTCCAGCTCAAGGCATCCGCTACCACGTTTGCCTTGCCCGGATGATAAAGAATAGTGAAGTCATAGTCCTTCAGTAACTCGACCCATCTCCTCTGCCTCGAGTTCAGCTCTCGCTGACTCGTGATATACTGAAGATTATGGTGATCAGTGAAGATCTCATAGTGAACTCTATATAGGTAATGCCTCTAGATCTTGAGGGTGAAAACTACCGCCGCCAACTCTAAGTCATGAGTGGGGTAGTTGCGCTCGTAAACCTTCAGCTGCCTCGATGCATATGCTATTACTCGACCCTGCTTCATCAACACACAACCAAGACCAACCCCAAAAGCATCATAATACACGGAGAAGCTCTGAGCCTCAACCGACAAAGTCAAAATTGGAGCTGAAGTCAATAAGGCCTTAAGCCTCTGACGGCTCTAAATCTGATCAATCAAAGTAGAACGAACCTCAACACTGGCGAGAACTCTGCTGGGATTTGACAAGTCAAGCCTAACAAAACGGTTAGCCAAGGAATGGATTTCTAAGGCCAACGGTCGCTTTGAAATTGAAAGAGAAGCTAGGCTACCCATACTCACCGCCTTCCGGCTCAAGGCATCCGCTACCACGTTTGCCTTGCCCGGATGATAAAGAATAGTGAAGTCATAGTCCTTCAGTAACTCGACCCATCTCCTCTGTCTTGAGTTCAGCTCTCGCTGACTCGTGATATACTGAAGACTATGGTGATCAGTGAAGATCTCACAGTGAACTCTATATAGGTAATGCCTCTATATCTTGAGCGTGAAAACTACCGCCGCCAACTCTAAGTCATGAGTGGAGTAGTTGCGCTCGTGAACCTTCAGCTGCCTCAATGCATATGCTATTACTCGACCCTGCTTCATCAACACACAACCAAGACCAACCCCAAAAGCATCACAATACACGGAGAAGCTCTGAGCCTCAACCGGCAAAGTCAAAACTGGAGCGGAAGTCAATAAGGCCTTAAGCCTCTGACGGCTCTGAATCTGATCAATCAAAGTAGAACGAACCTCAACACTAGCGAGAACTCTGCTGGGATTTGACAAGTCAAGCCTAACAAAACGGTTAGCCAAGGAATGGATTTCTAAGGCCAACGGTCGCTCTGAAATTGAAAGAGAAGCTAGGCTACCCATACTCATCGCCTTCCGGCTCAAGGCATCCGCTACCACGTTTGCCTTGCCCGGATGATAAAGAATAGTGAAGTCATAGTCCTTCAGTAACTCGACCCATCTCCTCTGCCTCGAGTTCAGCTCTCGCTGACTCATGATATACTGAAGACTATGGTGATCAGTGAAGATCTCACAGTGAACTCTATATAGGTAATGCCTCTAGATCTTGAGCGTGAAAACTACCGCCGCCAACTCTAAGTCATGAGTGGGGTAGTTGCCCTCGTGAACCTTCAGCTGCCTCGATGCATATGCTATTACTCGATCCTGCTTCATCAACACACAACTAAGACCAACCCCAAAAGCATCACAATACACGGAGAAGCTCTGAGCCTCAACCGACAAAGTCAAAACTGGAGCTGAAGTCAATAAGGCCTTAAGCCTCTAAAAGCTATCCTCACACTGATCCAACCACCGAAATGGAACATCCTTCCTAGTCAGCATAATAAAAGGTGATGCTATGGAAGAAAATCCCTGAACAAAGCGTCTGTAGTAACCTGCTAAACTAATAAAACTGCGGACCTCAGTAATAGTAGTGGGTCTAGGCCAATCACAAATCTCTAAAATCTTTCCCGGATCAACCCTAATCCCATCCTTAGACACCACGTGCCCTAGAAATGCAACTGACTCAAGCAAAAACTCGCACTTTGAGAACTTGGCGTAAAGACGATGATCTCTCAAAGTCTGGAGTATAACCCTTAAGTGCTGCTCATGCTCATCTCTACTACTCGAGTATACCAAAATGTCGTCTATAAAAACTATCACAAATGAGTCCAAATACGGGCCAGGAACTCTGTGCATCAAGTTCATAAAGGCTGTGGGGGCATTAGTCAACCCAAAAGACATCACCAGGAACTCATAATGGCCATAACGTGTCCTGAATGCTGTCTTAGGGATGTCCTCCGCCCTAATCCTCAATTGAAGGTAGCCAAACCTCAAATCAATCTTTGAAAACACGAATGAACCCTGAAGCTGGTCAAACAAGTCATCAATCCTCGGCATCGGATACCTATTCTTCAGTGTCACCCTCTCCAGCTGCCGATAATCAATACACATGCTCATCGACCCATCCTTCTTCTTCACGAAGAGAACAGGAGCACCCCAAGGTGACACACTCAGTCTAATAAACCCCTTAGCTAACAGATCCTGGAGCTACTCCTTAAGCTCCCTCAACTCAGCCGGAGCCATACGGTAAGGAGAAATAGAAATGGGCCTGGTGCCTGGCTCTAACTCAATGGAAAAATCAATATCTCTCTCAGGTGGAAGGCCTGACAGGTCAGTAGGAAACACATCAAGGAAGTCTCTAACCACAAGAACAGACTCAAGAGACGTAGGGTCAGCATTAGCATCTCGGACATATGCTAGATAAGCTAAACACCCACGGGAAATCAACTTCCTAGCTCGAAGACAAGAGATGATCCCAGACAGTGCATGGCTAACAAAACCCTGCCACACAACCGGGGATACACCGGGCACAACTATGGTAATGGTCTTGGTATAACAATCCAAAACCACACGGTGAGAGGATAACCAGTCCATACCCAATATCACATCAAAATCTAGCATATCAAGGATCATCAAATCACCCCAAGTCTCTGAATCATCAATAGATATCATACAAGATCTCACAATCTGATCCACTACTAAAGAATATCCTACTGGGGTCGAAACAGAAATAGGAATAGATAATGGCTTACTAGCCAACCCCAAACAAGGCACAAAGTAGGCAGATACATATGAACAAGTGGATCCAGGATCAAATACAGCCATAGCAGACAGATGGCACACATAAATCGTACCTGTAATCACAACATCTGAGGCCTATGCCTCTGGTCTCCTAGGGACCGCGTAAAGCTGACGATGACCTCCACCTGCTCGACCGCCATCCGTACCACCTGCTCTGCCATATGGAGCACCACCTCTAGCCTGACGACCACCCCCTCTAGCCGGAGGCTGAACTGCTCGTAAAGGGTCGGCCGGCTGAACTGTACCCTGCTGAGGGTAATCTCTAGCAATATGACCAATCAAACCACATGTAAAACAAGCCCCTAGAGGCCTACTCGGTCGGGATGAACTAGAAGGTCCCGTATGGCCACCACGACCTGATGCCCCAGAAGCTGTACCCCTCGAAGACTGGCCGCTATAGCCCTGATGGCTGCTCTGACCCTACTCGAACTGGGTACTATTGGAAGTCTGAAGGGAAGCCTGAACCTATCGGCTGGACTGACCCTGGTGCTGCTGTGGATGATAACCCTGGCCCTACTGGCCAGAACCTCTACCACCATATCTGGAACCACTGTAGCCACCCTTATGTCGAGGTCTGTTATCTCTGGACCCCTGATCATATCGCTGTAAGTCCTCCACAGTACGGGCATAGTCTGCGATAGCCTGAAATAACTGACCACCAGCAATCAATATCTCAGCTGGCTGCCTGATCTCTGGCCTTAAACCCCATACAAATATGCAAATCCTATCTGCCTCGGTAGGAATGATCATAGCTCCAAATAGTGCTAGCTGATGAAAACGGGTCTCATACTCAGTGACAGTCGTAGACTCCTGCATAAGGTGAGTAAACTGCTCCCTCCGACACTCACAATCACTCTGAGGCAAGAAATTGGCCATAATGGCCTCATAAAACTCAGACCAGGTCAAAGGAGGTGACGATGGTGGTCTACAAGCAACCTGGGACCTCCACCATAACTTCGTTGGGCCCTCCAACTGATAGGTAGTATAACCAACCCCGTGAGTCTCCAACAAACCCAAATGATGCAACATCTCCTTACAGGTAGTAATAAAGTCATGTGGATCCTGTCTAGAAGTACCAGAAAACCTCGGAGGTGGTAACCTCAAAAACCTACCCAACGCCTTCTGCTCTGACTCTATCATAGCTGGGTGAGGAGCAAGAGGCTGTGCAACAGATGGGACCGGAATGACCTCCGCATGGGGAGCCGCAGTAGCAGGCTGCACTCTTGAACTCTGTGCATACAGGGATACCCCCTGAGCGGATGTCTGTGCTACATCAGAAGGCCTAAAATTGGTCTAGTAATTTCACCAAGTTTAAATCCTAAAATTGGTGGTTGCAAACATTAATTTTCATTACTTGACTATGTGATTGCTTGAGAAAGGATTTCATAGTTTTGGATGTGAAATTACTAGTGGGAACTTGGGATTCCACTTACATCTGAGGCTAGAGATAGCTCTTATCATCGGATTCTCCTATTTAAGGGTCTAAGCTAGAGATAGTGTGACCTCCCCAAGCTAGATTGGTTGTTTATTGATCAATCCGATGATGCTCTAACCGAGATAATTGGATATAAGATAATTGATCGAGAGATAAGAAAATCTTACCCATGACCAATGCTATTCATGTCATTAATCGAGAATAAGTATGAATTGATAATCACCCGATCCCATAACCGAAGCCCCATCGGATATGCATCCCTAGTCGTCTAGTCAACTTGGTACACCCACTTTAGTTTTATTGATTTTTAAATTGAATTGCGATTGTAGTGACAACATTCCCAATTCCCCCATCCTTTTACTTGTTGTTTTGGACAATTACTCTCACCTTGAACTCAATTCGTTACAATCTCTATTTAGCTACCCCAAGTCCCTTGGGTACAACCCCGACACTCATTGGAATTATAAATTTTATTTTGTTGCATGATTGTCGTGACCTCCTACTTTGGAGAGCACGATTTGAGCGTTCATCAATACTCAAGCTATAATCAGTATTCTCATGGGATCATGCTAAAACTCAACTTCAAGAATAAGCACAGAAGGAAATCAACCTCACGAGTGCAACCCTAGGATAAAATAACTCAGCCATAAAGAACCGAACGCCACTACTCAGAACCACGATAAAGGAAATAATCCAATAGTCCACAGTCGCTCAAAAGGACACATAAACAGTGCCTCAATAATGTAAGATCCACTAGCCCCTCAATATTTATAGTCCAAATAACCAGGGCCTCAACAGGCTAGAAACCATAAATCCATATATTACCCAAGGCCGTAACAAGCTCTACAATAGGAAAGTAGTAATATAATCTACCTACAGTCCCAATAGCCGCCCATACAACAAAGGAACACAACTAAGTGAAAACAAACCCTCCGAAAGCCTATACTACCAGAGCGTACACTGAGCAAACAACAAACAAGGGTGGAATCTGGATGAAATATGCATGATGGTGTGATATGATGTAACCAGGTGTGGTAGTAGTGCCGTATGTTACCCAACTCTGGTACCTAAAGGGCCCAATAAAGGCAAGATCCATGGAAGGTCTCACACATATACCTCAACTCCATCGTATACCCTTCCTCTGGCACCCTTGGCTCGCAGCTCTTGCTCCAGGTACGAAAGGGTACATAGAGGTCTACTCGTAGACCACATATTAAAAAAGAGAATCTCAATATATAGCTCGATAATCTGAACCTCATGGTACGTTCTTGGAATTGAACTGGGTTTAAATCAGTAGTAGTAATCTCAAAATCCTATTAAAGGGTGCCCGATGCGTATCTGGGTCTAAATCAATAATCAAGTCTTAATAAACCTTACAAAGGGTGCCCGAAGCGTATCCGGGTCTAAATACATAGTAAAACATGTCTAGCTCCCAGCCTTGCCAAGTCTAGTATCAGTATGAAAACCAGTGAAAACACCATCGTAACATCCCCTTTACTCCAAGAGGTTTCATAAATTATTTCCAAATTCCCTTTTTATAAACATTTGTACTGAAAATGGGCCCCTCGAGCCATACAAAGTTTAGAAAACCGATTATAGTAGGCCTGAAGCCAAAACAGTAGTAAAACATGCAGAAAAAACCTTTGAATGAATGATATGCTTGCAAATAATAGGTTAGCCCAAAACGGCTCACAAACATTCCTATAGGCTTTGCACAGGCACAACCGGTTCTACAACACAGATATCCAGCCTAAAGTAATATCATAATGTTCAAGACTCGTGAACATTCCCAAATATCCCACCGTCTATGGTCCAGAGGCATATACAAAGGCCACGCGGGGCCACAAGGGTAATATCACAATACTACAACGAGTACTACAAACAACATAAGAATAAATCAATAAAAAGAGACGGACAAGGTCTGGGGTACCAACCTATAACAACCCACCCAAGAATACCAATTAATGCAATTATAGCCTATATACGCAGAGTCTAGGTAGGGAAGACCATAACCTATCTGTCGTTCGATGACTAGGTGCTGAAACGGCATCGTCCAAGCTCGAACTGCTTTGAGAAGTCCCAATTTGCAAAAACACTATCAACACAATAATTTACATGTCAATATGAAACCAACGATACCCATAATTCTAGAAACATAATCGTGTCAAAATTTAGGTCACCGGTGGGCCTGTGGGCCCCGCATCTGAAGCCGAAAACAAAAAATACCACAGTATTTCTCACATTCTTGGGAGGATATGCTCAAAATTTGAGCTGAAACAGACTACCAATGCAGCTCAAAACAGCCCACAAAGCAAGGATTTAAAGATAGAATATGATGGAAGAAATCGAAAAATAGAGGAAGAATTTACCCGATTTTGAAGCCAACAAATGATCACGATTCAACAATTATCAACCCCAAGCTGTTGGGAACGATCAAGGTGAGCGATGGAGGTTTTGGGTTCATCATTCATGAAGAATTTGGAATTTACAGAGAGAATTTATCGGATTTAGGAGTCTACAAATGAGCAAGGATCGTCAAAATAATTTTATCCAAGTTGTTGGGTTGATCAAGGTGTCAAAATGGTGTCTTGGGAGCTATTTTAATGGAGGAAAACAAAGTTGGGATTTTTAGAAAATGAGGGAGAAACTGGCTGGCCAGCATTTTATAAGCTGCCATGCCCAGGTGCCACAACGCCCAGGCAGCCGCAGGTGCACTGGTGCCATGGCGGTCAGGAAGCCGCAGGTGCACTAGTGCCATGGCGCCCAGGCGCACGTCACAACGCCCCAACAACAACAGCAACATGCCAAGGCACATATTCACATAATGGGTCCCCGGGAATGCATATGGGGTCCCGCGAACACAAACGAGCTTAGCTATTCAACTAGAAATGACATTCCAGATCTAACAGAATCGATGAAAATCCCATCGAAGGTCAATTTAATAATAAGTGGGCCTCATGTCCAAAATCAACTTTTAGGACAACTATTCCAAAATGGAACCAAAGGCTCAAAATCAAGTCTGGAAGCCTTGGGACTCAAACCAATGGTCCCTCTAGCCTAAAATCGACATTTCAGAGCTAGCATCATGGAAGGAATTTCCATCTGAGGTCGTCTTATTCGAATGTTGACCAAAGTCAATCAAACAAGCCCAACTGGCCTAAAAACACAGAACGTGAGAGAATTCCAAGATGAAAAGCTCCTGGATCCTGACCAAAGGGCCCACTAGACCAAAGTCCATGCTTCGGAGCTAACGGAACTATCGGAATTCAATTCCGAGCATGATTACAAAGAATGTTGACCAAACTCAATAATTTCCAAAGTTAAAGCCCTAAAATGGGAAACCGATCATAAAGACCAAACAAATGGCTCGGGCACCGAACTACCGATCTTGGCAAGCCATAAATGACTTAGGACTGCTACAGGCAAGCTCTAACAGTATAATGAAGGCGGAAATACGAGAATGACCAAAAGGGTCATTACAAAAACCCTAGTTACATTGATCTAATCATATATCACTCAGTTTAGGAGAGTTATTACAGATTATCAAACTAGAGAGTAAATACGCAGTGACTTGTATTAAATTCATCCGATATGGAGGAAGGTCTAAGCCAACACATAACTTAATACTTCATTACTATTTAATCTTGACAGTCATAAGAATGAACTTCTATCGCCAAGTTAATTTTTTTTTCTTCTCAAATTTTATATTAAAAAAATTCCAGGAAAAAATTGACCAAATGACCTCCAGTTCATTCATAATACTATCTCACATATATTATATATTAATAATCTCTTGGTGATTCCAAACAAATAAGTCACTTGGATGACCAACAATTTATTAATCATGAAAATTGTTAATATATTCACATGAGAAAATAACTCACATACTGAGAACAATATTGCAATAAGTCTTTGAATTGATATTGTACAAAAAATTATGCTCATATATACAAAAAGAATTAGAACTAATGCCGGTCCAACCTTATACCAAGAATCAAGGACCACTGCTGCCAATATTTAAGTGATTTTGAAAGAATTTCTTTAAAAAATATTCAATCAAAGAATATTTTAAGAGAAAACAAATTCTTAAGGTTTAACAAATATTATTCCTCCAATGATGGAATCACGACACAAGGAAGCATCCAATTCAATTTAATTTCCTTGAACAAAGTTTTAATCAAATTCTTTTTTAAAAAAACTCACTGCCTCTATCTATTCTCTCCAGCATGTGCAGCCACTAGTTCCAATCACAACATGTGTTGAAAAAATAGGAAAACTTTTGCACTTCTGCATAATACACTCTTGCCACAAAGGAAAAACCTTTTCAACACGTTATTAAATTTCACATGATTTTCAACAATTCAAAATCGTGAAACAGAGTATTCTTTATCACACACATATATGCCTTGTCTAGATTATCTATAAAGATTTAAGCATGACTCATGATGTCAATTTGTTTGATAATAGTATACACAGCAGAAGCATTCCAGAAACTTACTGCTTACATGAATTATAGATAATAAATAGCAAAATGTAGTACACATAAAGCGTGCTATAAATTAACCAAGAATTACCACTTGAAGCGTGAGTAGATATCTTGAAGCAAGCTCGACTCCAGTTCCATGATCTTCTCTAGTGATCCTAAATTCACAACCGAACTCTCTCAATACTTGGGCGGGCAAGTATTGTGTAGAAAACTAATTCTTTTTTTCTAGGTTGAAAGATCTCCTACTTATAGAGATACTTTTCCCAGTCCAAAAGGAGAGTAAAAGACACGCCTGTTTCTTGGACAAGAAACACGTTGGTTTTCTTTCTTTTCTCTAGAAAATAGGATTCTAAGTTCTAGTTAAATATGGGCACTGCAGGGACCACAAAATTAATTACCAAGGCTCCCTATTATGGAAATAATTTAAAAAATTAATTTAAATTATTCTTACCAAACACCAGATCTGTACCATCGAGGCTCTGACGAATGCCGCCGCCGCCGCTGCCGACTTCCCGCCGGTTGCCGCCATTGTTACCGGCGACGTTCTCCTTTCTTTGTTTTCTTTTCTTTTTCTTTTGTCTCGATTTCTTCTTTTTGCAGGTTCCTTTCCCGAGTCAGATCTAGCATAAATTCCGGCGACCAACCAGATTCAGGCGAAAAACAAGATTCCGGCGACCAATTTCGACACTTCATCTTGCCGGAATCCAACCACTTTAGCAAGCAGATCGTCCTTCTCTCCTCACAGCTTGACCCCGGTGACTTCTATCCCTAGGCTTTATTTTCGTCCTCAGTAGTTCACATTTGCTTGAACTTTTTTTATCGCATTCTTGATAGCCTATTTAGGTTGACATTTCTGCCATTGCTTTAACACTCGCTGTCTAGTTTTTTTTACATTTTATATTGGCTTTGACGTGTATTGTATTCTGGAAGCAAATTATTGGCTCTATATCGTGTTGGGTAGTGTAGTTCTTGCCTCTTGTACCTTATTTTGTTTTTCTTGTGATATAATTGTTTAGTATAGGGAAGTTGGTGGAGTTGGTTTATCCTTGATTATAGCGCACGATTTAGTGGCTTTGGTGGATGATGGTCGAGTAGGGTCATGTCATCGGTCGCACTCAGGTTTGGGGGCAGGGGCGGGGGTGGGGTCAGGGGTGGGGACGAGGGGAAGGAGAGGTAAGGGGGTTAAGGAAACATCTAGGTTGAGAATAGGGTCTTGGAACATAGGGACTTTATCCGGAAAGTCCATAGAGCTAGTGAAGGTCCTAAGGAAGAGAAGGATTAGCATAGCGTGTGTCCAGGAGACTAAATGGGTGGGCACTAAGGCGCGAGAGGTAGACGGGTATAAGTTGTGGTACTCAGGAGGTGTGAGGAATAGGAATGGGGTAGGTATCCTAGTGGATGAGGAGTTGAGAGAACAAGTTGTGGAGGTTAGGAGGGTCAACGATAGGTTGATGTCAATTAAGTTAGTCCTTGGAGGGTCTACTTTGAACATTATTAGTGCGTACGCACCACAAGCGGGCTTGGATGAGGGGGAGAAGAAATGCTTTTTGGAGGTTTTGGATGAGGTAGTGGGAGGTTTGCCGGATACTGAGAATCTTTTCATTGGAGGGGATTTCAATGGGCACATCGGGGTATCTTCGAGGGGTTATGATGACGTGCATGGAGGCTTTTGTTTCGGGGATAGGAATGAAGAGGGAGCCGCACTCTTGGATTTTGCTAGAGCCTTTGGGTTGAGAGTAGCTAATTCTAGTTTCCCGAAGAAGGAGGAGCACTTGGTTACCTTCCGTAGTTCGGTGGCCAAGACTCAGATAGACTTTTTGCTCCTTAGGACGGGTGATAGAGGTCTTTGTAAAGACTGTAAGGTTATCCCAAGTGAGAATCTTTCGACCCAACATAGACTCTTAGTGATGGATTTAGAGATCAAGAAGGAGAAAAAAAAGCAGATTGTGGATGACCGGTCTAGGATTAGATGGGGTAGCCTGACTATGGACAGTGCACTGGAAATAGGGGAGAAGTTGATGACTAGGGGGGCTTGGGGGAGTAGTGGGGATGTGGATAATATGTGGGATACGACTGCTAGTTGCATAAGGGAGACGGCTAGAGAGGTATTGGGCGTCTCGAGAAGTCGTGCTGGCAAGCATCGAGGGGACTGGTGGTGGAATGGAGAAGTAAAAGGAAAGATGGAGGCAAAAAATGGGGCATATATGAAGTTGGTAGAGAGTAAGGATGAGGAGGAGAAGCGAAGGAATAGGGAGGTGTATAAGATAGCTAGGAAGGAGGCTAAGTTAGCGGTAACGGCAGCTAAAATGGCAGCCTTTGAGAGCTTATACGCGGCTTTAGAGGATAAAGGTGGGGATAAGAAGTTATACAGGTTAGCAAAGGCTAGAGAGAGGAGGACTCAGGACCTTGATCAAGTGAAGTGCATCAAGGACGAAGATGGCAAAATACTAGTAGATGAGGTACTCATTAGAAAGAGATGGCAGTCTTACTTCCATGGACTCTTGAATGAAGAGGGGGACAAAAGCTTTGTTTTGGGAGATTTGGCACACTCAGAGAGGCGTAGTGACTATGATTGCTGTAGCCGTATAAGGGTTGAGGAGGTTAAGGTTGCGATTCATAAGATGCGTAGGGGTAGGGCGACGGGGCCAGATGAGATTCCCGTTGATTTTTGGAAGAGCTCGGGGGAGACAGGTGTGAAGTGGCTAACCGAGTTGTTTGAGGGTATTTTCAGAACGGCAAAGATTCCTGAAGCTTGGAGATGGAGCACGATGATTCCTTTGTACAAGAACAAGGGCGATATTCAGAGTTGCAACAACTATAGGGGTATCAAATTGCTAAGCCACACTATGAAGGTCTGGGAGAGGGTGGTGGAGTTGAGGTTGAGACAGATCGTGCCTATTTCCGTGAACCAGTTCGGCTTTTTGCCAGGACGCTCGACTACAGAAGCTATTCATCTCCTTAGAAGACTGGTGGAGCAGTACAGGGAAAGGAAGAAGGACTTGCACATGGTGTTCATCGATTTAGAAAAGGCGTATGATAAAGTCCCTAGGGAGGTCCTTTGGAGGTGCTTGGAGGCTCGAGGTGTACCCGTGGCGTACACCAGATCGATAAGGACATGTATGAGGGGGCGAAGACTCACGTTAGAACTGTGGGAGGAGATTCGGAGCACTTTCCCGTGTTAATGGGGTTGCACCAGGGATCGACCCTTAGCCCTTTTCTATTTGCCTTGGTAATGGATGTATTGACGCGGCAAATACAAGGTGAGGTGCCATTCTGCATGTTATTTGCGGATGATGTAGTTTTGGTTGACGAAACTCGCGGAGGAGTTAATGCTAAGTTGGAGGTTTGGAGACAGACCCTCGAGTCTAAGGGGTTTAGGCTGAGCAGGACCAAGACTGAATATATGGAGTGCAAGTTCAGTGAGGCGACTCAGGATGATGACGTAGAAGTGAAGCTGGATACACAGGTCATCCAAAAGAAAGGGAGTTTCAAGTATCTTGGGTCTATTATCCAGGAAAATGGAGAGATCGATGAGGATGTCACTCACCGTATTGGTGTTGGGTGGATGAAATGGAGGCTCGCATCTGGAGTCTTGTGTGATAAGAAGGTGCCTACTAAACTTAAAGGCAAATTCTACAGAGTGGTGGTTCGACCAGCTTTGTTGTATGGAGTAGAGTGTTGGCCAGTAAAGAACTCCCATATTCAAAAGATGAAGGTGGCAGAGATGAGGATGTTGCGATGGATGTGCGGGTTTACTAGGAGAGATAGGATTAGGAATGAGGATATCCGAGATAAGGTGGGTGTGGCATCGGTGGAAGATAAGATGCGGGAAGCGAGGTTGAGATGGTTCGGACATGTAAGGAGGAGAGGCACAAATGCTCCAGTGCGGAGGTGTGAGAGGTTGGCTATGGATGGATACCGGAGAGGACGAGGTAGACCGAAAAAGTATTGGGGAGAGGTGATTCGACAGGACATGGCGCAGTTGCAGCTTACCGAGGACATGACCCTAGATAGGAAGGTGTGGAGGACGCGGATTAGGGTAGAAGAGTAGTAGGTAGAAGTGTGGGTAGGCTAGTAGGTAGGAGTGTGTTTCCTTGTTGTCCTGACTAGTAATCGTAGTGCTCGCTTATAGTTTTTTGTGCTTGGATTCCTCGTAGTAGTATTTTGTGGCAGTGTTCTGCTTCTGTCTGTTGTTTGTTACTACATATTACTTCCTATCGTCTCTTGTAGTTTTATCATGTTTTTGTATCCTGTATCTTTGTTACGTCCTTTTTAGCCTATTCTTAGACTGTTTTTGTCTTGAGCCGGGGGTCTATCGGAAACAGCCTCTCTACCTCACCTCTGAGGTAGTTGTACGGACTGCGTACACTCTACCCTCTCCAGACCCCACATTGTTGGAATACACTGGGTATGTTGTTGTTGTTGTTGTTGTTGTTGTATAATAAATTACAAATCATTCCACTAGAAATTCGTAATTGCACTTCTCTATTTATATTTCAAATTCCCTATTAAACACTTATGTAATTCTCCATGTTAAGATTACAGATACTAATCAATAAATTAAATTACTGACGAATTTAATTCAACGATTAATTTTCTTTAGAGCAATACTTAACTTATTTCATATGTCGAATTCATAAATCCACTGGCCGGGTTTACACATGAAAACTTATAAGCTTTTCATTAAACGTGTATCATCAATCTCTATACCGAGACATGAATTATATCAACTAACTTATTATTTCACCAATATATATTATTATCATCCAATCTATCAGGCATATTGACCCATCTTAGGATCTCACATTTTAATAAATCAAAACGACAATTAATATATACACCTCATAATAGTTATATCAAGATTGAGAATATAAGTACATTTAACAGTTTAGAGAATATGTTTTTATCAGTTAGCTTAAAACATCTATCTCTACTCGGTCCGGTTCAATAGATACAAAATGCACTAGCATGAGAAGTTAGAACTATACCATTCTCATAATCAAGATAAATTACTTTTAATCTCGTGCTACAAACATTTTGATGGTTTGTCCAAATTCTCATCTATGATTGTGAACTATAACTTTAACTTATAAGAACTGATGATTTAATCTTCTGTGCATAAGCTTAAACTCTATACACTAAATTATCTACTATATATGTTGAGGACACATATCTGACAAAATAATTTATTTAATGTAACACTTTATTGAATTAAATAAATGATAAATAATCATTCAATAAATAATACTATATCAAAACGCATGTTTAATAGTATATCTCAACAACTACCCCGTCTATGCCAAAACTTAGAGGAACAAGGATAACCTAAACTAAGGATCCCAACCCCAACTCTAAGCTAAACAACCTAAATCAGCTATAAGAGTCATACTCACCTAAATCATTATATCCAAACCACAATATCCCCCTACAATTATCAAGCTATCATACAAATATCTTAAATGAGCTAAGTCTAGAAGTAGGTTAGACGTAACCTACCTGAAAGCCTAACACGTGCGCACCACCTTACTAGATCAAAGCGTTTCTCCTCCGAGAAGCCTCCAACTATTGCCATGCTATCAAAGAAATAAACTATGCATTAACACGAGAATAATAATACCCATATTACTATTTTGGAATTCAGGCCAGAAATTGAGTCAAAAATAACCTATGGGGCCTGCTTACAGAAATCAAAAATAAAATTTCCAAAAATGTCCCTCGTGGAACAAGGATCATATGCTCAAAATTTGAGCATAATCCACCTTCAATAACATGCTCAAATCAGCCCTCAAAGTCCAAGAACAATCCAAGAATTAAAAAGGGAATTAGTCGGAATTGGAGCAAGAAACTTACGCAATTAGGACAAAAAGATTATCACTGATGAGGACCCCGCAACCCCAAGCTTGATTTTAAGATCCCACAGTAATATTGGAACTTTGAGCTCTCAAAAATAGAGGAAAACAGATAGAAATGAATAAAATTCGAAGAAGAAAAGAGATATATACTTGCAGACTCCACAAAAGCGGAGGTTGTCTGCAAAAGCGAACTCCACAAAAGTGGAGAAAGTCCATAAGAGTGAACTCTACAAAAGTGGACTTCACAAAAGTAGAAAAAATCCACAAAAGTGACCTTCATAAAAGAAGAGAAAGTCCACAAAAGTGGTGTCCCGAAAAGCGGCCAAATGGTCGCAAAAGCAGATGCACCAGCAATATGACACCAGAAAATTTTGCTAAGCTTGGAATTCTCCAAATGGGTCCTCGGGATTCATCTGAAACCTCATGAACATAAATGAAATATGCTACCCAACTAAAAATAGTATTCCAGACTCAAAAAAATTGATAAAATTCTCAACGGAGATCCTTTTGATAAAAAGTGGGCCCCACTCCCAAAAGCTATCATTTAACCAAAACACTACCCAATAACTCAAAATGAGTCTGGAAGCCTCGAGATACAAACTAAAGGTCTCACTAGCCCAAAATCCATGCTCTAGAGCTAACAACGCTAACAAAATTCTCATCCGATCCTGTCTACTTTGAATGTTGACCAAAATCAACTCTTCCCACTTTAAGAATTCCAAAGCAGTAAAACTCTTCTAAAACACAAATGAACTGTCCGAGAACCAAACTGATTATCCTGATAAGTCATAAGTGACTTGTAGCCACTGTGGAAAAGCTCAAAATACTGGAAACACACAAAAATAGAGAAAATGATCTAAAGAATCATTACAAACTATATTTTAATAGATTCCTCGTGACTCGTCATATGGACCATTAACTATTGTATAGTTTAATAGATGCATCTATGGTATGGTCGCATGTGTGCTTGCTGTCAACTTGCAATTTAGTTTTTGTAAATTTATTTGCTCAAATTGTTAAATTAAGAGCATGATTTCAAACTTCAAATTATATTTATAATACTGATTTATAATCAAATTGGTATAGAAAAAATTGTATACCTCAAATCATAGCTAAATTTTTGGTTATGAGAACAAAAATCTCAAATAAAAACTTGGTATGAGATGTGTTATTTAAATATGTATCAACACTTGTACACATAAAGCCAACACGATTTCCCTATATGATTGGTTCAAGGCCATGAATCAAATAATTCTCATTTAAAATATTTGAATGTGCATATATAAATTAGTTACTCCACCACAATACACAAAGATAGATCCTCAAATAAATTTGAGGTATATGTTAGATTTTTTCTAACATAAAAGGGAGAGACATAAGCACTTGAAAAGTGATACATGAAATAAATTATCCAAATCCTCGAAAAAAATGTGAATTTAAAGTTCAAGAGATAATTCATTTGTAAAATATTTCATCAATTGCTAGATGTATTTGTTGACCCTATGTTATAATCCAGCTGCAAATGCTCCAATGAAAAACCCTTGAAATATGATAGACCAATCAATTTCAAAGGTACAACTCCTTGAAGAAAGAGATGAGAAAATAATTAAGATGGTCATAATAGAGAGCCAAGTGCTTTAAAATAAAAGCACTACGACATAACTCTTCATAAAACCTTAGAAAAAATTCAGGTACCTGAAAATGATGAATAATTAAGAGATCTCGATAAGTTATGTCGTATTCAAATTGATATCAAAATGACTATCGATCATATATTTGATATAATATAGCGCTCACCATTGTAAATGGTAATAAGAATCTCGAATTTTAAATCTGTCAACAATGTGGACAGATAAATAATTGGTCAAATAAAATACACAATTCAAGTATATTTTATTTCACTTGAAAAAATGATATTTTTGACTTATAGTCCATAGACAAGGTATTATGTCAGTAGGGGTACAAATAGTCTATTGTACGAAAAGTAAAACTGTAAGATATAAAGTACGGCTTGCGCTTTTGGACATAATGATTTTCTTGAAAAAGTTCTGACATTATTGTATGAAGATGTATTCTCCAATGGTGGATGCAATGGGATTTCATTCAGTTTGGCAATATATGAAAAATATGAATGCGTAATCAATTATTGTAATGTCTAGCTAGACAGTGAAGTTCATAAATAAATCCTTGAAGGATTTAAATTATTTTGAAGCATATAAATGTTCCTGCGACTTTATTCCATATGGCTTCAATATATTTTTATATGGATTAAAGTGATTTCATTTATTGACCTGATAATTGTGGTATCACTAGATATAAATAAAGATCATTTAGACCTTATGAAAATGATGAATATATTAAAACATGGTCAACTATAAACTACAAAAGAAACTACTAATATAAATTTGTTTATCTTAACAAATATAATATTGTCAAGATTTTTTGGTTATGAAATACATGTCATTTATAGGATATACATAAAGTTGATCTTAAATAAATTATATGTGTGCATTATGCAGGTGATGTCACATCATTCATTTTAGAAGACTGTCATTTATGGATACTATTCAAAATGCAACGATTTTCTTATTAAAAGAAGGTTCAAATATTGTATGCAGATGATGTTACTTGCATAATTCATGTGAAAGAAGAACATATCGAAGAAGATAAAATGAAGCACATTTTGCCAAAGTTCTTTTTCAAGCACATTCTTCAATAGAATATGTACAAGTTTGATATTCATCATCTTCAAAAAATGACGTGATATTTTTATCATGGGAAGTAAAATATGTATTGTATTTTTTTGTTAGTCAAGGCTTTGTCTCACTAGATTTTTGTGGCAAGATTTTTAACGAGACAACAAAAATGTGTATTGGAAGATATGTGAACTATTTTCTCTTCACTAGAATTTTTTCTCACAGAGTTTTTTCTAGTAAGGTTTTAACGAGGGACATTATCTATTACTAGACATCATCAGGAGTATTGTAAAGTATATTTACTTTAGATGTCCACTACACAATTATAACTAACTTCCACTACTTATCTCCATTTAATTCCTTCATTATGAAGATAACCTCCATCATTCATCACCATTATTCTTGTAATCTTACACCTCCATAACCTCATTCATTATCTCTATGGTTAATGTCATCTTATTGAAAACCTTTTGTATGCCTCTATGAACACCATAAATAGAGGCATAAAACTACATATTGGGTATACTTGAAATACTTGGAAAATATTGTAGACACATGGAACACACTTAAAAGAAAGAAAAAGTTATTCTTCTTCTTGTCTTCATCTTTATATTGTTCTTTTTGTTCTTGATTTTACAATAATTAATGTATTGTTCTAAATTTTAATGGTAGAGAATATTATTTTACTTAAAGAAAGGAAAAAATATTTCTGGAATGTTCTTAAAATGTTATGAGGAAAAAAGGGGAAAATTGTGCTCTAATTTTAGAGAAAACTACTGAATTTATCTGCGCTTCGTGCGTTCATTAAAATCTTATTAAATTCATGAAATAATAATTTTTTAATATTCCATTATTCAAACTTGACCAAAATATAAGTTGTAGAAACCTAAATTTTTTACCCTTACGTTTTATTCGTTGTTGTACATATAGTTTTAATATATTTAAATATATTTTTAACAAAAATTGGAACTTTATAGTTATAAATTCACAATGGATATTTTATTTGCTTGAGAAAATTACAAATATATTTTTTTCCTTGATCTCAAATTTTTACATAAATTTTAAAATTCCATCAGTAACTAATATTTTTATTTCCCATGCAATTAATGCTTTGAGTTTTTGCTTGTATACCATAAGTGTACAATAATTTACATACATAATTTTCTTTACTTTAATCTGGTACTATTTGATTTTATTGCCTTAAAAAGTGAGTCCGGAACCTAAATGACAAGTAAAACTTAAAAAGTGACCAAACTAGAATGTGATTTAATAAGTGACAAAAAGAAGTAATAGTGTCACGACCCGATTTCTCGGTCATGATGGCGCCTACAACCCCCCAGTAGGCGAACCAATCCCCGTAGCCCAGGACAGTTAGTAATGGGCTACTATCTAACAAACAAGCAAAAGAATAGATAACAGGAGTATATACATATACATATGCGAAAATCAAATCAAACCCCAAGACCTGGTATCATAGTACAGAGCCAAACTACATACATGGAGTGCAAATAAACAAAAACTATATATACAGATGTCTCTGAATGGTAATAGAGTACATGAAGCAAAAGATAAACTAAAGCTAAGCTCCGATCGCCAAGAGCTCACCCTCAGCCTGAAGTAGTCTTCAACAGATCTCCAAGCACGAATCACAGCGGTCTAACGGCGATAGCCCACGCTAGGATCTGCACCCAAAGATGCAGGGGGTAGGGGTGAGCACCAAATGCGAAGCATAAGGTACCCAGTAGGTATCATAGGCCGACTTGGCACATATAAGATAAAAGCGCAGTAATAGACAGAATAGAAGCAAGTAGTCACAGAAATCAACAAAAGGTACACAGGAACTAGCCCAGAGGGAAATCAACAGAACCACATGTGAGGCTAGCAAGCAGAATATACACATCATAGGCACAGGTGAAAGTAAGAAACAACGCACCTAGGGTCCTTGCAACAACAGTGTATACAAAATAAGTTTACAAAATGGATGGTATACCGGTAACCTCAAGTGTAAGAAGAAGAGAGAAAGAGTAACAATAGGCATGCTCAGAGACATGAATCAAACTCAACTAATCACACCAATCTCATACTTATCCATAATAGAGAACAATTCTATAAGTAAAAAGCAAAAGTCTACCTACAGTCCCTCGGCCGCCCATACAACCGAGGAACACAAACAAGTGAAAACAAACCCTCCGGCATCCCATACTACCGGAGCGTACAATCAGCAAACAGCAAACAAGGGTGGAACCTCGAACCATGAATGATATGATGCATGAAGATCTCAAGTTCCATAGTATCTCTGTATGTACCTCCTCCGGCGCCGATCCGGCCCAGCAGGTAGGTTCCATGGAAGGACTCTGCCCGTATACCTCTACTTCCCCGTATACCCCTCTTCCGGCACACGCCGCCCGTAGCCCCTGGCCCGGATGGCAAGGTCCATGGAGGTCCCAGACCCCATACTAAATCTCAGTATCAGAACATGTATCAAGATAGAGACCCAGTCTCGATATCAAGATAGAGCCCCAGTCTCGAATATGCATGCCAGACCCTGTCCAGGACTAAAAATAGTAGGAAAATATCTCAAAACCCCTCCAAGGGTGCCCGGGCGTAGCCGGGTCTAAACAGTAAAAAGTCATCTCAGGTGCTCGGTCCGACCGAGGCTAAAAATCATCTCAAGTAACAAGAAAACTCAACTAGCACCCCGGCCCTGCCGAGTCTAGCGATAATCATAAAACTGATGATTTTAAACATAATTTTACTTTCTTGCCCAAAAATCTCCACAAGTGAAATCAACCATTTCCAAATCATTTCCATCAAAAAACGGACCCCCCGGGCCATGCAAGGTTTAGAAAAACAGTGCCAGTAGGCCCGAAGCCAAAACCACAGTAAAACATGGAATAAAACCTCTTTATATGCATGGAAATGGTATGATCACACACAATAGCTGCCCCGCAGCTCACAATCAACCTATCGACCCTGCACAGGCCCACAGCTACTCAGCAAGCATAACCAGCCTAGAAGGATAATTCTATGTCCGGAACTCGCGGACATCCCAAAATCCCACCTTCTATGTTCCAGAGTCAACAAGGCCTCGCAGGACCACAAGGGTAAATAAAATATATCCGCAAATACTACAAACAACGGAGGAATAAAAATAGGCGGACATGAATAAAGCGGTCAAGGTCTGTGGTACCAACCTAATAAACCAACCCAAGGATGTCCATTAATACAATTTTATTTTATATATATGGAGTCTAGAGAAAATAAACCGTAACCTACCTGTCGTCCGATGACAAGCTGCTAAGACAACGATGTCCAAGCTCGAACCACTCCAAGAAAATCCAAAACTAAATCGGAATCGAAATCGGATTTGGGATGGAACAACTTGACGTATGAAGTAAAATCGTTGAAGGAAAATATTGGAACCCACTTGAAAAGCTTGAAACGTTTTTAGGCGGACTTAATTTGTTAGAAAGTATAAGTGGAGAATTCTTTCATTACTGCTGAAAGTGATCACTTACATATATACATATACAACCAAAGATCATCCATTAATCATGCTATAATGGTGCCACCCCACTAACATTAAGTGTTGTCTACATCCTCCACTTCCACGTGGAAGTGGAGGTGACACCTTCTAATAATTCTATCCCCTTATATATATAACCGGGTATTGCATAAATTCGTAGTAAAATAAATATAATATTTTAAATATACCATAATTAATAGAAAATCATTTCCAATAAAACCCACTATATTATAATAATAATTTTCAACATAATTAAATTTACTATCTCCGTTAAAATATTACGATGTATAAAAACCTTATAAAATAAATACATATACACTTATATCGTATCAAAGATATTTTTCATAAACCTTTTAAAATATTTTGGAAAGGTAATAATAATATAATTTTTACCAAATTCAACTTTTAAATAAATATTTCAAATATACGCACGATGCTAAAAATTCTTAAGTTTAGGCTCGTAATTCGCCAACGCACGATTTCGATACTCAAGAATTCTCTCGGGACCCTCCCTTATGTTTTATCACTATTTCGGAACTGAAATGGCATTTTAAAACGTGACGTTGAGGCTTAAATCGAGTTTAACCCGACCCGATTCGCGACCCAGTTCGCAACCCGTTTTCTGCCAGATAGTCCGCGGTAAAACAGTCATAACTCTTTACTCTGAGATCGGTTGGACGTGAGGTTTTGTGCGTTGGAAACTAGACTCGTAGACCTTCGATTTGGTATTTCGGGGGACTTCTAACTCCTTATATATTGGGAGAAAAGCTCCGAGACATTTGACCCAAGGTTCAGAAAATTTGTTAAAGGTCTTACGATATCTTTTGTCGATTTGCTTGACTTCAAAACTTAAACGTGGGAATGACCGGAAGGGTCATTACATTTGGAATCTTGTAGAGTTGTAAAGTAGGAATAGTAAGTAGTTTGGAATTTTGTAGAGTTGTAAAGTAGGAATAGTAAGTAGTTTGGAATTTTTTAGAGTTGTAAAGTAGGAATAGTAATTATTTTTGGAAACTTGTAGAGTTGTAAAGTAGGAATAGTATAAAAACATGTGTAAAATAGAGTTAGGATAGGTGGAAGAGGAAAGGGACGTGTATAGAAATCCTCTTATAAATAGCTAGCCATTATGGCAAATGAAGGCAAGACTTTCTACACGGAAAGCAAACCTTCTTTGTAAACAAAAAAAAAGATATTCTCTCAATAAGATAAAAAAATTTCTAGCAATATGGAGCAAGAAGATACTAGCAAGGTATACCCATTTATAATTATGCATAGCTAAATTTGTTAATTCCTAAGTATCATAGCATGATTAAATAAGTTTATATTCGTTATTATCTACTAGAACTATTTGAATCATATTTTCAAGTTTGTTAACAAGAGGAAAAAGGGGAAACAATCCGAAGATAATGTCCAGAGGTCGAAACCAAGGCGAGGAAGCCGTGAGGGGAGTAGACAGAGTGGCACTATTTAGGAGGGGAAAGTACCTTTGAAAGTACAGTGTTAACAGTGACAAGAGAATATGGTTTAAAATAATCTAGTCTGTAATAATCGAATATAATGTTATTGACATGCTATGATATGAGGGAATTAATTGATAAAAAGCAAAGCATGAACATAAATATGGATGGTATTACCATGACCACCTATTTGCATAATGAAATAAGAAATAATTATAAAACATTAGTTTTATATGCACTAAAAGACATAAGGATAGTAGAATTAAAAAGAATTATATGGGAAAAGATATTTAATGAAAAATCACAATGGTACGGGATAGATCTAGAAAGGTTAAATATAGATGACGATTGGGAAATATATTCAGATCTAGAAATAACAGATTCAGATTAATGATAAATTACGAATACTTACGATATTGGTACGAAACTAAAGTAGACATAATCCTGCTAGGAAATCTGATAAAAGAAAATATAGAAATATATCAAAGAACCCAAGATATAAAATATCTAGAATATATTCTGAAAAATATAAAAGAAATAATCAGATTAATTCCGCTAAGAGAAAATTATTATAGTAAAATATAGGTATGTTAGTAGGACCCCCCCCCCCCCACACACACACACACATATTGGTAGCAATATGGAGCAAGAGGATACTAGCAAGGTATACCCATTTATAATTATGCATAGCTAAATTTGTTAATTCCTAAGTATCATAGCATGATTAAATAAGTTTATATTCGTTATTATCTACTAGAACTATTTGAATCATATTTTCAAGTTTGTTAACATGAGGAAAAAGGGGAAACAATCCGAAGATAATGTCCAGAGGTCGAAACCAAGGCGAGGAAGCCGTGAGGGGAGTAGACAGAGTGGCACTATTTAGGAGGGGAAAGTACCTTTGAAAGTACGGTGTTAACAGTGACAAGAGAATATGGTTTAAAATAATCTAGTCTGTAATAATCGAATATAAACTTATTTAATCATGCTATGATACTTAGGAATTAACAAATTTAGCTATGCATAATTATAAATGGGTATTTCCTTATCTAGGCCTTTTGTAATTATAAATGGGTATTTCCTTATTTAACTATAAATTTTTTTACATAATACCTTCGTCTAGGCCTTTTTTACATAATTATTTATTTGATAATTATTGATATCAAATATAAAAATTATTTATATTTGATACAAGATAAGGAAATATAACTTTCCCTTCATTATTTATTATTATTTCTAGCAAAAAAAAATAAAAAAAAATAAATGACCCACAAATATGTATCAGAGCAGTCAGGTTTATCCTACTGTGATGGCTCAGCTATATATGTGAATCGCCGATGCGGAAGACACGGTGTTACATCCTTGTATACGTTTCCCTCGGAGTAAAAAGTACCGTTGGCATTAGTCAGGTAATATAGCTGAGGGGCCAGGATGATGGTGAAATTGGTATCAGAGCTATGGATGATTTGAAACATACTAGAAAGAAGATAAGAAAATTGAAAAGAAAATTAAAGAATTTATATCCGGAATATAAACAACTTAGTATTACAAAAACTGATAACGATAAATTAAATGAATTAATAAATACCATATCTAAAATAGAATATAATTATATTAAATACTTAAAGAAACAATGACTGATAACGATAACGAACACAGACAAAAGCTTAATAAAATAATTATAGCAAAAAGACGAGAATTGAGACATAGGCAACATAGACTTAATGAGAATATATTTGCAGTAACTTGTAAAGAATCTATCGTAGCACAAAGAAAAACTATATTTTACCTACAACTACAAATAGACAGCTTAGAATATAAATTACAACATGACTTATAAATGAACAAAGAAGAATTTGCTATAGACTGTCACGACCCAATTTCTCGGTCATGATGGCACCTACAACCCCCGGTAGGTGAACCAATCCCCGTAGCCCAGAACAGTTAGTAATGGGCTACAATCTAGCACATAAGGGAACCAGACTAATAAAATAGATAACAGGGATATAAATATATACATATGCGGAAACTAAACCAAACCCCAAGACCTGGAATCATAGTATAGAGCCAAACTACATACATGGAGTGCAAATAAACCAAAACTATATATACAGATGTCTCTGAATGGTAAATTGAGTACATGAAGCAAAAGATAAACTAAAGCTAAGCTCCGATCGCCAAGAGCTCACCCTCAGTCTGAAGTAGTCCCCGACAGATCTCCAAGCACGAATCACAACGATCTAACGGCGATGGGCGCCACGCTAGGATCTGCACCCAAAGATGCAGGGGGGGCAGCCCTGGGTGCAAGAGCTCAAGAGGGAAGCCAGCTACTATGGCTGCCCCGTCAGAGGTCATTCCGGTTCCTCTGTTGCACAGCCTCTTGCTCCTCGCCCAGATATGACAGATCAGAGGCAGAAGGCGTTGGGTAGGTTTTTAAGGTTAGCACCTCCGAGGTTTGCTGGTACTTCTGGACAGGATCCACATGACTTTATTACCACCTGTGAGGAGATGTTGCATCATCTGAGTTTGTTGGAGACTCACGGGGTTGGTTATACTACCTATCAGTTGGAGGGCCCAACGAAGTTATGGTTGGAGGGCCAAGGTTGCTTGTAGACCACCGTCGTCACCTCCTTTGACCTGGTCTGAGTTTTATGAGGCCTTTATGGCCAAGTTCCTACCCCAGAGTGATCGGGAGTGTCGCAGGGAGCAGTTTACTCACCTTGTGCAGGGGTCTACAACTATCTCAGAGTATGAGACCCGTTTTCATCAGCTAGCACCGTTCGGAGCTATGATCATTCCTACCGAGGCTGATAGAATTCGCAGATTTGTATGGGGTTTGAGGCCAGAGATCAGGCAGCCAGCTGAGATATTGATTGCCAGTGGTCGGTCATTCCAGGCCATTGTAGACTATGCCTGCACTGTGGAAGACTTACAGCGACATGATCAGGGGTCCAGAGATAAGAGGCCTCGACATCAGGGTGTCTATAGTGGTTCCAGATATGGTGGTAGAGGTTCTGGCCAGTGGAGCCGGAGTTATCAGCCACAGCAGTACCAGGGTCAGTCCAGTCGACCGGTCCAGGCTTCCCTTCAGACTATCGGTAGTACCCAGTTCGAGCAGGGTCAGGGCAGTCATCAGGGCTATAGCGGCCAGTCTTCGAGGGGTATAGTTTCTGGGGCATCAGGCCGTGGTGGTCATACGGGATTTACTGGTTCATCTCGACTGAGTAGGCCGTCAGGGACTTGTTTTACTTGTGGTGCGATGGGTCATTTTGCTAGAGATTGCCCTCAGCAGGGTACAGTTCAGTTGGCCGAGCCTTTACGGGTAGTTCAGCCTCCGGCTAGAGGGGGTGGTCGTATGGGTAGAGGTGGTGCTCCACGCGGTAGAGCAGGTGGTAGGGATGGCGGTCGGGCAGGTGGAGGTCGTCATCAGTTTTACGCGGTCCCTAGGAGACCAGAGGCAGAGGCCTCAGATGCTGTGATTACAGGTACGATTTCTGTGTGCCATCAGTCGGCTATGGCTTTATTTGATCCTGGATCCACTTGTTCATATGTATCTGCCTACTTTGTGCCTTGTTTGGGGTTGGCTAGTGAGCCATTATTTGTTCATGTTTCTGTTTCGACCCCAGTAGGAGATTCTTTAGTAGTGGATCGGATTGTGAGATCTTGTATGCTATCTATTGGTGATTCAGAGACTTGGGGTGATTTGATGATTCTTGATATGCTAGATTTTGATGTGATACTGGGCATGGACTGGTTATCCCCTCACCGTGTGGTTTTGGATTGTTATGCCAAGACCATTACCATAGTTGCGCCCGCTGTATCCCCGGTTGTGTGGCAGGGTTCTGTTAGCCATGCACCATCTGGGATCATCTCTTGTCTTCGAGCTAGTAAGTTGATTGCCCGTGGGTGTTTAGCTTATCTAGCATATGTCCGAGATGTTAGTGTTGACCCCACTTCTCCTGAGTCTGTTCCTGTGGTTAGAGACTTCCTCGATGTGTTTCCTACCGACCTGCCAGGCCTTCCACCTGAGAGAGATATTGATTTTGCTATTGAGTTTGAGCCGGGCACTAGGCCCATTTCTATTTCTCCTTACCGTATGGCTCCTGCTGAGTTGAGGGAGCTTAAGGAGCAGCTCCAGGATCTGTTAGCTAAGGGGTTTATTAGACCTAGTGTGTCACCGTGGGGTGCTCCTGTTCTCTTCGTGAAGAAGAAGGATGGGTCGATGCGCATGTGTATTGATTATCGGCAGCTGAATAGGGTGACAGTGAAGAATAGGTATCCGATGCCGAGGATTGATGATTTGTTTGACCAGCTTCAGGGTTCAGTCATGTTTTCGAAGATTGATTTGAGGTCTGGCTACCATCAGTTGAGGATTAGGGCGGAGGACATCCCTAAGACAGCATTCAGGACACGTTATGGCCATTATGAGTTCCTGGTGATGTCTTTTGGGTTGACTAATGCCCCCGCAGCCTTTATGAACTTGATGCACATGGTTCTTGGCCCGTATTTGGACTCATTTGTGATAGTTTTTATAGACGACATCTTAGTATACTCGCGTAGTAGAGATGAGCATGAGCAGCACTTGAGGGTTATACTCCAGACTTTGAGAGATCATCGGCTTTATGCCAAGTTCTCAAAGTGCGAGTTTTGGCTTGAGTCAGTTGCATTCCTAGGGCACGTGGTGTCTAAGGATGGGATTAGGGTTGATCCGGGAAAGATTTCAGCGGTTTTTGAGTGGCCTAGACCTACTACTGTTACCGAGGTTCGCAGCTTTATTGGGTTAGCAGGTTACTACAGACGGTTCGTTGAGGGATTTTCTTCCATAGCAGCACCCTTGACTATGCTGACTAGGAAGGATGTCCCATTTCAGTGGTCGGATCAGTGTGAGGATAGCTTCCAGAGGCTTAAGGCCTTATTGACTTCAGCTCCAGTTTTGACTTTGCCGGTTGAGGGTCAGAGCTTCTCCGTGTATTGTGATGCTTCTGGGGTTGGTCTTGGTTGTGTGTTGATGCAGCAGGGTCGAGTAATAGCATATGCGTCGAGGCAGCTGAAGGTTCACGAGCGCAACTACCCCACTCATGACTTAGAGTTGGCGGCGGTAGTTTTCGCGCTCAAGATCTGGAGGCATTACTTATATGGAGTTCACTGTGATATCTTCACCGATCACCGTAGTCTTCAGTATATCACGAGTCAGCGGGAGTTGAACTCGAGACAGAGGAGATGGGTCGAGTTACTGAAGGACTATGACTTCACTATTCTGTATCATCCGGGCAAGGCAAACGTGGTAGCGGATGCCTTGAGTCGGAAGACAGTGAGTATGGGTAGCCTAGCTTCTCTTTCAGTTTCAGAGCGACCGTTGGCCTTGGACATTCAGTCCTTGGCTAACCGTTTGGTTAGGCTTGACTTGTCGGATCCTAGCAGAGTTCTCGCCAGTGTTGAGGTTCGTTCTACTTTGATTGATCAGATTCAGAGCAGTCAGTTTGAGGATCAGCAGTTGTGTGACCTTCGTGATCGGGTTGGTCAGGGTGAGACCAGTCGGGTTACTCTAGATTCAGATGGGGTTCTGAGGTTTGATAGTCGCCTTTGTGTTCCGAGGATTAGTGATTTGATTCAGTTGATACTTCATGAGGCACATTGTACTAGATACTCCATTCACCCTGGCACAGCAAAGATGTATAGAGACTTGAGACAGCTTTACTGGTGGAGTGGTATGAAGCGGGATATAGCCGAGTTCGTATCTCGGTGCTTGAACTGCCAGCAGGTTAAGTTCGAGCACATGAGACCTGGTGGTTTGATGCAGCGACTTTCCATTCCTGAGTGGAAGTGGGAAGGGATTACTATGGACTTCGTTGTTGGTTTGCCTCGTACTTCTCATGGGTTTGATTCCATATGGGTGATTGTTGATAGGCTGACTAAGTCACACATTTCTTGCCGGTTCAGACTTCTTATGGCGCAGAGAGGTTAGCTCAGATCTACCTTCGTAAGATTGTTCGGTTGCACGGGGTCCCAGCTTCTATCATTTCAGACCGCGGCACTCAGTTCACATCTCAGTTCTGGAGGGCTATTCAGCGAGATTTAGGTACAGAGGTTCATCTTAGTACCGCTTTCCACCCCCAGACAGATGGTCAGTCCGAGAGGACCATTCAGATTATGGAGGACATGCTTCGGGCCTGTGTTCTTGACTTTGGAGGTTCTTGGGATCAGTTTGTTCCCTGGGAAGAGGTTGCTTATAATAACAGCTTCCATTCGAGTATCGGCATGGCACCTTTTGAGGCTTTGTATGGCAGGCGTTGCAGATCACCGGTAGGTTGGTTTGATGGTTTTAGTGCTGGGCCACAAAGCACAGATTTGCTTCGAGATTCCTTAGACCGAGTCCGAGTGATTCAGGACAGACTTCGGGCAGCTCAGAGCAGGCAGAAGAGTTATGCTGATCGTAGGCTTCGTGCCTTGGAGTTTAGTGTCGGTGAATTGGTGTTTCTCCGTGTATCGCCCATGAAGGGCGTGATGAGATTTGGTAGGCGGGGCAAGCTTAGCCCCAGATACATTGGGCCGTTTGAGATTCTTCAGAGGGTTGGTAGCGTTGCCTATCAGCTAGCCTTGCCTCCGATGTTTTCAGCTATACATCCTGTATTTCATGTTTCGATATTGCGTCGGTATGTCCCAGATGAGTCTCACGTGTTGCAGTGGGATTCAGTTCAGTTGGGTGAGGGTTTAGATTTCGTTGAGGAGCCGGCAGCTATTTTGGCCAGAGATGTCAGGAGATTGAGGTCTCGAGAGATCCCGGTTGTTAAGGTTCAGTGGAGGCACCGTCCAGCCGAGGAGGCTACCTGGGAGACCAAGAGAGATATGCGAGCTCAGTATCCGCAGCTGTTCGAGCCTTCAAGTACCCCCTTGACCTTGACTTTCGAGGACGAAAGTCCTTTTTAGTAGTGGATGATGTAATGACCCTTCCGGTCATTTCCACGTATACATTTTCCTTGTGCCGTTAGAGCTTGTTTGTAGCAGCCCCAAGTCACTTAAGGCTTGTCAGGACCGGTATTTCGGTGCCGGGTCCATTTATTTGGTCGTATGATAAGTTTTGAAGTCAAGCAAATCAGCAAAAGTTATCGTAAGTTCTTTAATAAATTTTCTGAACTTTGGGTAAAATGTCTCAGGGCTTTTCTCTCAATATATAAAGAGTTAGAAGTCCCCCGAAATACCAAATCAAATGTCTACGAGTCTAGTTTCCAACGCAAAAAACCTCATGTCCAACTGATCTCGGAGTAAAAAGTTATGACTATTTTACCGCGGACTGTCTGGCAGGAACCGGGTTGCGAACCGGGTCGCAAATCGGGTCGGGTCAAACTCAATTTAAGCCTCAAATTCACGTTTTAAAATGCCATTTCAGTTCTGAAACAGTGATAAAACATAAGGGAGGATTCCAAGAGAGTTCTTGAGTATCAAAATCGTGCGTTGGTGAATTGCGAGCCTAAGTTTGAGAATTTATTAACATCGCGTGTATTTGAAAATATTTTATTTGAAAGTTGAATTTGGTAGAAAATTATATTATTATTACCTTTTCAAAATATTTTAAAGGTTTATGAAAAATATTTTTGTTACGATATAATTGTATATGTATTTATTTTATAAGGTTTTTATACATTGTAATATTTTAGCGGGGATGGTAAATTTAGTTATGTTGAAATTTATTATTATAATATAGTAGGTTTTATTCGAAATAATTTTCTATGAATTATGGTATATTTAAAATGTTATATTTATTATCCACGAATTTATGCAATACCCGAGTATATACTTAACGGGACGGATTGGTTGCCACCTCCACTTCCACGTGGAAGTGAAGGCATTGTACAGCAAGGTTGACAGTATATGGTATATATATATATAGCAGCATTATAGGGGCTGCAATACATTAACACATCTGCCAACTCTATATATATTTCTAGCATAAAAGCCCCTTACCAAAATTCAATCCCTCACGTATTGTTGTGATTGATTTTCATTCAAGCTTGATTTTATTTTGGAACTTTTTGGAGCGGTTCGAGCTCGGAAATCATTGTCCTAATAGCTTGTCATCGGACGACAGGTAGGTTACGGTTTATTTTCCCTAGACTCCGCATATATAGGATAAAATTGTATTAATGGGCATCCTTGGGTTGGTTTATTAGGTTGGTACCATAGACCTCGACCGCTTTATTCTTGTTCCGCTTCTACTTTTGTTCCTCCGTTGCTTTGTAGTATTTGCCGATTTATTTATTACCCTTTGTGTTGGTCCTGTGAGGCCTTGTTGACTCTGGAACATAGAAGTGCGGATTTTGGGAATGTCCGCGAGTCCCGGGATAGAATTATTCTTCTAGGGCTTGGTTATGCTTGCCTTGATGTAGCTGTGGGCCTGTGCTAGGGTCGCATAGGTTGACTTGTGAGCCGGCTGACGGACAGCTATTGTGTTTGATCATACCCATTTTCATGCAATTATAAAGAGGTTTTATACTATGTCTTTACTACGGTTTGGGCTTCGGGCCTACTGGCACCATTTTCTAAACCTTGCATGGCCCGGGGGGCCCGTTTTTGATGGAAATAATTTGGAAATGGTTTGATTTAACTTGTGAATATTCCTGGGGTAAAAGGAAGTAAAATTATGTTTTAAAACACCAGTTTTACTACTACGCTAGACTCGGCAGGGCCGGAGTGCTAGTTAAGTTTTCTTGCTACTTGAGATGATTTTTAGCCTCGGTCAGACCGAGCACCTGAGATGACTTTCTATTGTTTAGACCCGGTTATGCTCGGGCACCCTTGGAGGGTTTTTTTTGAGATATTTTCCTACTACTTTAGTCCTGGACAGGGTCTGGGCATGCATATTAGAGACTGGGTCTCTATCTTGAACCCGGACTTGCTTCCGGACGACATATTTTGATACTGAGTTTTAGTATGGGGTCAGGGACCTCCATGGACCTTGCCATCCGGGCCTGGGGCTGCGGGCTGCGTGTGCCAGAGGAAGGGTATACGGTGGAGTAGAGGTATACGGGCAGTGTCCTTCCATGGAACCTACCTGCTGGGCCGGATCGGCGCCGGAGGAGGTACATACAGAGATACCATTTCACTTGAGATCTTCATGCATCATATCATTCATTTTTTGAGGCTCCACCCTTGTTTGTTGTTTGTTGATTGTACGCTCCGGTATTATGGGATGCCGGAGGGTTTGTTTTCACTTGTTTGTGTTCCTCGGTTGTATGGGCGGCCGGGGGACTGTAGGTAAACTTTTGCTATTTACTTACGGAATTGTTCTCTATTATGGATAAGTATGAGATTGGTTACTGCTAGACTGTTAGTTTCTTGATTTGAGATTGATATGATTAGTTGAGTTTGATTCATGTCTCTGAGCATGCCTATTATTACTCTTTCTCTCTTCTTCTTACACTTGAGGTTACCGTTATACCGTCCATTTCGTAAACTTATTAGGTATACACTATTATTGCAAGGACCCCAGGTGCGTAATTCTTACTTTCACCTGTGCCTATGGTGTGTATATTCTGCTTACTGGCCTCACATGTGGTTCTGTTGATTTCCCTGTGGGCTAGTTCCTGTGTACCTTTCGTTGATTTCTGTGACTGCTTGCTTCTATTCTGTCTGTTACTATGCTTTTATCTTATATGTGCCCAGTCAGCCTATGATACCTACTGGGTACCTTATGCTTCGCATTCGGTGCTCACCCCTACCCCCCTGCATCTTTGGGTGCAGATCCTAGCGGGGGCCATCGCCGTTAGATTGCTGTGATTCGTGCTTGGAGATCTGTTGGAGACTACTTCAGACTGAGGGTGAGCTCTTGGAGATCAGAGCTTAACTTTAGTTTATCTTTTGCTTTATGTACTCTATTACCATTCAGAGACATCTGTATATATTGTTTTGGATCGTTTGCACTCCATGTATGTAGTTTCGGCTCTATACTATGATACCAGGTCTTGGGGTTTGGTTTAGTTTCCGCATATGTATATATATATACTCCTGTTATCTATTCTCCTCATCTTACTACCTTACTTTTGCTTATTAAACTATTCTTCCGCTTATTTGTTAGATAGTAGCCCATTACTAACTGTCCTGGGCTACGGGAATTGGTTCGCCTACTCGGGGGTTGTAGGTGCCATCATGACCGAGAAATTGGGTCGTGACAGGCAGTCAAAGAGACACTATTGGGGAAGTCAGCCTATACATCCAAATGGGACCTGCCGAGTTTCGTACATAATTACAAATCATGGATATTACCACCAGCTACAACTTGCTTTTGGGAAGACCATGGATCCACGGAGCTGGATCCATGCCATCAACTTTGCATCCAATGATAAAGTTCATTTGGGAAGAACATGAGGTGGTGATCCACAAAGAAGGAAGTCACTTGATCCGTCCTAATGGCTGTGTCCCTGTGATTGAAGAAGTCCTGAGGGGAAGAGATTTCTACACATTGGAGATCGTCAATGCCACTGGAGAGGATCTTTATCCTCAAATTCTCATGCCACTAATCTATAAAATACTTGCGACCACGATGCTAAAGAGCGAGTACGAGCCAGGTTTTGGGTTGGGAAAGAATTTCGATGGTATGATTGAACTTTGAGCATCCCCAAAAAGTTGACTAGGCATGGCTTAGGGTATGTAGCTCAAGAGGACAAGGCAAGAGTCGAAGAGAAGAAGCAATCAGGACTGTCAAAATTGCTCCCTCACTTGTATCAGTCATTCCTGATGTGTATTGGTCTGCTAAGCGATGGGTTAGAGGATATAATAGGAGAGATTTTTAAGTAATGTGATGCTATAACAGAGGAAATTCCTGAAATAGCCTTGATTAGGGATGCCAAGCCCGTCAAAAACCTGTAGAATTGGGTCACAACTCCCCTCGTGATTCTTCGCTCGGTTGGGTAGACAAAGACTCTATTTTATGAAAAATCGGTGATGGTCCAGATGAGGCTCCATGACCCACCCTTTATGTTTTAATGTTCCTCATACTGTTTACTACTTTCCAAAAGGCATGAACCTATATTCATATAGGTTATAGCCATAGTTTGTAAATATTTTTAGAATTTTAATGAATGCCTCCTTATTTTGAAAACATTTACTGTTCAAAATCATTTATGTTTACTTGTTATTATCTAACCCGTCTTATTTTAGTTTTAGTAATAATAAGTTAAAACCTTCCACTGTCATGTCATGTCAAGGGCTTAACGAACAAATCGAGCTGGAAGAATATGATTTTGAGGAATATGATGAAGAAACCATGGTTCCTAAACAATTGATAGAAGAACTAAAAGACTTTGAGAACCGAGCGAGGCCTAATCTAGAGGAAACCAAAACGGTCAATCTAGGGGATGGCCAAGAGGTCAAAGAAACCAGAATCAGTGTCCATCTGACGGAAGCACAGAAAATAGAACTCATCAAATTGCTCCGAGTGTACATTGACATATTTTCTTGGGCCTACAGTGACATGCTAGGTTTAAGCACTGACATAGTTTCCCACAAATTGCTTATCAATCCAGGGTTTGATCCAGTAAAATAAAAGACCCAAAAGTTCAAACCTGATCTAAGTTAGAGGATTAAGGAAGAAGTTACCAAACAGATCCAATCTGTGGTGGTAGAAGTCACAAAATGTCCAACTTGGTTGGCCAATATTGTCCCAGTTCCTAAGAAAGATAGGAAAATTAGAATTTGTGTTGACTATCGAGACCTGAACAAGGCTAGTCCCAAGGACAACTTTCCTTTGCCCAACATCCACATCCTTATCGACAACTGTGCAAAGCATGAAATGCAGTCCTTCATGGATTGTTTTGCCGAATATCACCAGATCCTGATGGATGAAGAAGATGTAGAGAAAATGACCTTCATTACACCTTGGGGTATTTATCACTATCGAGTAATACTGTTTGGTCTTAAAAATGTAGGTGTTATATATATGAGAGCCATGACGACTCTGTTTTATAACATGATTCACAAAGAGATTGAAGTGCATGTGGATGATGTAATTATCAAGTCTGGGGAGAGTTTGGATCACTTGACTCATTTAAGAAAGCTCTTTGAATGTCTACAAAAGTACAATCTAAAGTTAAACCCCGCCAAGTGTGCTTTGGGGTGCCAGTGGGCAAGATATTAGGCTTTGTAGTCAGTAGGAGGGGCATCGAACTCAACACTTCAAAAATCAAGGCAATTCAGGAATTGCCGCCCTCGAAGAAAAAAGAAGAAGTCATGAGTTTCTTGGGAAGAATGAATTATATTAGCCAGTTCATAGCCCAGTCAACGGTGATTTGTGAACTTATTTTCAAGTTGTTGAAAAAAGATGCGCCAACCAGTTGGACTAAAGAGTGTAAGCAAGCTTTTGAATGTATCAAGAATTTTTTATCCAGTCCGCCAATGTTGGTTCCTCCGAGAGAAGGAAGTCCATTATTGCTATATCTGTCAGTCTCAGAAAATGCCTTTGGTTACGTCTTGGGGCCATATGATGAAAGCGGAAAGAAAGAGCGAGCAATTTATTACTTGAGCAAGAAGTTCACCCCATACGAGGTTCATTATACTTTATTAGAAAGGACCTGTTGTGCTTTGAATTGGGTCACCCAGAAGTTGAGACATTACTTATTGTCCTACACGATGTATCTCATTTCCAGAATGGACCCCCTGAAGTACATATTCCAAAAGGCCATGCCTACGGGGAAATTGGCCAAATCGAAAATATTTCTAAGTGAGTTTGACATCATGTATGTAACTCAAAAATAAATCAAGGGACAAGACTTAGCGGATCATTTAGCGAAAAATCAAGTTGATGAAGAGTATGAACCACTCTGAACTTATTTCCCAAATGAAGAGATTTTGTTCGCAAGCGAGATATCGCAGAAGCATACCCTGGTTGGAGATTGTTCTTCTTCAATGGAGTAGTCAATTTCAAAGGTTCAGGTATTGGAGCAGTTTTGGTATCAGAAACTGGTCAGCATTACCCGGTGACAGCCAAACTCCATTTTCCGTGCACCAACAACTTGGCCGAGTATGAAGCTTGTATTCTTGGTATTCAATTAGCTATTGATATGGATGTTTGAGAACTCTTGGTCATCGGTGACTCTGATCTGTTAATTCACCAAGTCCAGGGTGAATGGGATGTGAAAAACCCTAATATTATGTCATTATGTCGTATGTGAAACTCGTCCAAAGTTTGTGCAAGAGGTTCAGAAAGATCGAGTTCAAGCATTCTCTTAGGATTCAGAATGAATTTGATGATGCTTTGGAAACCATATCCTCCATGATTCAACATCCTGACCAGAATTACATTGACCCGTTGGTAATAGGTCTAAAAGAGCAACCAACGCACTGTGCGCAAGTTGAAGTGGAACCCGACGGAAAACCATGGTATTGGGATATCACGAGGTATTTAGAAGCCGGGGTCTACCCAGATGATGTGACTGCTAACAAAAAGAAGAAAATCCTCCGGATGGCCAATAACTTTTTCCTAAATGGAGAAATCCTTTATAGGAGGACTCCGGATCTTGGATTCTTAAGATGTGTTGACTCAGTTGAAGCCACAAAGTTTCTAGAAAAAGTACATACAAGAGTGTGTGGTCCTCACATGAATAGATTCACCTTGTCCAAGAAAATCTTACGAGCCGGATACTTTTGGATGACCATGGAAAATGAATGTAGCAAGTTCGTACAGAAATGTCATAAGTGTCAGATCCACGGAGATTTGATTCAAGTGCCACCTAGCGAGCTACATATTATGAGTGCACCTTGGCCTTTTGTAGCTTGGGGAATAGATGTCATTGGTCCAATCGAGCCTCCTGCTTCAAATGGACATAGATTTATTTTGGATGCCATCGACTACTTCATCAAATGGGTGGAAGCCATTTCTTACAAGTTCGTGACCAAGAAGGGTATAGCTGACTTTGTCAAGTATAATCTAATTTGCCGATTCGAGATCCCCGAGTCAATCATCATGGACAATGGAGAAAATCTGAATAGTCACTTGATGAGAGAGATATATGAGCAGTTCAAAATCATTCACCAGAATTCAACTGCATATCATCCACAAATGAATGGAGCTGTGGAAGATGCCAACAAGAATATCAAAAAGATCTTGAGAAAGATGGTTGATAGTCACTGATCTTGGCACGAGATGTTGCCTTACACTTTATAGGGACACCAGACAATCATCAGGACTTTAACCGGGGTAAATCCTTATGTGTTGGTGTATGGTTCGGAAGCAGTAATACCTACAGAAATTGAGATACCATCCCTTAGGATCATTCAAGAAGATGGACTAAGCAATGAAGAGTGGGTCTGCGCCTGTCACGAGTAACTCGTACTGATTGATGAGAAAAGAATGAGAGTTATATGCCACAAACAACTATACCAGCAATGAATGATTCGGGAATTCAATAAGAGAGTAAGAGCTCGTATATTTTCAATAGGACAGTTGGTTCTTAAGCGTATTTTTTCTCACTAGGAAGAGTACAAAGGAAAGTTTGCACCTAGTTGGCAAGGACCGTATGTCATCCAAAAAGTGTTATCAGGAGGAGCTTTGATTCTGTCCTAGGTGGATTGTCAAATATGGACTAAACTGATCAATTCTGATGCTGTGAAGAGATACTATGCCTGAAGATAGTTTTTCTTTCATTTTCTTTGCCTGTAATAGCGCCTTCTGACTGTATTAGGTTTTTATAGCTTTAAAATATCCCTATCCTCTATGAACGAACTACGTTTGACCTGAATCCTTAAAGAATGAGATACGTAGGTAGCCTGTGTCGGCTTCGGTCAACCTCTTAGGAAAATCTATCTTTCCCCTTTGTACCTTGAACTATGTTCGACCTGAATTCTCAAGAATGAGATACGTAGGCGGCCTTTGTCGGCTTTGGTCACCCCTTTATTTATTTCCAACATTCTCCCACTCTAAGTGTGGGAACTACGTTTGACCTGATTCCTGCCTCAATGGGATACGTAGAAACCATAATGGCTCGGTTATATTACCTAGGAAATAGAAACTGGGGCAGAATTTTTGAGAAAGGAATCTCAAAAATTCAGAAGGCGAAAACTGTCTCCAACAAATAAGAATGCAGAATATGCCAAAAATCAATTGAAGTGAATCTCGAGAAAGAATCTCATAATTCCCATAGAGTGTCAAATCTCTTATCAATAAAATAAGATTCATCATGAAACCTTTAACTAGGGCAAAAATTTTGAGGAGCACCTCAAAATTTCCACAAAAACTCCAAGAGTTCAGGAACAAACTCAGAAGAATTCCCCAGCACTGAGAGATCAGAGTCTACTTCAAAATCCCCAGGCCGAGGTGGATTAACCCCCATCTGTGATAGATTTCTCAAAAAACATTTCTGAACTCCCCAGCTAGGACGAAAAAGGATCTCTAGAGTCCGCCAGCAGCATGTCAGAAATGTCAAGGCATCGAGTAAAGGACATTCATTGAGCTAGCACATGACATGACGGGCAGAGACCTTTCTAAACTATCTTTTTTCAAAATCTTTGTTTTTCGAAGAACTTGTTTGAAAAATCTTTACAACAGATTAGATTTACTCCGTTATAATTTGATTTTGTCTTATGTATACCGTAACCCAAGGAATAAAGGACGATGAGTACCCGAGAGCAAGAATCACCCAGAGATGACAAAGCAAGGAGCAGAAGATCGAAGAAGGTCAACACAGATCAGTTTCACCAAAAACTAACAATTTTTCTGTGGATGCAGGTTGTCCTAAAAAGTATGTTAGAAATCAGTGAAAGTCCTTCGCTATCCAATGTGTTCAAAGCAACACAATGAGACTAGATTCCCCAAAATTGGCAAGAAAATCCAAAATGATGGGAAGAAGCCGAAAGAGGCAAAAGCTCCTAGAACGGACAAATTATCTTGTAGTTCGTAGGAACTACTAGATAAAGATAGATCGACAACATCCTTGAGTCCCCAAGCAGATCAAGACATTTGGTCAACTCTAAAAGTTAGAACATCAAAAGAGAGTTCTCCGTCGATCCCCAGCAAGTCAGAAATCACCACGAACAGACGATGTTTGAAAATGGTACTTGCGGCGTCCCAAGAAATGGGCACGACCATTGCATTCAAATTTGAAATGAAAATTGTTTTGATTAGCTTCATAAACGTTGTCTTTTAAGTGTTTCAAATTTGACTGTGGTCGCTAGTAAGAGCGACGCTGTATCTACTAATCATTTGCCTTGAGCACATGTACACATAAAGGAGTCAACATGACAACATAAAGACCAAATGTGATATTTTCTGCAATTGCTACGCATACCATTGCACAATGATCCATATCATCATCATGTTTGCATGTCACAAGGACCATGTCACGATGACCATGTGACAAGGACCATGTCGCGAGGACCATGTCACGAGGACCATGTCTCAAGGAACTTATCACAAGGACCATGTTGCAAGGACAATGTTGCAAGGACAATGCTGCAAGGACCATCATCATTAAATACCGCAGACACATTTGCGTCGAATATTATGTCCCTCTACCGTCCGATTTCAAAGAGGATGATATTCAGAGGCGTCGTTAAGTCGCCCTTGCTGTGCAGGATCGATCCAAAAGCATATTTATATCTAACATTGTGTAAGATGGTGGAGTATAACATTGAGGGTATATTTGTTTCATTATTATTATGCCAAGTCTGCCATCCAGCATATTTATATTCGACATCGCTTAAGATGGTGGAGTCTGACGTTGAGGATATATTTGCTTCTTTATTATGCGAATCATGGCATATTTGCACCCGATATCGCGTGAGATGACGGAGTCTAATATTGAGGATATTATTATTATTATGCCAAGTCTGGCATCCAGCATATTCATATCCAATATCGCATAAGACAGCGGAGTCTGACGTCAAGGATATTTGTGCACTCTTATCGCATAGAGACGATGAAGTCTCACGCTAAAGGATGTTTATACATTTGAGAGCATCAATCGCCAGAAGATGCAGCTGTATTTGATCATGTGGCAAAGGCTTTGTCACCTCGATGATGAAATAATGCTTGCCATCAAGGACAAAAGCACATAGTCTGAAGGATGTCTGCAAGACGCCATCCAAATCGGATGATGAACCGGATCTACCAAAGTTGGAAGGCTAAAGGTTGTCTGTAAGTCACAACGATGTCTGAAATCGGATAGTGTGCAAGATTGGCTAAAACTTGACATACTAAGAATTATCTGTAAGATGCAGGATATCTGAAATAAGATAGTGTGCAAGATCACCCGAAGATTGATAGTTCAACAGTAATGCATAAGTCGCAGTAGTATCCAAAATTGGATAAAGTGCAAGACTTCCAAAAATTGATAGTCCAAGGGTTATCTATAAGCCACGACATATCCACGTTGATATTGTGCAGGACTACCCAAAGACTAGCAATTCAAGGGAAATCTGTAAGTCGCAATTACATCCAAGATCGGATAAAAGTTTAGGATTTCCCAAAAAACAGGCAATTCGAAGGACATCTCTAAGCCGCCTCTACCCAAAGTCAGATGATGTGCAAGATTACTCGAAGTTAACAAATTAAAGGCATCTGTAAGCTGCCTCTATCCAAAGTCAGATGATGTGCTAGATTACCCAAAGCCTTTAAATTTAGGGAATGTCTGCTAGTCGCGTCAATACGGATGATGCACAAGATTTACCCCAAAGGCATATGCAAAGACTACTATCAATAGCCACGAAGGCTATCACGTTCAAGAGAACACTGCAAACGGTTACAAAGACCATCACGTCAAACGGCTATGAAGGTCGTCATACTCAAAACTTCCACAAAGGCAATCCTATGTGGTAGCTACGAAAGGTACCATATTCTCGCCATGGAAGTCGCTATTTCCCCAAGTCAGAGGAAGAAAGGATGACATCTTTCTCAAAAAGCAATAAATGCGAAAAATGAGGTACAAAGTTATCTTTCTCTATTGAATTACTTTACTACTAACAATTTTGTTTCAAAATATTGCCGAGAACATCCGAGAGGATGAAAATCTCAAGACATAATAATAGGTACAAAATACGTCAAAAAGACGTCACAACAGGAGACTCGAACGTAATCTCAGGATGAGGTATGGCAAAGAAACTACCTCTCCAAATAGAATTATGTTACTACTAACAATTTTGTTTTGAGATGTTGTTGAGAACATCCGATAAGGATGAAATTCTCAAAGCAAAACCACAGGTGCAAACTATACCAAAAAGGACGCATCACAACGTGGAACTTTTTCTTAGCAGCGAACTGGGACATAGTCCGAAGAGGGCTATCAAACTCTTTGGACGCGAGCTGAGGAACGAATTTCACCACCATCAAACCACACCTCTATCAGAAGGCATGTGGGTATTTCCTATCATTAGGGCTTAGTTTTGCATCCGGAGTATTTTTTTGAACTCACGCTGGAAGCAATAGTCTTTCTCTTCAAATTCGGGTGATGATACACCTCGAGTTTTGGAAATTATGTCCATGTAAAATCTTATTTATGGGTGTGAAGTGCACCACATTCATAGTTGAGATGTTACAAGCCTCTTTTCTGTAGCTCAATCTATTTGTCACTCATCCCGAGCCAAAAGTAATCTTAACATAAAGATTACCTTTTCCACCGATTGAGTCGAACTACAAGTAGCTTGATTCCCTGAGTCTCGGGATATGTAGGCAGGCTCTGCGTTGAAATCTAGGCTGCATTTCAAATCCCCCACCCCCAATTCTCTTACTCCCCAACTTTTCGGTCTCTCCGTACTCTGAAATTGGAATAGTTTGGGAATTCTTTGAAAATCGTGCGTAAAATCAAGCATCTTGAACTACAAGTGGCCTGAATTCTCATGTAACCTGAGATATGTAGGAAACTCGATACCGGAGTTCGGCCATGATTCCTTAAAATTCATGCTAGAACCAACCGCTTCCTGAAGATGAATCTGTGGTCGGATAAAATTGGGAACGTCAATTCCCTTTGCTCAGGGTTCCTTACATTCACCCTACCCAAAGGGAGGGACAGTTTTTGAGACCCAATTTTTACCCTCCACATTACGAATTAATCTTCAGCCTTTTTGAATTTTAAGAATAATTTTTGAAATAATTATTTTGTAAAAAAAGGATAAAATATTTTCCAAATCAGCTTTATAATAGTTTTGAGTAATAATTTATATTTTTCTTATTTTATTATGTGAAATTTAAATAGGTTTACTTAAAAAACTATTGTACAGTTTGATTTCATAAAAAATCCTTTTAAGAGATTAAACACTTGATTTTCCTCCAATTCAATTCAAAATGAAAGATTAATTAAAAATTAATTTTCATAACTATAAGTGAGGTAATTATGTGTTAAATACAATAATTACTTCAATTCATTTAAATTTAAAGAAAATCTCAAGTGGTTAATTGTAGTTGTTGACACCCAATTTTTGCCCTCCATTATTGGATTAATTATTGAGCTTTTAATTTTTAATAATTAATTTTGCAATTAAAAGAATTTTTTCAAAAATTAATCCCAGAGAATATTCTATAATTTTTATAAATAAACTATGTCTACATATGCTTATAATATATAGATGTATATTATTTCTATGAATTTTGATAGATGTTCAAAGATTTTTTCCCAAATTTATTTCAAAATAGGCCAGTTTAGTCAAAAAATTATTTATTTGGGAAATAAATTATGAATTTTGTGTTTATGAACATATGATTATAATGTGATGGAAAATCAATTATTTTAGTTATTTTAATTAGTAAAAGCTCAATTAAATTAATCGTACTTAGTTTGTCCCTATTTCAATTACGACCTAATTTCTTTTGGATTATCCAATTAAGTCTAATTTGGCTACAATCTCAATCGTGTGGCTATAATTAAAATTGTTTGGTTATCAATTCAACCAAACTCGGCCACATTTGCAAAGCAAAGTAGCCAAATCCGCAACTATTTTATGGGTAACTTACATAAAACACACATCTTTGGGAGTTAATTACTCTTTTTCCCACCTCACTTCGCTCGGATACATCACCCCAAGGCGTGATACATTGCCCCAAGGTGTGATACATTGCCTCACCTCTGGATAATTACCTTTGATACATTGGGATGATGTATCACGAGATGAGGCGATGTATCACGACCTGGAGCGATGTATCAGAGTATTTACATGTGGTATATTAAGTAATTAAAATAAAGTAGTGGGAGAGTTAGTAAATATGGTAAGGAGGTATGTCTCTTTTGGTAGTTTAACCATATTTTATTCCTCTCCACTTCAACTTATTTCTCAGCCAAAACACTCCAATTTTTAGCCCAATTTTAAACTCTAACCCGACCCAACCCCTCACATCCCTTATACTCCTTCTCCCTCTTCTATCTCTCACTAACATATACTCCCTCCGTCCCAATTTATGTGAGTTACTTTAACTTGACACGGAGTTTAAGAAAGAAAGGAAGACTTTTGAAATTTGTGGTCTAAAATGAGTCATAGATATTTGTGTGGCTGTAATCATTTTATTAAGGGTAAAATAGGCATTTTAAAGTTAAATTATTACTAAATATAGAAATATGTCATTCTTTTTGGGACTGAATAAAAAGGAAAGTGAGTAATATAAACTAGGACAGAGGGAGTACCAAACAACCCCTCTATCTTTCTCCTCTTCTTCAGACGCACAACCCACATAAACCCTAATTACTGCTTTAGTGCCAACTGCAAATTCCCTCTCAAATTCGAACTAAAACGCATGCTTAGCACGAGGGAAAGTTCCCAGAAGTTCTAGAAATAGGCTCTGTGGAGCCATCTCCGTTCAATCTGTGTGCTTTTCACAAATCTCGCTCAATTTGTACCAAAGGGCGTATGATTTCATGAGCTGGAAACTTATCTAGTGAAAGAAATAAAAAATTCCAAGTGTTTTCCAAAGAACACCCTAGAATTTCCCCCCGCATTTTGAGAGTCCAACATCAAAAAACTAGTCACCAAAATCCCCGAAGTTCACCCTATAAATACCCCTTTCGTTTTTACTGTTCACCAGGGAATTCTGGGGGCTGAAATTCTTGTAAGACTCGTTTAAGCTTAGAATTTTGGCTAAAAAGAATTCATAGTGGGTATTTTCCATTGGTGGTGTAGAAGTCTCCGTCGAAGCTCGTTATCCCATTCACTGCTCGGAAGAAGGTAATTTTCTCTCCTCGAAATTTTGTTTTTTTCATTATGTTTAGTTTTGAACTTAGTATGTGAGTCTAGTTTAAAAACTTCATTATGTAATAGATGTTGTCCCTATCTGTGTTCACTTTTTAGTTTTATTTACCATGTCCATTTTCATTACGTTTAGTTTTGAACTTAGTATGTGAGTCTAGTTTAAAAACTTTATTATGTGAGTAGATGTTGTCCCTATCTGTGTTTACATTTTAGTTTTGTTTACCATGTCCATGTCTTTGTTTTTATGATTATTTTGCTTATTTTTTCATCATAGCCAAGAAAATTTTATTTGGATACTTATGTAAGTTCGTATATAGTAAAACCTGATCATGAGGTCGGAAATTATTGAGTTAAATTTTCTTCCAATTTAAGTGTTCTATGTCTAGATATCTTAGCTAAAGACCTTTCTTCTTATTTTCCGAGATATCAACATGCTTTATTTTAGCGATATACTTGTTAACAAAATGGATTTGTAATCTTAAGTGTTGTCGATAGAATGTAAGGCTTGAGTAGTTTTAAGGTTGTTTACATTCAAGCTCATGTGTCAGATTCCTTCTCCTTCAAAGTGTCATGTTAAAGGGTATCCATCTTGTTGGCTGCACTAGTGTTCTTCACTAATCTACAATATATGTCACCTCTATATGAATACATGTCTCTCTTAGTCTCTTACGGTCAGTTTATATCCAAAAGAGAAGGAAAATAGTAAAGAAAGTGCTACCTTTCATGTATACCTTTTCTAATAGATTAATGGGTTAGATTATCTCTTTGCCAAGTCAATAGATTAATTTTGAGATTTCTTTTGACCTTTGGCATGCTTTCAGATGGAAGATAGTTCACTTGGATTAATTTTTAATTTAAAAAAAATGGGTTCCAAGTGATGTTTGAGTCATGATCTCTTCTGTGTTTTCTATTCTATTTTTGGGTGTTTAGTACAAGTATAGGGAGTTTCCAGATCTCTCTGTTCCATGCTTGATTTCTCTATTCCAACAGATTGGTGTTTATCGTGTTATGTTCATTGACAATTCGGACCCAATCTTTTCAAAAGCTCATCCTAAAAGTAGTCACTAATTATACTAATAAGTGATTGTGCTTTGGATGTCTGGTTTTAATATGCTCAGAAACAATTGAATTTGGCATTAGAAGCAGAAGTATACATGTGATTAAGTGTATGAAAATGTTGTATTTGTCTCTATACTCCTCCTAATATTTAGGCGAACCAATGTGAACTAGAGCCCCTAATTGGACATGTTACGATGCTCCTTCACCTAGAGTCGTTAATCAAGTCTTACTTAGGGTCGTTTCATAACTTCGATCTAATCGTTTATGTGATAAAAAATGGAGTAAAAGCATGGGAATTAATTTTTGCTCCCTTTTTCTGTTTACACCTTAAGATGAGCCTGTGGTTATATCGAAGCTAATTTATTTTTCCTTGAATAGATCAATTTTCTCTAGGTTCGTATTTTAATCTCCAACTTCAGCCATCAACTATCTGCAAAAGCTCTCACTATTTTTTAATGATGTCTTGAATAAAAATGCTAATTTCCATCTTTCTTTTCTTTTCATGTGACATCTGCCCGAGTCTTTGGACTCAGAATTCTCATCCACATCCCTCGTAAAGTTTAAGCCCAATGCATCTCAAGTCAGCCTCGCCGACTAATGGAAGCCAATGTACCGGTGAAGGAAGTAAAATGGGTCCAAACCCATGACAAACTTGTATCAGCAAGCGAGAAAATGGGCTTACAACCCATGGAAATGCTAGTAGCAGCAACAACCTCAGCCCAAAAGTGGGCGAAGAAATTGAGAGAAAATGGACTAAAGGTCCTAATACAGTAGAAAACGGGCTTCAAAGTCCAAAACTTAGATTTTAGGGCAGGTTTATTTATGGACCAAAAGTCCAAATTGATTAAGCCAAAAGGCTTAATTACCTCTCTTACCCTTTAACTCTTTATTCTGTTTTCTTTGCAGTTAGAATTATTTGTAATCAACTCTAACTCTTTAACTTAGTTGAATTTTCTCTAAAAAGAAAAACCATTTCTTATTTAAATTCTCTACCTGCCTACGGATTAATTTCTTTAGTATGAAAATTGTTTTTTTCCGCAAAACTCAAGTATGAAAATGTTGCTTTTGTTTCCCTTAAACAAATTCATTGCTCCTTTAAAAAGTTGTTGTCAAAAGTTCAAAACTTTACTTGTCTTTAGTTAAAATACTTTATTTAAGATACTCATATCTTTCAAATTAATAAATTTTCATAAAGTTGGTCAAAATAAGTTAGTTTTGACAAGGTCGGATAATTTGACAAGGTCGGATAATTTGACAAGGTCGGATAACCACGAGTTAGTAGATATCCCAAGTGCTTTTAAAACCTTCTCGGAATATTAATAAGAACCTCTTACCCTTAATCTCTGATTTTTTAAAGTTATATTTCTTTTAACTTTAGAAATTTTTGTAATTTTTTCTTGGTTTTCCTTTTATAAAACTAAGTGGCGACTCTCTTTTACTTTGAAAAACATTTTGAAACTTTAACTTGGTTTTTGAAATAAATTTTCAAATAAGTCAAAACATAAAAAAACCATTTTCCCCTAAATCAGAAATGGAGACTCTGCTGGGATATTTCAACTAGGTTATAACCTTATTGTTTGACTAACTATTCAGATTGTAATAATTAGTAAACTTTATTGCTTTCCTTATTTGTTTATTTTTCCGCAAAATATAAATTATTCATGGCATTTTCCGCCTCTCTTGGAAAAGCATTAGAATGCATTAGGGGTAAAAAGGCGATTATGCAAGTATTTGCAATCATTTTTGATAAAAAAATACAATTTTTTAAAACAGACGAGTGAAGTAGTTGAACCGCAGTCGGTTAGTGGTCACTTGTTGTTTTAGCCCGTGGTTATCCGCCTGGGTTCCCAGTCAATTTTGAAACCTATTATAGTAAACCCATGATAGAGCGAAACCAAATTCCAAAATAGGCATTGGCCTAGGAAGTCTTAATATCCAAGGGATATTAAGTCCATTAGTAAGACCACCTTGTCTTTGAAAGAGCCCACGGCCTAAAAGAACAATCATCCCTTATGTGACTAATTGAAGGATATGATGTCAATGTTGTACGGACCATTGTCCTCCAGGGTCAAAAATATTTAAATAGTCTTTTTACTCAAATACCTTCACCCTAAAGGCGTTCAAAAATCCAAAAATCCAAGAAGTACGAGAATGAAGAATCCATGGTGGCCTAGTTGAGAAATGTGCCCCTGCGTGGGGCTGATATTTACTTGTATTCCCTTTTCCTTATTTTGTATACCCATTTGATTTATTCATAAAGTCTGTATATAATATATTTTGGGGCAATGGAACATCTTACAAATGACATTTGCATCCTTCAATTCATTTGGCCTACCTTTGGCATAAAAAAGTCACATATCTGTATAGAACGCGCTATGAACTGTTATGTGATGTAACTGTCTTACATGATTATGTGTGTTGCCCAAATCAAAGGTGAATTGATCCACTCCTATTTCAATATTTTTAGAACCCATAGGCAGGGTATAAGCCCATTATGCAATGTCCGACCAAAATCGCTCTTAGAGTTCTTCAAATTTCCCAAAAAAATAGAAAATCCAAAGCTTCCTTAAAATTCTTTTCAAATCTTGTTCCTAACTCTTCGAAAAATGAACTTACCATATCAAAACTACAAGGTACGTCCCCTATATAAAAAAATCTCTTTTTCCCCTCTTTGGCGAAGGAAATTAAAGAATTTTTTATTGACTCAAAAAATCAAGATTCATCACGAGTCAACACTTTTGTCAAGTCACTCACGGATAAATTCCTGTCCGTTTGAGTCTGTCAATACTCACCCGTGGATTGATTCGCCTTGAATAAAGCAATATTTATTTGTTTATGTTCTGTCAAATATCTTGTATTATTTACTATGAATAAAATCTAACATGGTTTTCTTTTTGAGTTATTTTTCTGTAACAGGTAAAATATAAGAAACTGATCTGTGTTGAAAAGTAGCAAAACATCCTCACTTCAAGAAAAAGAAGAAAAAAGATCCACCTCTGATCGTAGCTTGATAAAAAAAGAAGGAAAATGACTGATAATACTAAGGAACCTAGGCTGACCAATGTAGCTATACAAGAGCCGATCCTAGCGGACCAGAGTGAACTCATTGTGCAGCCAATGAAAAGAATTGATGAGATGCAAGAAGAAATGCAAAAGAACAGAGAACTAACAAGGATGACCAATGCTACAAATGTTCCTAGTGAAATGAGGCCTTCGCTCCATCTTCCTTCTCTAAGTTCTCTGGAATTTGAATGTTTTCCTACTCGCTCCAATGCACCCGCCTCCTCAATTCTTAGACCACCCATTATCGATTTAACCACTCCAAGTCCATTTCATGTTAGAACATCACATCAAATCCCCTCTTCTCTTGTACAACACACTAATCAAAGCGACAATTCTAACGCCTACAATCCTCAGAACTTCCCTTCTCACTGTCAAAACACTCCTCTAAGTGTCTATATTCCTCCCACAGGCCAGAATAACAATCCAAATTTTAACAACCTGCAAAACATTACCTCCACATACCAAAACTCCACTCTAAATATCCTACATTTATCACCTATCCAAAATGTGCCACCCATCACCCTTCATTCCACTAAACTTAAACCCTATTTCACTTTTTTAGAAAATCCCGAGCTAGATCATTATGAGAAAAAGGAGAAAGAATGGAAGTCCGTGGAAAATAAGCATGAAAAGGACATGATATTAATGAGAAAAGAGATTGCCAAGATCAAAGAATTGCGCAGTTCGCCCGACAAAGCGAGATTCAACTATGATAATCTTTGCATCCACCCAGATTTGCAACTGCTTGAAGGATTTAAAATCCCAAAATTTGAGGATTTCGATGGCACTGGAAATCCCACGGTCCATATAAGAAGTTATTGTGATCGAATGATAAAAGCGGGTAAAAATGAAGGTCTACTAATGAGGCTCTTTAGCCAAAGTCTAAGCGGTGAAGCGCTAGAATGGTTTGCTTCGCAAGAGTTGAAGAAATGGTCTAGATGGAATTCCTTGGCCAAAGATTTTGCTAAAAGATTTGCTTACAATGTGGATATTGTCCCAGATAGGTATTCGCTAGATCGTATCAAGCAAAAAATTGATGAATGTTTTCGTGAATACGCCCACCGATGGAGAAAGGAAGCAGTGAGGGTCCGACCTCCTATGACTGAGGAAAAAAATTGTCACAGTATTTATGCGAGCCCAGGAATCAGAAGTCTACAATAAGATGATATCAACAGTGAATTCAAAATTTGCTGATTTAGTCAAAATTGGTGAAACAGTCGAAGAGGGCCTTAGGACTGGGAAAATCACTAGGATCTCTACAGAGCCGGAGTCTCCAGGATTTCTAAGAAAGAAAAAGGAAGACGTACCCTCCATATCTTTTGGTTCGAGAACAAGGTCTAGAAAGCCATCCAAGTTTAGTTTTTAGAAGCTTTGATCATCCGAGACATAACTCTCAGCTCCACGAAGCCCTTTCCCTACTTTCTATGCTCAAACTAGTTACCAAAATTATCAAACTCCACCTCCGAACTATAACAACTCATCCCTAAATTACTAAAAACCTCCACGAAATTATCAAAAATACCAACCAAATTTCCAAACACCATCTCCGAGCTTTGAAAATAAACCTCCCCGAACTTCACACCATTGGCTGAGAGTTGGACTCAAATTTTTGAAAGACTCAAAGAAGGCGGATTGATTCAACCCATTGTTCTAAGATCTAACAATACCAACTCTTAGTTTTTTAAAGCCGATCGACATTGCGCATACCATGCTAGAAGTACTGGGCATGCTACAGAAGATTGCATTAATCTTAAATACAAGATTCAAGATTTGATTGATCAAAAGGTTATCTCACTTCAAACAGCACCAACAAATGGAGCCGTTATCAACATGATAGAGAGTGATGAAGAGTGGGTGGCAAGAAAGTCTATAACATAAATCAGTCCAAACAGAGTGAAAAAATTGAAGAAAGTTGTTGCCTCTCTAAACATAAACAAGGAGTCTAAGTTTATGTTAATGACCGCACCTTATCAAGCATTCCCTGAAAAGCCTCTCAAGATTAGTATAGGCTACGTCCAAATCAGAGAGAACCAGAATGAAGACAAGGTTAAGAAGAATATTGATCTGGAGCTGCCAAAGACACTAAGTCACCTCTACCAGTCACTTTCCATATGTGTAAAGCCCGCAAGCAACGGTCCTGGGGATGGAATCGGACACCTCCTCAAAGAATGTGATGATATCCTAGAGGAGTTCCCTGAGGCATCAGGAAAGATGAACCTGGAGAAGCAATTACGGAATTGGACCTCCACTCCACTCATAATTTCTCAGTCATTGTGGCAGATGAAAGGACAAATTTAATTTTTTGCAAAACGGTGATGGTCCGGATGAAGCCTGAGACCCACCCCTTATTTCTTTATTTTCCTCAGCACTATTTTCCTGCTTTTCAAAAAGGCATAGACTCATACTCATGCGAGTCAGAGCCAAAATTTGTGAATGTTTTCAATTCCAATGAAAGCCTCACCTATCTCAAAAATTAACTGCTTTTATTTACCTTTAGTATTTAAAATGATATTATCTAACCGTGTTTAAAGAATGATTTCAGTAAAATAATTAAAAACTGTCAACGTCATGCCTTGTGAAGAAACTGAGGTAGATGATGAATGTGAAGAGTATGATGAAGAGATTACGGTCCTTAAACAATTTGAGAACCAAGAGAAATCTAGTCAAAGAAATCATAACCGATGTTCTCCTGACTAAAGTACAAAAGGAATTCAAATATAGAAAACGAGCAGTTGATCTTCCTCCCATCAAGATAAGCACAAAGGAAAATTCACACCAAATTGACAAAGACGTCATGTCATCCACAAAGTACTATCCAAAGGTGTTGTCGGTGGCAGATGACAAGATATGGACGAAATCGATCGACTCAAAAGCTATCAAGAGATACTATGCCTGAAGATAGTTTTTCCTTTAATTTCTTTCCACGTTATCACATTATCTATCCTTTGTAGTTTAACAATATCTTCCCCTATCCTCTTTGTACGAACTACGTTTGACATGAATTCTCAAGAATGAGATACATAGGCGGCCTTTGTCGGCTTCGGTCACCCTTTTATTAAATTTCAATATCTTCCCACTGTAAGTGTGGGAACTACATTTGACCTTATTCTTGCTTCAACGGGATACGTAGGCGCCACAATGGCTCGGTCATATCACCCCAGGAAATAGAAACTGGGCAGAATTTTTAAGAAAGGAATCTTAAAAAATTCAAAAGACGAAGATCATACTCCAACAAGTCAGAATACAAACTATGCCAAAGAGCAACTGAAATGGATCTCGAGAAAGAATCTCATAATCTCCACAGAGTATCAAGTCTCTTATCAACGAGATGAGATTCATCACAAAACCTTTAACTAGGGCAGAAATTTTGAGGAGGACCTCAAAATTTCCACCAAGATTCATCTGAGAGTTCAGAAAATAAACTCTGAAAAATTCCCCAGCACCAAGAGATTAGAGTCTACTTCAAAAATCCCCATCTACAATAAAGTCCAAGGCAGACTAATCCCAAGCTACGATGAATTTCTCGAAAGACTATTTTCAAACTTCCCAGCTAGGATGATGAAGCATTTTCTGAGCTTTCCAGCAATGTGTCAGATATATTAAGGCCTCGAGTGAAGGAAGTTCATTGGCTAGTACATGACATGACAATACTGGCAAAGATTTTTTCAAACCACTTCTTCAAAATCACTATTTTTCAAAACCTAGTCAAAAAATCTTTACAAATTAATTTATACCTTTATAACTTGACTTTGTCTTACATCTACCGTGACCCGGGGATTCGAGAATGACAAACACCCGAGTATGGCAAGCACCCAGAGATGATAAGTTTTCTTGCAATTCGCAGGAACTATCAGATAAGGAGAGATCGACGACATCCTCAAATCCCTAACAGATCAGGGATCACAACAACCACACAATGTCTAAAAGAGGTATTTATAGTTGTTCCCAGATAGGGATTCATCTATTCATTTACATTCAAAATAACCCCTTCTTTGTCTATCTACCTCGAAAAGGGAGGAAGCTTGCAAACAAAGTTATTTTGATTGACATTATGAATGCTTTTTTTAAAGCTTTTCTTAAATTTGATTGTGATTGCTAGTAAAAGCGACATTGTGTCTACTAATCATTTACTTTGAAGTACATGTATACACAAATGAATCAATGTGACAACACAAAAGCTAAAGATGCCTCATGGGCTTTATCTTATCATCACTACACTTGTAAGCCACAACAACGGGAATGTGCAGAATGTTCTAAGTTGCAACAACGGGAATGCACAAGGTGTCTAAGTCACAGCAACATGAATGAGCACCACACTTGTAAGCCACAATAATGGGAATATGCAGAGTGTTCAAGTCGCAACAATGAAAATGCGCAAATCATGACACTTCTAAGTCATAACAACGGGAATGTGCAAATCATGATACTTCTAAGTCGCAAAAATGGGAATGCTTAAAGTGTCAAAGTCGCAGCAATGGAAATGCACACCATACTTGTAAGCCACAACAACGAGAATATGCAGAGTGCCCAAGTCATAGCAATGAGAATGCATGAAGTCACTGGATCAAATGATGTTCGCCACCAGGGTTAAAGAAATATATCGCTCAAGGGAAGTCTATAAGACACCATCAAAATTGGATGATGAACTAGATTTCCCAAAAGTTGGTGGGCCAAAGGTTGTCTGTAAGCCACAATGATTTTTGAAATCAGACAGTGTGCAAGATTTCCCAAGATTGTATGGCCCAAGAGTTATTTGTAAGACATAATAATATCTGAAATTGGATAGTGTGCAAGAGCAATTGAGAGTTAATAGTTCAAGGTCTATTCATAAGTCGTAACAATATCTGAAATTGGATAAATGTGCAAGACTATCAAAATTTGATAGTTTGAGGGGTATCTATAAGCCGCGTCATATCCAAGTTGATTATGTATAGGACTACCCAAAAGCTAACAAATCAAGGAAAATCTGTAAGTCGCGGTTTATCTAAAATCGGATAAAAGTGCAGGATTACCTTAAAGATTGACATTTGTAATCCGCCTCTATCCAAAGTCAAATGATGTGCAAGATTACTTGAAAGCTGAAAAATCAAGGGACATCTATAAGCCACCTCTATCTAAAGTTGGATGATGTGCAAGATTACCCGAGGTTTGACGATTCAAGGGATATCTATAAGTAGCGTCGATACAAAAAATGCGCAAGACTTACCCGAAGTCATGTGCAAAAGATTAGTCGAGAGCGCTATCATATCAGAGATGAATACAAGCGGTCACGAAGACCATCATATTCAATGACCAAGAAAGTCATCACATTTGAAGAATCATCATACTCCATTGCCACAAAGGCAATCATATCTGACAGCCGCGAGGGTTGTTATGTCTATTATCAAAGTTTGTTACAAATGTCCACAAGGGCCACACTTTGATATTGGGTCGACCCCCCATAAGCGGTCTCTATATTTGCTTGCCCACTCGAGGGCCTATACTTGAAATTGTGTTTGGGTCGACCCCCATAAGCGATCTATATATTTTCTTGCCCACTCGCGGGCCTATACTTGAAATTGTGTTGGGTCTTCTACCCCATAAGTGACATATTCATGTGGAGATGTCCACCCTGGTATATTTATATATGATACTATGGGTCATCCTCCCTTAAAAGTGACCATTAGTCTAATTATGTCGCTAAGTGATGCCTATTATCAAGCCATCCACCTTTTTATAGTTGGATTATCAACACTTCTAAGTTGCAACAATGGAAATGTACAAAGTGTTCAAGTCGCAGCAATGGAAATGTGCAAATCTAACACTTCTAAGTCACAGCAACAGGAATGTGCAAAATGTTCAAGTCGCAACAATGGGAATGCGCACCAAGTACAACACTGCCAAGTTGCTACAAATGGTTACAAGGATTTTTACATCACAAAGGGCTATAAAGGTCTTCACATTCAAAGATTGTCACATCCAACCACCACAAAGACAATCCTATCTGATGGCTACAAAGGCTATCATACCTACTTGTCACGGAAGTCATTATTTCCTAAGATATGGACAAGAAAGGATGACATCTTCTTCAGAAATCAACATATTCGAAAATGAGGTACAAAAGTTATCTCTCCTTATTGAGCAAATTTACTTCTAACAATCTTATTTCAAAATATTGCCGAGAGCATCCGAGAGGATGAAAATATCAAACTAGAACAACAGGTGCAGATCATGTCAAAAGGACGTCACAACACAGGAGTCAAACATAATCCAAAGATGAGGTATGTCAAAAGAACTATCTCTCTAAACAAAATTATTTTACTACTAACAATTTTGCTTTGAGAGTTTGGCGAGAGCATCTGAGAAGGATGAAATTTTCAAAATAAAATCATAGGTGCGGACTACGCCAAAAAGAATGCATCGCAACGGGGAACTTTTTCTTAGCAGCAAACTGGGATATAGCCCGAAGAGGAATACCAAACTCTTTAGATACGAGCTGAGGAACGACTTCCACCACCATCAACCACACCCCTGTTAGAAGGCATGTGGGTATTTCTTATCATTGGGTGTTAGTTTCGCATCCAGAGTACTTTCTGAACTCACACTGGAAGCAATATTCCTTCTATTCGAATTCAGGTGATAATACACCTCGAGCATTGGAAATATGTCCAGGTAAAAGCTTACCTATGGGTGAAGTGCACCACATTCATAGCTAAGAGGTTACAAGCCTCTTTTCTATAGCTCAATTTATTTGTCACTCATCCCGAGTCAAAGGTTGTCTTAACATAAAGATTACCTTTTCCACTGATTGAGTCGAACTACAAGCAGCCTGATTCCTTGAGTCTTGGGATATGTAGGCAGTCTCTATATTGAAAACTCAGCTGCATTCTAACTCCCCCAATCCTTACTCCTAGGTTGTCGGTCTCTCCTTCATTAAAAACTGGGATAACTTTAAACTCTTTGAAAATCAAGCATTTCAAACTACAAGTGGCCTGAATTATAATGTAACCTGAGATATGTAGGAAACTCCATAGTGGATTCCGGTCATAATTCCTTAAAATTTGTCCTAGAACCAACCACTTTTGAGAGATAAATTTGTGGTTGGACAAAATTGGGAACGTCAATTTCCTTTTCCCAGGGTTCTTTGCATTCACCCTACCCAAAGGGAGGGGAAGTTGTTGACACCCAATTTTGTTGTAATGACCCTTCCGATCATTTACACATTTTCTCCTTTCTTGTACCATTAGAGCTTACTTGTAGCGGCCCAAGTCATTTATGGCTTGTCGGGAATGATAGTTTGGTGCCCGGGCTGTTTGTTTGGTCTTTATGGCCGTTCCTCATTTTAGAGCTTCAACTTTGGAAATCGTTGTCTTCCATCAACATTCTTGGTAATATCAAAGAATTAAACCAAGGTTCTTGGTCAAAGGAATCCCTTACTCGAAAGTTCGAGTTAAAGAAATGCCTCGTGTAACACCTCGCCCGTTTGGAAGGTTTAAAGTAACCCGTGCCTTTGGGGTAAGACTAATAGTGTCTAATATACTAAGAAGGATGTGTTATGAGGTATTGTAATGGCAAAATGGTCGTATGATAAGTTTTGAAGTCAAGCAAGTTGCGAAACAAAAGTCGGAAAAAGTTATTGTAAATTCCTTTAAGGAATTCTCTTCAAATTTGGGTTAAATGTCTTGGGGTGTTTCTCCCTATCTATAAATATTTAGTGGGCGCCCAATATACCAAATCGAAGGTCTACGAGTCTAGTTTCCAACACACTAAACCATTCATCCATACAACTTCAGAATAGAGAGATATTCACATTTTTGTAAGACTGCGCAAGCAGACACTTCAAGGTGGGGCCTACGTCCTAAGTCGGTTCAGCTTATAAAAGCTGATTTCTCCTTCGTTTTAACCCATATTTTTCACCCAAAATTCTTAGAAAATCAGAGGGAGAGTCCATAAATAATCCATGGACTTTGATCCTTTCAATTCGGAAGTTTAACAGAAGTTGCTCTACGTCGCGAGCTCATCATTTTGGTATAGTTTTCCCCGTTGATTTCATGGCGAATCTTCGTGTATGTTGATGCAGCAATCCAGCAGGTGTTTTCTGAGTATTTGGCAGTAGCTATGGAGTTATATTGGCGAGTTATGGATCCTGTACACTTATCTATTTGTTGAATCAAGATTTTAAGCTTCTAGTCACGAAAAGTTGTATTTTTTGATAACTTGTAGTAGTTTCTTGTTGGATTTGGATACGTTTGTTGCTACTGCAAGGAGGCAGTTCGTGGAACTGATATTTTTATACTATTGTCATTTTATTATCGGAAGGTAAGGGTTCTAAATCCTCGACTCATTCTTAATTTGAGCTTTAGAATCAATTCCGAGGATAACTTATCGTTATCGGCATGTTTGTCGTGTTTTCTTGCCATATATTGTTACAGCTCGTGGTGGGTCCTTATAACAACATGTTTAGATTGGTATTTCAAAGCTTTTTGTTGAGGTAATCTTCCTCCTATGACCCTCCTTCGTTATTATATTTTCTAGTATTATTTTATGGATTTCTGAGCCACGAAGTGGTATTTTGGATCTGTGGCTCTGGGCAGCCCCTTTGTCATATTAAAAATTGGGTTGTTATTGTTGTATGTTGATGGTGTTAAGGTGTTGGATGTACTGGGAGTTGGTGTGATTCTTATTGGAGTCATGTACGATAGTTATTGGATTGAATGACATGAAGTACGCCTTGAAATAGTGTCTCGGGAGCTCGTCGCTCCTTTGAGATGTTGTTAACATATTGTTGTTGGATTTAGCTGCCATTTGTTATTTTTATTGGCCTCGTTTTTACGCTTTGAAGTTGGCTGGTCGCGAGTGTGACATTAACACCTTATCAATTGGCTATGGCTCGTTCTTGCAGCCTTGTCGATTCTAGCAATTGTTCCATTACCTTGGTTGGTCAGGCTTCATAGAGACGCCTTTGGGGATTCAGTTGAAAGTATTTCTTTTATGTGATTCAAAGCTTCCCGGAGCTGTTCGAGTCTGGACGATGCCATTCTCGCAGCTAGTCATCGGATGACAGGTAGGTTATGGTTTTCCCCTAGCTAGACTCTGCGTATATAGGCTATAACTGCATTAATTAGCATCCTTGGATGGGTTGTTATAGGTTGGTACCCCAGACCTTGTCTGCCTTTCGTCCGTCTATTTCATACGTTATTTGTAGTATTCGCGTAGTAATGTATATTACCTTTGTGGTCCTGTGTGGCCTTGTATTGACTCTAGAACATATATGGTGGGCTATTTTGGAATGTCCACGAGTCCCAGACATAGAGATTATCCTTTTAGGCTGGTTATGTCTGCTGAGTAGCTATTGGGCCTGTGCAGGGCTGATAGGAATTGTTGTGAGCCATTGGGCTACTTTTATATTTGTGTGCGAGCATATCATCCTTGAAAAAGGTTTTCCCCTGCATGTTTTACTACATTTTTGGCTGTGAGCCACTACTGAAAGTTTTCCTAAATTTGCATGGCCTTGGGGTCCTATTTTTGGTACTGTTGTTGATTGAAAAGGGGATTTTTGGATGTTTTCGCACTGATTTTATTACTGGTACTAGTCTCTGCGGGGCAGAGCACCAGACTTGATTTTATTACTGATACTAGTCTCTACGGGGCAGAGCACCAGACTTGATTTTATTACTGATACTAGTCTCTGCGGGGCGGAGCACTAGACTTGATTTACTACAGTTTTAGACCCGGTTACGCCCGGGCACCCTTGGAGGGGTTTTTGAGGCATTTTCTACTAATTTAGTCCTGGACGGGGTCTGGGCATGCATATTCGAGATTGGGTCTCTATCTTGATCCCGAACTTGCTTTCGAATGACATGTCTTGATACTGAGTTTTAGTATGAGGTCGGGGACCTCCATTGACCTTGCCGCTTCGGGCCTGAGGCTTCGGGATGCGTGTGCCGGAGGGAAGGGTATATGATGGAGTAGAGGTATATAGGCTGAGTCCTTCCATAGAACCTACCTGCTGGGCCTGATTGGCACCGAAGGAGGTACATACAGAGGTTCTATTTCACACATCATATCATATCATATCATGTATTGGATTCCACCCTTGTTTGCTGTGTGTTCAGTGTACGCTCTAGTAGTATGGGATGCCGGAGGGTTTGCTTTCACTTGATGGGACTGTAGGTAGACTATATTTACTCCTGTCTTTATTTAGAGCTTGTCTTGGCACCCGGTTCTTGAAAGATTAGTGATGGCTAGCCTGTTGAAGCTTTGGTTGTGGGATTTTTGATTATTGAGAGGGCTTTAGAGTCCTATCTTATTGAGGCACTTTTGTGTGGCCTTCTGAGCAGAGTGTGAGACTCTGGCTCTATCGTTGTAGGAAGTTGAGTGGTATCTCTCGGTTATTGTGGCCTAGTTATTTCATCCTAGGGTTGCACTTGTGAGGTGATTCCCTGGTTACGCTATCATGTGATTGGATTGGTGTTATGACTTCCTTATACTCGTTGATTCCATTTTGAGTATGTTTGACTGCTCTCTGTCTTTTTATTTTACTTCAATTTACTGGTATACCGCCATTTTCTCAACTCTCTCTCTACTTACTTATATTATTGTGCAAGGACTCCAGGTGTGTTCTCGTTTCCTTCACCTGTGATTCTAAGTAATTGTATCTCTGTGCTAGCATGTGTTATTTGAAGCTCTTGGTTATGGATGATTTGTGCTAGCTCCTTGTGCCTTGATTATTGCCTCAGTGACTGCTTTCTTGCTATCTGTTACTTACTGCTTTTATATCTTATATGCGCTCAGTCGGCCTATGATACCTACTGAGTACCCATGGTTTTGGTGCTCATACTACACTTCTGCACTTTTTTGTGCAGATATTAGTTGAGCTTTCGCCGTTGATCACGTTGGAGACTCGTGCAGCTTTTGGATCTTTGAGACTAGGGTGAGCGCCTGATGGTCGGGGCTTGTCTACATCTCATCTGTTGTACTGTTGCTCCTTGTACTTTCGGAGGCAATTTATATTGTATTTTGTTACTACTAGCACTTGTATCCTATTAGAAGCTTCTGTACTATTGATACCAAGTCTTGGGGTTGGTGTAGTTTCCTTTATGTATTTATATTCGAGTTTTGCTTTCGCTTATTTCTACTTGCTGGTGCGTTTTGGTTAGGTAGTAGCCCATTACTAACCATTCCGGGCTACGAAAATTGGTTCGCCTACTGGGGATGGTAGGTGCCATCATGACTTGATAAATCGGGTCGTGACAGCTTGGTATCAGAGCTCTAGGTTCACCGGTGTCATGGTACAGAAGCAAGTGTCTAAGTAGAGTCTCGTGGATCGGTACGATGATATCTGTATCCTATCTGCGGGAGGCTACAGGGCATTATTAGGAAAAGTTTCATCTTTTTGGCTCCTCATCGTGCGTTCCTGGCTTTATTGACTTCTAGACTTCGGTTATTCATTCATTTTGAGATGCCTCATATGAGTGCAATAGCGGTTGGTGCCGAGGCTTCTGTGCCTATTGCTTCAGTGCTTCCATCAGCACCAGGACTCCAGAGTGAGGCTTTACCACACTAAATAGGGGGTGTGGGGTCAGCCCAACCTCCGATTGGAGTTATAGCTACCTCAGTGCTTCAAGACACCGTGGCTAGGACTCTGAGTCCTCCGGTGAGTGTTTCAGTACCTGATCTGTGAGTGGTGCTTCAATTATAGTTGAGCTTCTAGTTCTTCAGCAAGGTTGTCTGTCGGTATTGGAGTACGAGGCAAGATTTTCCCATCGGACTTCATCTAGTATAGGCTATTTTTGGTGTGGTGAGCATGGGCACTTTACTAGGAATTACCCCATGATTGTGTATCCCGGACAGCCTGGTTGTTATCATTGTGGAGAGATTGGTAACCTTTATAGATCTTATCCCCGATGAGGGCCGGTTGGGCCTTTAGTTTCGACTACTCAGTCCAGAGTTATATCCCATCAGCTTGATACTTCTCTTGGTGGGCCAGAGGTAGAGGTTCCTGATATTATTTCTCCAGGATAGGCTTTTGCTACCTTCGACTTATGTTAGTCCCGCTCGTGTTGCGACTCTATCCCTTTTGTCGTGTAATTGCTTATATGTCTACCTGCTACTTGTTTAAGTTATTTGGCTACCCGAATTGTAGTACCGATATGTTATTTTATTGGTAGTTTATTCTTTAGTAGTGGATGGGGGTAAGTTAGCCTTGAGAGGTGTTTTTCCAGAGTTGTAGCTCGTGGGTAGTTCTTGTTAGTCTGTTTCTAGTTGGGTTATCCCTGTTTCATTGTGATTTTGGACTTGTGGTTAAGTTGCACTTGTTGAATGGTCCTAGATGGTTGTTGCCTAGGCCTTTATCTAGCATGGCTAGAGATCCGTGTGATGGTTTGGTGTATTACCGGTAGTTGGCCGGAGTTGAGATTTTACCTCAATTGGGAGCTTTTGGTTATGCTAGTGTGCATAGATTGGTTTGGTCTCCCGAGTGTCTAGAGTCGACCCTCTTTGTTGATTAGTTTAGGAGGTTGGCAGGTATGTGGGTTGTTCCCATAGTCTCATCCACTTCCTGGTCCGTTGGGTGTTTTATTGTATCCTTAGCTCCAGTTGGAATGAATCTTGATCGTAGTTCTTTTGATGAGCTCTGCTTGTTGGCATCGTGATTGGGTCTTAACTTTAAGCACTTCTGACTAAGTGTTGATCATAACCTCGTGGTTAGGTTGTATTTGTAAGCATTTTGGGTGAGTTGGGCATCCGACCCATTCTTCTCCTGCCTTATTGAATTTGACGTGTAGCTATGAGTGGTAAGGTAATGGCTTCAGGTTCTTATTCGAGAAAGGATTTGTAAGGTTTAGTATGTGCTAAGGAAGCATTTTTGTTTAGTTGAAAAAGAAGGGAGATACTCTTTGTATGTGTGTATGTGTCCTCGTAGTTGCTTGAGGTAGCGATGAAGGTTTGCTTTTGGATTGTGTGTCGGTGATTCGATTCAGCCGTCTACACATTGCCGTGGGTTTTCCATCGATTGGTTTTGTTTCAGTAGCAATTGCGGTGTTGGCAACTTGCATATTCAGGCCTAGTTGGCTTGGGTTCCTAAGGGTTCATTGGCAGCATCCTGGTTCGACCAAGGCTTTAGTTGGCAGTTTTGAAAGTTGGGGTTCAGAATCATGGCTTGGCAGGTTACATCGAATGGTTCGTGGTAGTTTCTATTTGGTTGCAGCATCCTAGTGTCGGGAGGCAGTGGGTGCAGGCAACTTAGCTTCTTTACTTCAGTTGTGGATGCGGCTATTGGCCTTGGACACCTAGTCCTTGGCTAACCTCTGCAAGAGGCGAGATATTCTAGATTTCAGCAGTGTTCTAGTTAGTACGAGGTTCTTCTACCATGGTTGGACAGACTCAGCAGCGTAAGTTTGAGCTTCAGCAGTGGTGTATGCTTTATGTGGTCAGCTTGTGCGGGTTGAGACTAGCGAGGCTATTTTGAGCTCTGATGATACGTAGAGACTAATAATAGCCATTCGTTTGCCCAGGATTTGAAAGCTTGTTTAATTGATTCCTCCGAAGTTATTGTTTATGTGGGGTTCTAGTGTTGGTTAGACTCGGCCAGTATGGACGAGAAGTTTGTTATGATATATACTTCGAAGTGGTTAGTTGTTTGCAGAACCAGTAGAGCGGTTGATTCGAGCCAAAGGAATGAATTGAAAGTATATGCAAAAATTTCTATGGCTAGATGGTAACTTTGAACCCCAGGCACCTTTTTCCTTTGCCTTCGGGGTGTTTGGACTTGATATTTGTGGCATGGTAGACTTCTTCCTGAGGTGAGATTCGTAAGGCAATTTCACATTCAAATGGTGTTCGAGTGTTCGGAGTAGCAGTAGTGTTTTCTAGAGTTGGGAGCTTGGCTCATGGTTACAGACTTCGTGGTAGGCTTACCACACTTCTTGCAGGATCATGGTTTTGGTTTGGGTCTTTTGGGCAGGTTGCCCTGGTTCATTCACTTTCAGCTGATTCAGGCCTGGCACGATTCAGTTAGTGAATTTGATGTTAGAAAAAATATTCGTTCGTTGGTTGGTGGTTAGTCAAGGCAGGTAACTTTAGTTTCAATAATATGCTACGGGTTGTTATCTTGGATGGCAAAGGCTAGTAGCCTACAGATTGGCTTAAAACAAATTTGAATAAAATGGGTGACTTCGTTCGTGGTAAAGTATAAGCAGGAACTATGCATCTCCGGTGTGTCAGTTGATATTTTGAGGGTGGTTCTGGTGTTCGATTTGTATGCAGCTTCCGATTTATGGTTCTAAAGGATTCACTTGGTATGGTTTTGAGGATTCGAGTTCTGTGTGTTGACAGCCTTGGTGCTCTAGTTTTTGTGTTGTGTGGGTGCTTTTCGGTTAAGATTCTCGAGGTTTAGTTTGGGTTAGCAAATCTTTGCAGGTTAAATCTAGCTTGGCTAGTAAGAAACTAAGGCTTGTTTCTGTTCTGTTGGGTGTCGCCCGGTCGTGGAGGCTACCCGGGTTGTCCGAGAGAGTAGAATGGGTGTTGTATCCGCTATTCTTAAGTCTCTGGTATTTTCTTCCTTCCTAACTTTCGGGGACGAAAGTCTTTTTAGTAGTGGATGATGTAATGTCCCTTCCGGTCATTTACACATTTTCGCCTTTCTTGTACCATTAGAGCTTACTTGTAGCGGCCCAAGTCATTTATGGCTTGTCGGGACCGATAGTTCGGTGCCCGGGCCATTTGTTTGGTCTTTATGGCCGTTCCTCATTTTAGAGCTTCAACTTTGGAAATTGTTGACTTCCGTAAACATTCTTGGTAATATCAAAGAATTAAACCAAGGTTCTTGGTCAAAGGAATCCCTTACTCGAAAGTTCGAGTTAAAGAAATGCCTCGTGTAACACCTCGCCCGTTTGGAAGGTTTAAAGTAGCCCGTGACTTTGGGGTAAGACTAATAGTGTCTAATATACTAAGAAGGATGTGTTATGAGGTATTGTAATGGCAAAATGGTCGTATGATAAGTTTTGAAGTCAAGCAAGTTGCGAAACAAAAGTCGGAAAAAGTTATTGTAAATTCCTTTAAGAAATTCTCTTCAAATTTGGGTTAAATGTCTTGGGGTGTTTCTCCCTATATATAAAGATTTAGTGGGCCCCCAATATACCAAATCGAAGGTCTACGAGTCTAGTTTCCAACACACTAAACCATTCATCCATACAACTTCAGAATAGAGAGATATTTACATTTTTGTAAGACTGCGCAAGCAGACACTTCAAGGTGGGGCCTACGTCCTAAGTCGGTTCAGCTTATAAAAGCTGATTTCTCCTTCGTTTTAACCCATATTTTCCACCCAAAATTCTTAGAAAATCAGAGGGAGAGTCCATAAATAATCCATGGACTTTGATCCTTTCAATTCAGAAGTTTAACGGAAGTTGCTCTACGTCGCGAGCTCATCATTTTGGTATAGTTTTCCCCGTCGATTTCATGGCGTATCTTCGTGGGTGTTGATGCAGAAATCCAGCAGGTGTTTTTTGAGTAATTGGCAGTAGCTACGGAGTTATATTGGCGAATTATGGATCCCGTACACTTATCTATTTGTTGAATCAAGATTCTAAGCTTCTAGTCACGAAAAGTTGTATTTTTCGATAACTTGTAGTAGTTTCTTGTTGGATTTGGATACGTTTGTTGCTAATGCAAGGAGGCAGTTCGTGGAACTGATATTTTTATACTATTATCATTTGATTATCGGAAGTTAAGGGTTCTAAATCCTCGACTCATTCTTAATTTGAGCTTTAGAATCAATTCCGAGGACAACTTATCGTTATCGGCATGTTTGTCGTGTTTTCTTGCCATATATTGTTACAACTCGTTGTGGGTCCTTATAACAACATGGTTAGATTGATATTTTAAAGCTTTTTGTTGAGGTAACCTTCCTCCTATGACCCTCCTTCGTTATTATATGTTCTAGTATTGTTTTATGGATTTCTGAGCCACGAAGTGGTATTTTGGATCTGTGGCTTTGGGCAGCCCCTTTGTCATATTAAATTGGGTTGTTATTGTTGTATGTTGATGGTGTTAAGGTGTTGTAGGTACTGGGAGTTGGTGTGATTCTTATTAGAGTCACGTACGATAGTTATTGGATTGAATGACATGAAGTACACCTTGAAATAGTGTCTCGGGAGCTTGTCGCTCCTTTGAGATGTGGTTAACGTATTGTTGTTGGATTTAGCTGCCATTTATTATTGTTATTGGCCTCGTTTTTACGCTTTGAAGTTGGCTGGTCGCGAGTATGACATTAACACCTTATCAATTGGCTATGGCTCGTTCTTGCAGCCTTGTCGATTCTAGCAATTGTTCCATTACCTTGGTTGGTCAGGCTTCATAGAGACGCCTTTGGGGATTCAGTTGAAAGTATTTGTTTTATGTGATTCAAAGCTTCCCGGAGTTGTTCAAGTCTGAACGATGCCATTCCCGCAGCTAGTCATCGGATGACAGGTAGGTTATGGTTTTCCCCTAGCTAGACTCTGCGTATATAGGCTATAACTGCATTAATTAGCATCCTTGGATGGGTTGTTATAGGTTGGTACCCCAGACCTTGTCCGCCTTTCGTCCGTCTATTTCATACGTTGTTTGTAGTATTCACGTAGTAATGTATATTACCTTTGTGGTCCTGTGTGGCCTTGTATTGACTCTGGAACATATATGGTGGGATATTTGGGAATGTCCGTGAGTCCCGGACGTAGAGATTATCCTTTTAGGTTGGTTATGTCTGCTGAGTAGCTATTGGGCCTGTGCAAGGCTGATAGGAATTGTTGTGAGCCGTTGGGCTACTTTTATATTTGTGTGCGAGCATATCATCCATGAAAAAGGTTTTCCCCTACATGTTTTACTACAGTTTTGGCTGTGAGCCACTACTGACAGTTTTTCTAAATTTGCATGGCCCTGGGGCCCGTTTTTGGTACTGTTGTTGATAAAAAAGGGGATTTTTGGATGTTTTCGCACTGATTTTATTATTGGTACTATTCTTTGCGGGGCAGAGCACCAGACTTGATTTTATTACTGATACTAGTCTCTGCGGGGCAGAGCACCAGACTTGATTTTATTACTGATACTAGTCTCTGCGGGGCGGAGCACTAGACTTGATTTACTATAGTTTTAGACCCGGTTACGCCCGGGCACCCTTGGAGGGGGTTTTGAGGCATTTTCTACTACTTTAGTCCTGGACGGGGTCTGGGCATGCATACTTGAGACTGGGTCTCTATCTTGATCCCGGACTTGCTTCCAGATGACATGTCTTGATACTGAGTTTTAGTATGGGGTCGGGGACCTCCATGGACCTTTCCGCTCCGGGCCTGGGGCTTCAGGCTGCGTGCGCCGGAGGGAAGGGTATACGGTGGAGTAGAGGTATACAGGCTGAGTCCTTCCATGGAACCTGCCTGCTGGGCCTGATTGGCACCGGAGGAGGTACATACAGAGGTTCTATTTCACACATCATATCATATCATATCATGCATTGGATTCCATCCTTGTTTGCTGTGTGTTCAGTGTACGCTCCGGTAGTATGGGATGCCGGAGGGTTTGCTTTCACTTGATTGTGTTCCTCAGTTGTATGGGTGGTCGTTGGGACTATAGGTAGACTATATTTACTCCTGTCTTTATTTAGAGCTTGTCTTGGCACCCGGTTCTTGAAAGATTAGTGATGGCTAGCCTGTTGAGGCTTTGGTTGTGGGATTTTTGATTATTGAGAGGGCTTTAGAGTACTATCTTATTGAGGCACTTTTGTGTGGCCTTCTGAGAAGAGTGTGAGACTCTGGCTCTATCCTTGTGGGAAGTTGAGTGGTATCTCTCGGTTATTGTGGCCTAGTTATTTCATCCTAGGGTTGCACTTGTGAGGTGATTCCCTGGTTATGCTATCATGTAATTGGATTGGTGTTATGACTTCCTTATACTCGTTGATTCCATTTTGAGTATGTTTGACTGCTCTCTGTCTTTTCCTTTTACTTGAGGTTACCGGTATACCACCATTTTCTCGACTCTCTCTCGACTTACTTATATTATTGTGCAAGGACTCCAGGTGTGTTCTCCTTTCCTTCACCTGTGATTCTAAGTAATTGTATCTCTGTGCTAGCATGTGTTACTTGAAGCTCTTGGTTATGGATGATCTGTTCTAGCTCCTTGTGCCTTGCTTATTGCCTCAGTGACTGCTTTCTTGCTATCTGTTACTTACTGCTTTTATATCTTATATGCGCTCAGTCGGCCTATGATACCTACTGAGTACCCGTGGTTTTGGTGCTCATACTACACTTCTGCACTTTTTTGTGCAGATATTAGCTGAGCTTTCACCGTTGATCACATTGGAGACTCGTGCAGCTTTTGGATCTTTGAGACTAGGGTGAGCACCTGACGGTCGGGGCTTGTTTACATCTCATCTGTTGTGCTGTTGCTCCTTGTACTTTCAGAGGCAATTTATGTTGTATTTTGTTACTACTAGCACTTGTATCCTATTAGAAGCTTCTGTACTATTGATACCAGGTCTTGGGGTTGGTATAGTTTCCTTTATGTATTTATATTCGAGTTTTGCTTTCGCCTATTTCTACTTGCTGATGCATTTTGGTTAGGTAGTAGCCCATTACTAACCGTTCTGGGCTACAAAAATTGGTTCGCCTACTGGGGATGGTAGGTGCCATCATGACTTGATAAATCGGGTCGTGACATTTTCCCTTCACTATCGGATTAATTATTGGGCTTTTAAATTTTAAATAATTTTTAATAATTAAATTTGCAATTAAAAGAATTTTTTCAAAAATTAATCCCAGAGAATATTCTATAATTTTTATAATAAAATATGTCTACATATGCTTATAATATATAGATGTATATTATTTCTATGAATTTTGATAGATGTTCAAAGGATTTTTCCCAAATTTATTTCAAAATATTATAAAACTGGCCATTTTAGTCAAAAAATGATTTAACCGGGAAATAAATTATGAAATTGGTTTTTATGAACATATGATTATAATATGATGGAAAATTAATTATTTTAGTTACTTTAAATAGTAAAAGCTCAGTTAAATTAATCGTACTTAGTTTGTCCCTATTTCAATTACAGCCTAATTTCTTTTGAATTATCCAATTAGGTCTAATTTTCTACAATCTCAATCGTGTGGCTATAATTTAAATTATTTGGTTATCAATTCAACCAATTTCGGCCACATTTTCAAAGCAAAGTAGCCAAATCCGCAACTATTTTATTCCTCTCCACTCCAGCTTATTTCTCAGCCAAAACACTCCAATTTTGAGCCCAATTTTAAACACCAACCCGGCCCAACCCCTCACACCCCTTATACTCCTTCTCCCTCGTCTATCTCTCACTAACATATACCAAAAAAAACCTCTATCTTTCTCCTCTTCTTCAGATGCACAACCCATATAAACCTTAATTACCGCCTCAACACCAACTGCGAATTCCCTCTCAAATTCATACTAAAACGCATGCTTAGCACGAGGGAATGTTCCCAAAAGTTCTAGAAATAAGCTACGTGGAGCCATCTCTGTTCAATCTGTATCCTTTTCACAAATCTTGCTCAATTCGTACCAAAGGGCGTACGATTTCGTGAGCTGGAAACTTATCTAGTGAAAGAATTCAAAAATTCCAAGTGTTTTTCCAAGAACACCCTCGAATTTTCCCCCCATTTTGAGAGTCCCACATCAAAAAAATCAGTCACTAAAATCCCCAAAGTTCACCATATAAATACCCCTTTCATTTTCACTGTTCACCGGGGAATTCTTGGGGCTGATATTCTTGTAAGGCTCTTTTGAGCTTGGAAGTTTGGCTAAAAAGAATTAAAATTAGGTATTTTCCGTTGGTGGTGTAAAAGTCTCTATCGAAGCTCGTTATCTCATTCGCTGCTCGGAAAAAGGTAATTTTCGCTCCTCGAAATTGTTTTTTTCATTACGTTTAGTTTTGAACTTAGTATGTGAGTCTAGTTTAAAAACTTCATTATGTGAATAGATGTTGTCCCTATCTGTGTTCACATTTTAGTTTTGTTTACCATGTCTATTTTCATTACGTTTAGTTTTGAACTTAGTATGTGAGTCTAGTTTAAAAACTTCATTATGTGAGTAGATGTTGTCCCTATCTGTGTTTACATTTTAGTTTTATTTACCATGTCCATGTCTTTGTTTTGTATGATTATTTTGCTTATTTTTTCATTATAGCCAAGAAAATTTTATTTGGATACTTACGTAAGTTCGTATATAGTAAACACTGATCATGAGCTCGGAAACTATTGAGTTAAATTTTCTTCCAATTTAAGTGTTCTATGTCTAGATATCTTAGTTAAAGGCCTTTCTTCTTATTTTCTGAGATATCAACATGCTTTATTTTAGCGATATACTTGTTAACAAAATGGATTTGTAATCTTAAGTGTTGTCGATATAATGTAAGGCTTGAGTAGTTTTAAGGTTGTTTACATTCAAGCTCATGTGTCAGATTCCTTCTCCTTCAAATTGTCATGTTAAAGGGTATCCATCTTGTTGGCTGCACCAGTTTTCCTCACTAATCTACAATATATGTCACCTCTATATGAATACATGTCTCTTTTAGTCTCTTACGATCAGTTTATATCCAAAAGAGAAGGAAAATAGTAAAGAAAGTGTTATCTTTGATGTATACCTTTTCTAATAGCTTAATGGTTTTGACTATCTCTCTGCCAAGTCAATAGATTAATTTTGAGACATCCTTTGACCTTTGGCATGCTTTAAGATTGAAGATAGTTCACTTGGATTAATTTTTAATTAAAGAAAAATGGGTTCCAGGTGATGTTTGAGTCATGATATCTTATGTGTTTTCTATTCTATTTTTGGGTGTTTAGTACAAGTATAGGGAGTTTTCAGATCTCTCTGTTCCATGCTTGATTTCTCTGTTCCATGCTTGATTTCTCTGTTCCAACAGATTGGTGTTTATCGTGTTATGTTCATTGACAATTCGGACCGAATTTTTGCAAAAGCTAATCCTAAAAGTAGTCATTAATTACACTAAGAAGTTATTGTGCTTTGATTGTTTGGTTTTAATATGCTCAGAAACAATTGAATTTGGCATTAGCAGCAAAAGTATACATGTGATTAAGTGTATGAACATGTTGTATTTGTCTCTATACTCCACCTAATATTTGGGCGAACCAATGTGAACTAAAGCCCCTAATTAGAAATGTTACGATGCGCCTTCACCTAGAGTCATTAATCAAGTCTCACTTAAGGTCGTTTCATTACTTCGATATAATCGTCTATGTGAAAAAAAATGGAGTAAAAGCATGGAATTAATCTTTGCTCCCTTTTTCTGTTTCCACCTTAAGATGAGCCTGTGGTTATATCGAGACTAATTTATTGTCCTTGAATAGATCAATTTTCTCTAGGTTGCCATTTTAATCTCCAACTTCAATCATCAACTATCTACAAAAGCTTTCACTATTTTTTAATGATGTCTTGAATAAAAATGCTAATTTCCATCTTTCTTTTCTTTTCATGTGAAATCTGCCCGAGTCTTTGGACTCAGAATTCTCATCCACATCCCTCGTAAAGTTTAAGCCCAATGCATCTTGAGTCAGCCTCGTCGAATAATTGAAGCCAATGTACCGGTGAAGGAAGTAAAATGGGTCCCAACCCGTGACAAACTTGTATCAGCAAGCGAGAAAATAGGCTTACAACCCATGAAAATGCTAGTAGCAGCAACAACCTCAGCCCAAAAGTGGGCAAAGAAATTGAGAGAAAATAGACTAAAGGTCCTAATGCAGTAGAAAACGGGCTTCAAAGTCCAAAACATAGATTTTAGGACAGGTTTATTTATGGACCAAAAATCTAAATTGATTAAGCCAAAAGGCTTAATTACCTCTCTTACCCTTTAACTCTTTATTCTGTTTTCTTTGTAGTTAGAATTATTTGTAATTAACTCTAACTCTTTAACTTAGTTGAATTTTCCCTAAAAAGAAAAACCATTTCTTTTGTAAATTCTTTACGCCTAAGGATTGATTTCTTTAATATGAAAATTGTTTTTTTCCCACAAAACTCAAGTATGATAATGTTGCTTTTGTTTCCCTTAAACAAATTCATTGCTCCTTTAAAAAATTGTTGTCAAAAGTTCAAAACTTTACTTGTCTTTAGTTAAAATACTTTATTTAAGATAATCATATCTTTCAAATTAATAAATATTCATAAATTTGGTCAAAATAAGTTAGTTTTAATAAGGTCGGATAACCACCAGTTAGTGGATATCCCGAGTGCTTTTAAACCTTCTCGGGATATTAATAAGAACCTCTTACCCTTAATCTCTAATTTTTTAAAGTTATATCTGTTTTAACTTTAGAAATTTTTATAAGTTTTTCTTGGTTTTCCTTTTATAAAACTAAATGGCGACTCTCTTTTACTTTGAAAAACATTTTGAAACTTTTACTTGGTTTTTGAAATGAGTTTTCAAATAAGTCGGAACATAAAAAACCATTTTTCCCTGAAACCGTAATTAGTTCATCTATATTTCAATTCTAGCCTATTTCTTTAAAATCCATTTCAATGTCAGCCGAAATTCATCTAATTACGCTTAATTTAGCTATTTTCTAAATTTAAAGTGGCCATATCTTAAATGACCCTCATCAGTCCTTTATTCCTCCAGCGAAATTGGGCCAACACCACCTAAATTTTGCCCAACCCACTCCCTATTTACCCTTCTAATCGTCTGACCCGGCTGGCCCAAACCCATCACACCCTTATAACAGCACACCCCTTATTCTTTCTTCTCACTTTGTACAACCAAATGAACCCTTACATTCACTCTTCTTTTCTTCACCAACAGACGAAAAACCTAGCGTCGCAGCCCTAACTCCAATGTTTTCCCTTCGTATTACCTACTCACCAGCGTGCTAGGTACGAGAAATCATACCACGAATGTACCAGAAAAGGCTATGTGGAGCAATCTCGCCTCACCCTTCATCCTTTCTCTGCAAATCTCTCTCAAAATCGTACCAAGAGGGTATGATTTGATGAGCTGTGACCTTATCCCTTCAAGAATTCAAATTTCCTTGAGGGAAATTCCCAGAAAACCCTCGTCCCACACCAAAATCATAACCCCCCAAAAAACCTAGATCCACTCCTATATAAACTCCCACTGTTATTAGTGTGGGGGTAAGGTTTTTCATAGCCAAGAGAAGCCAAAAAGATTGAAAAGAGCCTGGGATTTCAAAGCTAAAAGTTTGAGTTTTATTTGCACATTTTTGAGGTCAAAACTTGGATCCGAAGTGCAATTTTTTTGGTGGTGAAGTCTCTTTCTGGCAAAGCTCACAGTCCCAGATGCTTCTCTAAGAAAGGTAAAACTCTTCATCCTTTCCTATTAGTTTCTTTCCTTCTTCTTCGTCTTTTTTAGCATAATGTAGAGATGTTTGTTTGTTTCTTGTCACGACCCAATTTCTCAAGTCATGATGACACCTACAACCCCCCAGTAGGAGAACCAATCCCCGTAGCCTAGAATGGTTAGTAATGGGCTACTACCTAACCAATACGCACAATAAGCAGAAAATAAGCAGAAGCAGAACATAAAGATAGACAAAGCAGAAGCAAAACCTGAATATATACATAATGAAACTACACCAATCCCAAGACTTGGTATCGATAGTACAGAAACTTCTAATAGAGTACAAGTGCTAGAAGTAACAAAAGATAAGTACAACTGTCTTCGAATATACAAAGAGTATCAGTACAAGAGATGAGATGTGGTCGATCCCCGATCGTCAGGCGCTCACCCTAGTCTCGAATATCCCAAAAGGTGCACGAGTCTCCAACGCAGTCAATGGCGAAGGCTCAACTAATATCTGCACATGAAAGATGCAGAAGTGTAGTATGAGTACCAAGATAACGGGTACTCAGTAGGCATCATCGGTAGACTGAGCGCATATAAGATATAAAAATAGTAAATAGCAGATAGCAAGAAAGAAGTCACTGAAAACAATGGATAAACCACAATGAAACTAGCACGGAGAATAGACAACCAAGGGTTATAATCAAACAATGCTAGCACAGAAGATATAATTACACAGAATCACAGGTGAAGGAAAGAAGAATGCACCTGGAGTCCTTGCACAACAATATAGGTAAATAAAGAGAGAGAGTTGAGAAAAATGGCGGTATACCGGTAACCTCAAGTTAAAAGGAAAGAAGGAAGGCAATCCAACATAATCAAATTAGAAGGAATACACTAACAGAAACATGATTTTAGCACCAACTATTAAGATAGGCGTAAATCGGGATCAATCTTACAAATACAAACCTAGAGTGGAATAACTAAACCACCATAACTGATAGCTATTACCCAAAATCATGATGAGGAATAGAACCAGAAATCCACAATATGCTCAGAAGATCGCACAACAGTGCCTCAATAGCATAAGACTCACTAGACCCTCAATACTCCAGCCCAAACTCGGAGCCTCAACAGGTTAAAACTTACCAATCCACCCAGAACCAAGGACCATGACAAGCTCTATAAAATGATAGAAGTAATAATTTACCTACAGTACCAATGGCCGCCCATACAACCGAGGCAAGCAATCAAGTGAATATAAATCCTTTGGCCACCCATAATACCAGAGCGTAAACTGAACACACAACAAACACGGGTGCAATCCAAGTGAAATATGCCTGATGAGGATGAATTTGATGTAATAGTACCCCGTATGTTAACCCCTATGGTACTTATAAGGCCTAATAGAGGCAGGATCCATGGAAGGCCTTTTCTTGTATACCTCTCCTACGCTGTACACCCCCCTCCTGGCACGCTGCGTTGGCCCGTAGCTTGTGACCCCAGAAAGACAGGGGTCCATGGAGGTCTACCCCTTGACCACATACAAAACCGCAAACCTCAAGTGTAATCTCAATAGTCGTAACCTCGTAGTACATGCCCGGTTTTGACCCGGGTCTAAATCAGTAGTAGTAATATTAAAAACCCTTCACAGGGTGCTCAAAGTGTATTCGGGTCTAAATCGATGATCAAGTCTCAATAACCCTTATCAAGAGTGCACAGAGTGTACCCGGGTCTAAAACAGAAATCAAGTACCAAAGCCCCTAAACAGGGTGCCCGGCTCGTATCCGGGTATAAATTCTTAGAAAATAACATCTAGCACTACGGTCCAGCTGAGCCTAGTAATAGGATGAAAACCAGTAATCAAATCATCGTAGTATTCTCTCTACTCTGAGAGGTTTCATAAAATCCAGTTTCAAAACACTTTTGAAGTCACATTACCGAAAACTATCCCTCGGGGCCATGCAAGGTTTAGAAAATCATTTATAATAGGCCTGAAGCCAAATCAGTAGTAAAACATGCAGGGAAAACCTTTTTCATGTATGATATGCTCGCAAACAATATAGTAGCCCAAAATGGCTCACAAACATTTCCTATCGGCCCTGCACAGGCTCATCAGCTCTACACAGTCATAACCAACCTAGAAGGATATCTCTATGTTTGGGACTCACGGATATTCCCAAACAACCCACCATCTATCTTCCAGAGTTAATACAAGGCCACACAGGACCACAAGGGTAATGTACAATACTGATACGAAGACTACAATCAACGTACGAAATAAATGGACAGAAAAGGCGGATAAGGTCTGAGGTACCAACCTATAACAACCTACCCTAGGATGCTAATTAATGCAGTTATAGCCTATATACGCAGAGTCTAGGTAGGGAAAGCCATAACCTATATGTCGTCTGACGAATAGCTGCGGGGACGACGACGTCCAGGCTTGAACTGCTTCGAGAAGCTCCAATTTACAAACCCACTATCAACACAATAATCTATACGTCAAAACTAGACTAACGATACCCATAATGCCATAAACATAACCGGGTCGAAATCCGGGCTGCAAACAGGCCCATGGGCCCTGCAATCCAAAACTGGAAACGAAAAATACACATGTGTTCCATACCATCCCGGGAGAACATGCTCAAAATTTGAGCGGAAACAGACATGAAATGGGGCTCCAAAACAGCCCACCCATTTAAGGAATTAAGAGAAATATTATGGAGAAAATGGGAAATTGAGAGAGGACTTACCCGTCTCAGAAGTCAATAATCGAGCAAGGATCGTCACAACAACGCCCTCCAACCAGTAGGGAACAATTATGGAGGAATATGGAGGATTTTGGGTGTTTGGCTATGGAGGTTCAGGCTTGTTGTGTTTGAAGAAGTGAAGAAGAAAATAAGGAAAAGCCAACTTAAGCTGACTGCCTTGGCCTTCGCGAACGCGGCCAAGGCGTCGCCTTTGCGAAGAACAAAATGGGAAGCTGGCCAAATGCCCTTCGCGAACGCGGCCAAGGCCCCGAATGCGAAGAACAAAATGGGAAGCTGGCCAAATGCCCTTCACGAACGCGGCCAAGTCCCCGAATGCGAAGAACAAAGTTGGGGCGGCTGGAAAATGGCCTTCGCGAATGCAGCCAGCCCTCCGCGAATGCGAAGAATGAAATGGGGTGGCTGAAAATTACTTTTCGGGAATGCGGCCACCCCTCCCCGAACGCGATGAAAAAAAGGGTCCATGACAGCAACCAGCTGTCAAGGGTAGATTTTTCACACTTTGGGTCCCTGGGAACGCATCCAGGGTCCCGCGAACACAAATGACCTAAGCTATTCGACTAGAAAGGGTGTTACAGATCCAATGGAATCGACAAAAATCCCATCAGAGGTCGATTTAACGAAAAGTGATCCCCACGCCCAAAATCAACCTTTAACCAACTATTTCCAAAATAGAACCTAATGGCCGAAAACAAGTCCCGAAGACTTGAGACCCGAACCATTGGTCCCCCTAGCCTAAACTCGACATTCCAAAGCTAACAGCACTAATGGAATTTTCATTCGAGGCCGTCTTCTCCAAATGTTGACCAAAGTCAACCAAGCAAGCCTAACTGGCCTGATAACGTAGAATGAGAGAGAATTCCAAGCTAAAAAGCTCCCGAATCCTAACCAAAGGTCTCTCTAGACCAAAGTCCACGCTCTGGAGCCAACAGAACTGTCAGAATTCGATTCCGAGCATGTTCACCAAGAGTGTTGACTGAAGTCAATGATTTCAAAAGCTTCAAGCTCTAAAACAAGAAATGGCCAAAAAGAACAAACAAACGGCCCGGGCACTGAACTATCTGTCCCAACAAACTATAAATTATTTGGGGCCGCTACAGGAAAGCTCTAACAGTACAAGAAAGGAACAAATGCGTAAATAACCAGAAAGGTCATTACATCATCCACTACTAAAAAGACATTCATCCCTGAAAGTCAGGAAAGAAGGAAGGACTAGAGATTAAAAGTACAGCGAACACTAAATTTGCAAGGTGAAACCAAACTGAACCTCGAGAATCTAAACCTGAAAAAACCCACACAACACCGAAACCATGAAAGCAAGGTGATTAACACAGAGAACTCGAACCTTCAATACCACAACCAAATTTGCAAAAAAGCCAACAACCAAAACACTAACTCATGAGCTAGCTGATCCGTAAAACCCTTTTATTCTGAACTGAATTCTCTTGCACCACAACAGTAAGTTGCATACAAGTAGAACACTCGACCACCCTCGAAGCATCAAATGACACACTGGAGATCCACAGTCTTCGCTTATACTCTACCACGAATGAAGTCACCTCTTTTTGCTTAAACTCCTTTCAAGTCAAGCTATAGTTCACTAGAATTTTCCATCCAAGATAACAACTTGAAGCTTACCCTTAAAAACTGGAGTTACCTATCCTGATTGATCATCAACCAATGAACGAGCACTTTTTCTAACATGAATCTCGCTAACTGAACCCAACTGAATTCTGCACACCATGGTTAGGAAGTGCATGAATGAACACCCTGTGTTGACGAAGAAATTTCCAAACTATAGAACGAACCCAACTTCGCTGCACCATGTCAGGTCTGAATCAACTGGAAGCGAATGAACCAGGGCTACCTGCCCAACAGACCTAAACCAAAACCAATATCCTGCAAGTAGTGGGGTAAGTCTACCACGAAGTCCGTAGTCATTAGCTAAGCTCCCAACTCTAAGAAACACTACTGCTACCCTGAATGCTCAAACACCCTTTGGATTTGAAATCACCTTACAACCCTCACCTCAGGAAGAAGTCCACCATGCCATGAATATCAAGTCAAAACACCCTGAAGGCAAAGGAAAAGGTGCCTGGGGTTCAAAGTTGCCATCAAGCCATAGAAATCCTTGCGTAGACCTTCAACTCATCCCTTTGGCTCGAATCAACCGCTCTACTATATCAACACACAGACCCATCATCCGGAAGCATACCACATACCGTACTTCTAGTCCCAATGGCCGAGTCTAACCAACACTGGAACCTCACATAAAAGACAACCCTGGAAGGATAAACTAAATAAGCTTCCCAACTCTTGGCAAACGAATGGTGACCACCAGTCTCTAAGTATCAATGAAACTCAAAATAGCCTTGCTAGCCTCAACCCGCACAACCTGATCACATATGGCATACACCACTGCTGAATCTCGAACTCACACCGCTGAGTCTGTCTAACCATAGTAGAAGGAACCTCATACTATCCAGAAAACCATCCAAATCTAGAATGTCCAGCCTAACTCAAAGATTAGCCAAGGACTAGGTGTCCAAGGCCAACTGTCACCCCACAACAAAAAATGGGTAAGCTATGTTATCCGAACTCAATGCCTTCCAACCCAAGAAACTGCAACCGAAAGAACCAACCATGAACCATCTAGAGTAGTTTGCTAGTCCATGATTCTGAAACCCAACTTTAAAATTGCCAACCAAAGCCTCTGTCAAACCGGAACGCTGCCAATGAACCCTTAGGAACTGAAGCCAACTAGGCCATGAATACACAATTTTCCCAATCCGTAGATACTACTGAAGGTTGAACCAATCGAAGAAAAAGCCACTACAATCTGTAGATGGTCGAATCAAGTCACCAACCCATAACCCAAAGCAATCTCTCAGTCGTCACCCCAGTCAGCTACTAGAACACACAAGCATGAACAAGGAGTCATCTCCCTCTTTTTTCAACTAAACAAAACCCTTAGAATATACCAAACCTTACAAATCCTTTCTCAAATAAAAAATCTGGGGCCATTCCCTTAGCTCCCATACTTATATTGACAAATCTTAACAAGGCAGGAGAAAATGGGTCGGATGCCTGATATCACTCAATATGCTATGAATACAACTCTACTACGAGGCTACAGTCAACACTTAGCCAGAACTGCTATATCCAAACACTCAATCACGATGCCACAACCAAACTCAACCCTATCAATTGGAGCTGTGGAGAGTAAGAAAGCAACCCAACCAGACTTAGAATAGGAGGAAACACGAAAGCAACCCTTACCTGCTAACTTACTAAACAAAACAACTAAGGAGGGTCGATTAAAATCACCCAAGATAAGAAAAATTGACCCCTGCTCACCAGCATAACCAAAACCACTCAACTCAAAACAAGCCCTCAGACTCCGGCACTACCACCGGTATCACATCAAACCAACACATGAATCTCTAGCCATGCTAGATAATGGCCTAGGCAACAACTATCTAGGACCACTAGAAAGGAAGACTCAAGCAAGCCTAGAGCCACAACAAACAGAAAGCAAGCTCTACAAAACCTACCCACAAGCTACAACCTCGGGAAAACACCTCTCAAGGACATCTCACACCATCTACTACTAAAGAATAAACCACCAATAAAACAATGCATAGAAGCTACAATCCAAAAATCAAACAACTAAACATGTAGCAGGTAGGCATATAAGCAAATAAATGAGAGAAGGGAAAGAATCACCACGCGAACAGGACTATCATAAGATAAAAGTAGCAAAAGCTGGAGCAATAATATCAGGAACCTCAACCTCGGGCCCACCAAGAGGGGCATCGAAAGGGGTCTAACACTGGTCGTAGAAGTCAAAGCTGAAGGCTCAACCATACCTCACCGGGGACAACCTCTAAAATAGTGACCAACCACTCCACAGTCATAACACCCTGGCTGACTAGGATATGTGAATGTAGGGAAATCCCTAGCAAAGTTCCAATGCTCATCGCACTAAAAGAATACCCCACTGAATAAAGTCGGACATAAAGATCTCTCTGAACCTGACCGGCCACCATGCCCTACCTACCCTGAAGAACCCCAAAGAACGTGATCCGTTCCCTGCCTACTCTGCTCAACATGCCCCATACCACCACCTTCTAAAACCTGTGGAGTAACTGTAACTGGCCTGGTAGATAAGAAGCAATGGAACCTATCTCTGGTGGAGAATCCCCTACCTCGAGTCTTAGAAACTCGGAAACTATTCTGGCGATGATGTTTCTTAGCACTACCTCCATAAGCGTCATGGCATAAACCCTCGATAGCCCAAGCATGATCCACTACCTAAAGGAAGGTCATCCCAACTATAACAAAATGCTTGGTTGCCAAATGAAGCGGTGAAATCAAACCTCCAACAAAGCTCCAAACTCTATCAAACTCCGAAGGCATAGACCTAGCAGTACGCCTAACCATCTCATGAAATCTTTCCTCATAGTCTAACACCTACATACAACCCTGCTGAATAAATGGAAGCTCAACCCTTACTGAAGCACCACTCATAGAACCGGGTACTGAGATACCCACCGGAGGATGGGGAGTTCTAGCCACGGTGTCCTGAAGAATTGGGGTCGCTATAAATCTAATCGGAGGTTAGGCTAGCCCTATACCCCCTATATGATGTGGTAAACTCTCACCCTAAAGTCCTGGCGCTGATGGAAGCATTGAAGCAGTGTGCACAGAAGCCTCGACACCAACTGCTGTCAAACTCGTCTTAGGCATATAAGATGGAATGAAACAATTGAAGTTTAGAAGTCAATAGATCCAGGAACGCACAATAAGAAGCGAAGAAGATGAAACTTTTCCTAACAATACCGTGTAGCCTCTCATAGATAGGATACATGCGTCATCATACCGATCCATGAGACTCTACGTAGACGCTTGCTTCTGTACCATGACACCGGTGAACCTAGAGCTCTGTTACCAAGCTATCACAATCCAATTTCTGAAGTCATGATGGCACCTACAACCCCCCCTCCCCCAAGTAGGTGAACCAATCCCCGTAGCCCAAAATGGTTAGTAATGAGCTACTACCTAACCAATACACATAATAAGCAGAAAATAAGCGGAAGCAGAACATAAAGTAGACAAAGCGGAAGCAAAACCTGAATATATACATAATGAAACTACACCAACCCCAAGACTTTGTATCGATAGTACAGAAACTTCTAATAGAGTACAAGTGCTAGAAGTAACAAAAGATAAGTACAACTATCTCTAAATATACAAAAAATATCAGTACAAGAGATGAGATGTGGTCGAGCCCCGACCGTCAGGCGCTCACCCTAGTCTCGAATATCCCAAAATCTGCACGAGTCTCCAACGCAGTCAACGATGAAAGCTCAACTAATATCTGCACCAGAAAGATGCAGAAGTGTAGTATGAGCACCAAGACAATAGGTACTTAGTAGGCATCATCAGCTGACTGGCGCATATATGATATAAAAACAATAAATAGCAGATAGCAAGAAAGCGGTCACAGAAAACAATGGATAAAGAACAAGGAAACTAGCACGTAAAATAGACAACCAAGGGTTATAAGCAAACAATGCTAGCACAGAAGATATAATTACAAAGAATCACAGGTGAAGGAAAGAAGAACACACCTGGAGTCCTTGCACAACAATATTGGTAAATAAAGAGAGGGAGTTGAGAAAAATGGCAGTATACCGGTAACCTCAAGTAAAAAAGAAAGAAGGAAGGCAATCCAACATAATCAAACTAGAAGTTATACACTAACAGAAACATGCATTTAACACCAACTATCATGATAGGCGTAAATCAGTATCAATCTTACAAATATAAACCTAGAGTGGAATAACTAAACCACCATAACCGATAGCTATTACACAAAATCATGATAAGGAATTGAACCATAAACCCACAATCTGCTCAGAAGACCGCACAACAGTGCCTTAATAGCATAGGACTCACTAGCCCCTCAATACTCCAGCCCAAACTCGGAGTCTCAATAGGCTAAAACTTACTAATCCACCCAGAACCAAGGACCACGACAAGATCTATAAAATGACAAAAGTAATAATCTACCTACAGTCCCAACGGCCACCCATACAACCAAGGAATGCAATCAAGTGAAAACAAACCCTCTGGCCGCCCATACAACCAGAGCGTACACTGAACACACAACAAATAAGGGTGGAATTTGAGTGAAATATGCATGATGATGATGAATCTGATGTAATAGTACCCCGTATGTTACCCCCTCCGGTACCTATAAGGCCCAATAGAGGCAAGATCTATGGAAGGCCCTTTCTCGTGTACCTCTCCTACGCTGTACACCCCCCTTCTGGCATACTGTATCGGCGCGTAGCCTATAGCCCAGATATGATAGGGGTCCATAGAGTTCTACCGCTCGACCACATACAAAACCACAAATCTCAAGTGTAATCTAAATAATCGTAACCTCGTAGTACATGCCCGGCTTTGACCCGGGTCTAAATCAGTAGTAGTAATATCAAAAACCCTTCACAAGGTGACCGAAGTGTATTCGGGTCTAAATCAATGATCAAGTCTCAATAACCCTTATCATGGGTGTCCGATGTATATCGGGGTATAAAATAGAAATCAAGTACCAAAGCCCTAATTAGGGTGCCCGGCTCGTATCCGGGTCTAAATCTGTAGAAAACAACATCTAGAACTATGGTCCAGCTGAGCCTAGTATCAGGATGAAAACTAGTAATCAAATCATCATAGTATCCTCTATACTCTGAGAGGTTTCATAAAATCCAGTTTCAAAAACCTTTTCGAAGTCACTTTATCGAAAATAGGCCCTCGGGGCCATGCAAGGTTTAGAATATCATTTATAGTAGGCCCAAAGCAAAATTAATAGTAAAACATACAGGGAAAATCTTTTTCATGTATGATATGCTCGCAAACAATAGAGTAGCCCAAAATGGCTCATAAACATTTCCTATCGGCCCTGCGCAGGCTCAACAGCTCTACAACAGTCACAACTAGCCTAGAAGGATATCTCTATGTGCGGGACTCACGGACATTCCCAAATAACCCACCATCTATTTTCCAGAGTCAATACAAGGCCACATAGGACCACAATAGTAATGTAAAATACTGATACGAATACTAGAATAAACATATGAAATAAATGGACATAAAGGCGGATAAGGTCTGGGGTACCAACCTATAACAACCCACCCAAGGATACTAATTAATGCAGTTATAGCCTATATACGCAGAGTATAGGTAGGGAAATCCATAACCTACATGTCGTCCAATGAATAGCTGCGAGGACGGCATCGTCCAAGCTCGAATTGCTCCGAGAAGCTCCAATTTAAAAACCCACTATCAACAAAATAATCTATACGTCAAAACAAGACTAACGATACCCATAATGCCATAAACATAACTGGGTCAAAATTCGAGCCGCAAACGGGATTGTGGGCCTCCTATCTCAAAACCAGAAATGAAAAATACACATGTGTTTCTTACCATACGGGGAGAACATGCTCAAAATTTGAGCATAAACGGACATGAAATGGGGCTCCAAAACAGCTCACCCATTTAAGGAATTAAGAGAAATTTAATGGAGAAAATGGAAAATTAGGAGAGGACTTACCCATCTTAGAAGTCGATAATCGAGCAAGGATCGTCACAACAACGCCCTTAAACCAGTAGGGAACAATTATGGAGGAATATGGAGGATTTTGGGTGTTTGTCTATGGAGGTTCGGACTTGTTGTGTTTGAAGAAGTGAAGAAGAAAACAAGGAAAAGCCAACTTAAGCTGACTGCCTTGGCCTCGCGAATGCGGCCAAGGAGTCGCCTTCGCGAAGAACAAAATAGGAAGCTGGCCAAATGCCCTTCGCAAACGCGACCAAGTCCCATAAGCGCGAGAACAAAGTTGGGGCGGCTAGAAAATGGCCTTCGCGAACGCGGCCAGCCCTCCGCGAATGCGAAGAACAAAATGGGGTGGCTGGATATTACTCTTTGCAAATGCGGCCACCCCTCCGCGAACGCGATGACCAAAAGGGCCCATGACAACAACCAGCTGTCAAGGGCAGTTTGTTCACACTTTGGGTCCTCGGGAATGCATCCGGGGTCCCGCGAACACAAATGACTTAAGCTATTTGACTAGAAACGGAGTTCTGGATCCAATGGAATCGACTAAAATCCCATCGGAGGTTAATTTAATGAAAAGTAGGCCCCACGCCCAAAATCAACCTTTAGCCAACTATTTCCAAAATGGAACCCAATGGCCAAAAACAAGTCCGGATGCCTCGAGACCCAAACCAATGGTCCTTTTAGCCTAAACTTCAAATTTTGGAGCTAACAGCGCTGACGACATTTTCATCTGTGTCCGTCTTCTCCAAATGTTGACCAAAGTCAACCAAGCAAGCCTAACTAGCCTAAAAAAGTAGAATGAGAGAGAATTTCAAGCTGAAAAGCTCCTGGATCCTGACCAAAGGTCCTTCTTGACCAAAGTCCATGCTCCGGAGCTAACAGAACTATCAGAATTCAATTCCAAGCACGTTCACCAAGAGTGTTGACTGACGTCAACGATTTCAAAAGCTTAAAGCTCTAAAACTAAGAACAGCCTAAAAGATTAAACAAATGTCCCAAGCACCAAACTACTAGTCCTAGCAAGCCATAAAAGACTTGGAGCCACTACATGCAAGTTCTAATAGTACAAGAAAGGCAAAAATACATAAATAACCGGAAGGGTCATTACATTTCTTTTCTTTTAGAAGTATTTCTGTTGGTTTTAGGCTGGGTTTTGCTCTGAGGATTACGAGTTCTATTTTTTCTGTCATTTAGAAATTCTAGGTTTTTGGTTGTTGTTATCTGGTCTAGTATCAAGAAATCATGAAAAAAGGTTTAGATTTTTTTGAAGCATGCTTAGAATTTTCGTCTAGCTTTTTTTTCCTTTTTTTTTCTGTCTATTTTTCTCTTAATCATGTATGTCTTTATTCGTTTAGCTGTAAAATATTGAAAAAAGGGTGTTAGGCATGAATCATGAACCCAACTCCATTTCTAGTAGTATGTTTGATGAAATATATGAGTATGAAATTATTCCTTGAAACCAGCTTGTGTATGAAACTTAGTCGATCGATCCATGTTATGCTTGTATGTTAACCTTTACCTATTTGTTATTTGATGGAGCATTAACTTAGTCATCATCCCATTACTTTTTCCCTATGTGTCATCATAAAAGTTACTCCTTTCAAAAACCTTGTGAAAAACACTAATTTCTGTCATAAGTTCGTTGAGAACGACCTGTTCTTCCTCTATTTCGATCATGTCCAAAACTGAAATGCTCTCTCTTTAGGCTCAAAATAAATCTTGAATGCATCTTTACCAGTGTTTGCAAGTTACAAACTGCGATTACCCATGCCTATGGATACTAGTCCTCTATCTTAACCATGTTTTGGTGTGAAAATATTCGTGCTAATTTAAAGCTCCGATGCACCTGTTTGATCAAAATAAGAACATTCCTTTCCTCTTATCTTGATGTCCCCTTATCATTTTAATTTGTTAGCTGTATGTTTCATATTATGTCTTGTAATTTGTATTTAAAATGATAAACTCTGTTTAACTCTAGACAAGTATAAATCTTCTTCGTTTCCATGCCATGACCTGTGTAGCTTGTTGAAATTCCATGTTTTTCCCAAAAATAGATTTCATAATGTTTAGGCGTCATTAGCTTGAATTCTGTTTCGTTCAAAAAAGGTTTTTGTACTGTTTTGAGGTCTTAGCTTCTACATATAATTTAGTCAACGAGTCTTTGATCTATATAACATGTTTATAGAATCTTTGTGTAAATTAAGCTTCACCTGTTGGTCCAGTGTCATGATATGGTGAAAGAAATTATCTGGTAAATGGATAGTCATAGTCAAGATAGGACGAAATTTGTCTATGAATATTGAAAATGTTTGTCTTGTTTGTTGAATTTGGGTATACTTAAACTGATTTTTTGAGGGAATTCTAATCCTTTATTTTTATCTCTTTTGGGCATGAATGCTCGAGTTCCTTGTGGACTCTCACCCTTGCATTTCCTGTTGGGCTTGGCCCAACATTATTAAAGTTAAGTGTGTTTGAAACCAGAGTAGTAGGCGGAAAGTTGAGGAGAAATGGGCCTAGCCCATAACAAAGTGGCGGCAAGATCAGTCCAATTGGACTAAAATTAATGGGCCTGGCCCATGACCATATGCAAAAATAACAGATGACAGCCCAAACGGGCTAAGAAGATAGAAATTGGATGAGGAGTCCAAATGGAATGGTGGTGGGCCTAAGAGGGCCCACAAACTAGATTTAGGATAGTTTTAGATTGAGCCAATGGTTTAATCACATATTTTTTAATTCTTTATTCTTGTTTAGATAGAATTATTTGTATTAATATGGACTCTAACACTTTAAACTTAGTTGGCTTATTCGCAAAGGATATAAACATTTCTAGTTTAATTTTAAAAATTATTTGGTGTCTCTTCATGAAAAAAAAAACAGCAAGCATCTTTAAAACTTTAATCCGAACAAGCATGTTTCCCCTTAACATCTCTTCATGCATTTTTTTCTTAAATATCATCCTTTTTCTTGTCAAGTTATGTTCATTATACTTTTCCTAATTAAATCAAATCTAGTGTTTTCTCAAGTTAATCAAACAAGATCTTTTTAAAGTTAGTCAAAATAAGTTATTTGTAAATAAGTCCGGATAACCGCGAGTTAGCAGATATCCCAAGTGCTTTAAACCTTCTTGGGATATTAATTTGAACCCTTGACCTTAATCTCTTTGAATTTTTCTAAGTATTTATCGAATTTAGACTTTGAAATTTTTATAAGTTTTTCTTGTTTTTCCTTTTTTATAAAACTGAGTGGCCACTCTTCTTTAAATTGAATTTTTTTTGAAACTTTAACTTGGTTTTTGAAATGAATTTTCAATTAGTTAAATATAAAAACCATTTTTCTCGAAAATAGGGATTTCACGGCACTTTCAACGCTTAAAACTAAGGATTTTGGGAGTTCTTAAGTGTGTTTTGTTAGATATGATGTTCGTTTGTTACATGTGCAGGGAATAGTGTAAAAAAGACAAAAAGGCTAAAAAGTTGCAGTTTTCTGTGAAAAAGGCATGCCCCACGGGCGTGGGATCCATCACGGCTCATGGGAGAAGGTGTCAGGATGATACAAAAGCAATTAGAGGCAAAACCCATCCCACGACTCAGTTGGGACGGGCGTCAGAGCAGCCACAGGCCATCACACTTGCCTGTGGGAATGGACCAGTGAAGCTGAAGCTGAAATATCAAAGTCTGACGAGCGGCCACGACGCCCGTGAGAGCCACGATGGGCATGAAACCATGACACCCCATCACATTTGCCCATGGAAACAAGACAGAGGGACTGACACACAAAGTAATAGAATGTCTGATGGGAACCCACGACGCTCGTGGCACCCATGACAGCCCATGGGGAATGCTCATCGAAACTGCCGCGTCCAGCTCTCCTAAATCAGTTAGGATTTGGTTTTTTTGTCTATAAATACATTCCCTTATGTTTTATTTCAATGGTTACTTACTAGATACATATTGTTACGCATTATTTACGTTTGTTGAGACATCATAACACAATTTTGATAATTCAAAGATTGTTCTTGATTTATTGAACTGTTCTTGAGAATTCAAGATTCCAGTTTTCTTTACTTATTATTGTAAGTTATGATCATGATCCTCTTCATCTAAATCTGATTGTCTTCTTAAGACTATGAGTAGCTAAATCCACAACTAGAGTTGTGGGAACCATGAAGAATTAACAAAGTAGGCAAAGTACTTGGTAATCCTAGGAAGGTGTTCATGCATGTATTATTTTTCCTCTATTTTGATTGCTTTTTAACTGTTGCAACCGTTAGAACTCGCCTTATTCCTACTTGCTTGACCAAAGGAGTAATGAATAGGAAAGGGGATTACACAACAGAGATTTGAGGCTACCAACCCTCACCAAATTAGCTTGAACTTGCCTGGCAAAAGCTAATCTGGGATCACTAGTAAGGGTTAGAAAACCAAACACCCGTAGACTAACCATGTTGCATGGTGACATTCTTCTATTTTTGCAACCATCCGCTTAGGAGAACCTAACTTACCAATCTTTCATGCATAGCACCAAACTAGCTTACTAAGAACAATGCCTTACTAAGTTATGATCTCATGGGGAACACTACCCTAGTCGCTTCTCTCATTGATTATAATACTGAAACTGTTACCTTGTTACTTGTTCGAATCTGAATTATTATTACTAATTGTTACAACAAACCCCCCTTGTAGGGAAATAAATGGATAAGAGTGCAAATAAACATAGTTGACCCTAGTCCTACCATATTCCCTGTGGGATCGATCCCAACATTTATTGGGTTCTATATTTGAACATCGACCGCTTTATGCTTCTAAAATGAGGTGTAATTTGGGCGTATCAAATTTTGGCATCATTGCTGGGGATTGAACCCGGGTCACCCGTGTGATAGGAGAGAATACTTATATCGAAGCTTTTGAGATGCTTGATAGGGTTACCAATACAAACTGGGCCTTGCGTACTAGAGAGGCTGAGAGTGCAATAGGTACTTATGCGGTTGGAAAATTCATAGACTATCAAGATTTGAAAGAGATTAGATAGGATGTTACTGAATTGAAGATAAGAATAGGTTTGATCGCAAAGCAAATCCTAAATAATGGAGTAGAAAAGGTGAATCTTGTCGGTTCACAAGGAAAACCACTAAGACTAGATGTGCACAAATCTGATGAAGAAGTTAATTATCTGAATGACCAAGGAACAAGTTTCTAGGCTAATGGCCAATGAAATCAAGGTCAAAATAGAGATCGAGATAATAACAGAGATAGAGATGACAACTACAATCGACTGGGATACAGAGACAGGAGCAGAGCTAGAGATGGTGATTGGAACAAGAGGGATGGCTATAAAAATGATAGAAGCGGCCTGTATGTCCCTTCAAGAAATCGTGAATAATGGCCTGAAAAACTATCCATGAGGGAACTGATAACTAAGGTGTTTCAAAAGGGTGATTCTATGAATAGAAATATGAAGGAGATGCGTTCTGACCTCTCAGGCATGAGTCAAAAGGTAGAGTTTCATTCTGTTGCCATAAAGCATATTGAGACACAGATGAACCAAATGTCTACAACCCCGAATCAACGTCAAAAGGTTACTCTCCTAAGTGATACAATTCATAAGCTAAAGAATGATCAATAGTGCATGGCTGTGACCACATAAAGCGTAAAGAAATCGGGTGACCCTCCTATCCCTATAGTTGTTGAGGAACAAACTGAGCCTGAAAATGATGAAGTTGAAACTATAGTCGAATCTGAGATAAAGGGTGATAATGATGAGTGTGGCATCACAAAGGAACCATCTGCCACAATAATAAAGGGAAAGAAGGTCCTATAAGTTGTAAAGCCTATGCCACAACTTCCTACTCCTTTTCCACAGAGACTAGCTAAGAAAGCTGAAGATGAAAAGTTTAGAAAATTTATCTCCATGTTGACAAAACTTTTGGTTAATATTACTTTGGTTGAGGATCTATAGAAGATGCCTGGATATGAAAAGTTCATGAAGGACTTGGTGACGAAGAAGAGAACGGTTAGTTTTGACCCTGCAGACAATATGCACCATTGTAGTGTAATAGCTTCACTTTCTCGAGTACAAAAATAGGAGGATCCTGGGGCTTTCACCATTCCTTGCATGATTGGGGCATTATACTTTGCCAAGGCCTTATGTGATTTAGGTGCCAGCATCAATCTAATGCCATTGGAAATATTTAAACAGTTAGGCTTAGGGGCCCCCACACCGATGGCAATACGGCTGCTGATGGCAGATCATACTGTGAATTGGCCAGTGGGTATTTTATATGATATTCTTTTGAAAGTGGAGTCTTTTATCTTCCCAGTGGAATTTGTAATTTTAGACTGTATGGTAGATTTTGAGGTCCCCATTATCTTGGGGTGACCATTCCTTGCCAACAAGACGTGTTTTAGTTGATTTAGAGACAGAACGGATGAAATTCAGGAATGATAAGGAAGTCACTTTCAATATGTGCTAATCAGTGAAGCACTATGATGACATGAGGGTAGTTTCAGTTATTGATGTTGTGGATGAAGGATAGTTGTCAGTACCAGTTGAGGAGAGACTTGGTGTTGAAGCACTTGCAGCCATGATCATGAACTTTGATGGGGATGACATTGACGAGTATGCTGACATGGTGGAAGCTCTTGCTGGTATGGGTTCTTACTCTTATGCACCAAAGAAGCTCGATCTAGACTTGAAGAATAGATCAATCCCTCCAGCCAGACCATCTATTGAGGAGCCTACAGTCTTGGAGCTCAAGGCACTTCCAGCACACTTGCGTTATGTTTTGTTGGGAACCAACAACACTTTGCCAATGATTATAGATGTTGACCTAGTGGAAGGACAAGTTGAGGCTCTTGTGTTTGTCTTGAAGAAGTTCAAAAGAGCCATTGGTTGGTCCATCATTTACATTATTGGTATCCTACAAGGCATATGCATGCACAGAATCCTTCTCGACCCAAATTTTTTTCCAAGTATTGAGCATCAGCGTAGGTTGAATCAGCCTATGCAAGAAGTCATCAAGAAGGAGATCATAATATGGTTGGATGCAGGTTTGGTTTATCCTATTATGAATATCAAGTGGGTGAGCGCAGTTCAGTGTGTGCCGAAGAAAGGAGGAATCACTATGGTTCCTAATGCCAATAATGAGTTGATTCCTATGAGGCCAATCACAGGCTGGCGTGTTTGCATGGATTATAGAAAGTTGAATGCATGGACTGGGAAGGATCATTTTCCTATGCCCTTTATGGATTAGATGTTAGACCATCTTGCTGGTAGAGGATGATATTATTTTCTTGATGGTTACTTAGGGTACAATCAGATTTTGATCTCCCCTGAAGACCAAGAGAAAACCACTTTCACTTGCCCATATGAGACATTCACGTTCAAAAGGATGCCGTTTGGATTATGTAATATGCCATCTGCCTTCTAGAGATACATAATGTCGATCTTCTAAGACATGGTGGAGGATATGATAAAGATATTTATGGATGATTTCTCTATTGTGGGTGATTCATTTGATTACTATTTAGCCCATTTGAGTTGTGTGCTAAAGCAATGCAAAGAGTGAAACTTGGTGCTGAACTGGGAAAAGTGCCATTTCATGGTCAAGGAAGGTATTGTATTGGGCCACCGGATTTCCAAGAAGGGGATTGAGGTTGATAAGGCGAAGATAGAGGTGATTGAAAAATTGACTCCTCCAATTTCAGTTAAAGGTATTCAAAGTTTCTTGGGGCATGCTGGATTTTATCGTAGTTCATGAAGAACTTCTCAAAGATTGCACATCCCTTGTGCAAGCTGTTAGAGAAGGAGGTGAAGTTTGTGTTTGATGAGGCATGTTTAAAGCCATTTGAGTGCCTAAAGTTGCAATCGATCTCAACCCCCATTATTTTTGCACCTGATAGGTCTAAGCCATTTGAGGTGATATATGATGCTAGTAGAGTAACGCAAGGAGAATTCCTAGGACAGAGAAGGGAGAAGATTCTTCACCTGATCTACTATGCTAGAAAAGCACTAAATCTAGCCCAAAAGAACTATATTGTGACCGAACAAGAGGTGCTAGCTGTTGTGTTTGAATTTGAGAAGTTCAGATCTTATTTGCTTGGTACCAAAGTGATTGTGCACACAGACCATGCAACTCTTAGGTATCTGATGACAAAAAAGGATGTGAAGCCTAGGTTGATCCGTTGGATGTTGCTGTTGTAAGAGTTTGAATTTGAAGTCAATGATCGCAAAGGTACAGAAAATGAGGTGGCTGATCACTTGTCTAGACTTGAGGATGAGGTCATGTTGCAATGGAAAGATGAGTTAGAAATCGATGATGCATTCCCAAATGAGCGAGTATTGGATGCTTCTCAAGACTTAATCCCATGGTATGAAGACATTGCCAACTACTTAGCAAGTGACATAGTTCCTTTGGACTTGACTATCCATTAGCAGAGGATGTTTATGTCTGATGTGAATAGGTTTTTCTGGGAAGAGCCATACTTATTCCGTGTATGTGGTGATACTATGATTCGTAGATGCATAGATGAATATAAGATGGAGGATATACTTGAGGCTTGTCATTCCTCTCCTGTAGGGGGGCATCATAGTGGAACTCGGACAACTCATAAGATTCTGTAATGCGGCCATTACCAACAACAGGATTATGTTCGAGATGTCAACTTGAAATCTCGATGAATCGAGGAGAAAAAATTTAATGCTTGAAGAAGAGAATCTTGATTATCTTATTAATATATCCCCTTACTCAAACATAAGAAAGGAGGCTTATCACTTTCTTGAAGACAAGCTGAAGCCTGTTGGCGATCCACGCCATGCTTTTCAGCGAAATCTTCTTGAGGGAAGTCTTTAATTTTTTTTACAGGATTTGGCTCAACGGGGTAAAGATTCCATTGTTTACCAAGATTTTCTGAGTTATTTTCTCAATTCTGATTGATTGCCATTTTCTTGAAATCGTTTTAAATCTTAATGCAAGAGAGGAAACTTGACAGTAAGGAAACATAGTTTTTTCTCATTCTTTTCTTATGAGGTCGTGTACAACAACCTTAACCGCATAAGCCTGGGCTGGGCCTACCTCCATCCCTAGAGGAGCCGTATGAGGCAGAAGCTCCACGTACGGTTTTGAAGCCGAGCCTTTCCAGCAAGAGGGCCTAGGGATCGATATGATGATTGGTTTAGGTAGGGCGGCCGGCCTACTATGGGCACCTGTAGGGATTAGTGTGTGAGACCGTGATCCACAAACTGATGCATAGGACTCACCCTTTACTTGGGAATAGATAGGGGAAACATAGCATGTCACAAGAGCGAGGCGAGGTTTAGAACCCTACTGCGAGAAGGATGCCTCACGAGCCAGGCTTTTATAGATGAGGCCTTTTGGCAAAGCCAAGTCAATTTCGAGCCACCAAACCCTGCAACTAATGAGAAGGCCCTATGGAGTAAAGGGAAGCGTGTACGTTGTCACACTCCCGGCCTTCTAAAGGTGCCTAGAGGACGGGCCAGACGCAGCAGAGCGACGACCGGGGAGCGGGACTTCTTTGGGAATAAAAACTTGAATAAGTTTGTTTTTCTGAAGGAGTCATCATTTTCTATCAGGAACGCTATGTCATTTTCAATCCTGGCGTATTTCGTATGCTTGAAGGACCCGCTGACACGAAGTGTTTTAGAAAGATTCTTCTTTATCAATGGTGATAGGTCATGGTATCCATAGCCTTGCTTCTTTTTTGGCCAAATCCTGATTTCGTTTTGCTTCTCCCGATCGTCGATCCTGATCGACTCGACTCTTTTCCCTACCCCCCGACCTCTCACTTTGTTTTGTTCTTCTTCTGTACCATCGCGAAGACACCCGATCGGCCTGACTTTCCCAAATTCCCCCTACTGGCCCTTCTTCTTTACGGGTCTGGATTTTTCGCGTCATTTCAGTCGTCCCTTTCCTAAGATCCTGGATGTGGTACCGATGCATGAACTTGGTTACTGGTTTGACCGGTTTGTTGGCCACTAAACGACTAATCCAGGAGCAGAAGGAGGGACTATTGGCCGACCCTCCACAAAGATGCTCATGAGTACACAAGGGCCTGTAAATGATGCCAAAGGGAAGGAGGCATATCAAGGAAGCATGAGCTTCCTCTCACTCCTTTCCTCGTAATTAAATTGTTTGATGTTTAGGGAATTAACTTCATGGGTCATTTTGGGATGTCGAATGGCATGAGATATATATTGGTTGTTGTTGACTATGTGTCAAAAATTGGTGGAGGCCGTAGCACTTCCCAACAATGAAGGCAAGAGTGTAACAATATTCTTGAAAAAGAACATCTCCTGCAGATTCGGCACACCGCGAGCTATTATCAGTGTTTGAGGGTCACATTTTTGCAATAAACTATTCAGAGCTCTGCTTGAGAAGTATAGGGTGAGACACAGTGTGGTAACACCTTACCATTCGCATACGAGTGGGCACGTCGAGGTCTCCAACCGGGAGATTAAGTCCATCCTTGCGAAGATGATGAATGTGCACATAACTGATTGGGCTAGGAAGCTTGATGATGCTCTATGGGCATATCAGATAGCCTACAAGACTCCTATAGATATGTCAGTATACAAACAACCTACAAGCCTCCTATAGGTATGTACTCGTACAAACTTTTGTTTGGAAAAGCATGTCATCTTCCAGTGGAACTTGAGCACAAAGCCATGCGGGCGCTGAAGAAGCTGAATTTGGAGTGGTGTGCTGCATATTATCAGCGGCTTGAACAATTAAATGAACTTGATGAATTTTTCCTGAATGCATATGAAAGTTCAGCTCTGTACAAGGAAAAAATGAAGTTGTACCATGATAGGAAGATTGAGAAGAGAGATTTTCAGCCGGGCGAGCTGGTTCTACTCTATAATTCCAAACTACACTTGTTTCCAGGCAAGCTGAAGTCTAAGTGGATGGGATTATTTTGAGTGGTACAAGTTTCCCAACATGGTTCTATTGAGCTTGAGAACCGTGAACTGATTAACCAAGTAACCTGTGTGGTGCCACAATATTAATTCAGGCACTGCATGGAAGGCAACCCATGAAGGGAATTTCATGAAGTCTGAGTAGTTAAGTGACCTTCGCCATGCCATGACGTTAAATCAGGAACTTCATGGGAGGAAACCCATGAACTAATATTTGTTTAAGTGTGCAGGATTGGGTAAGATTGAGTAAGGGAAAATTTGCAAAAAAAAGGGTCCCACGGGCACCTGTGATGGGCCATCGTAGGTCCCACACTCATGGGAAATGGGCGTGCCTGACAGAAAATCAAGAAAATGTTCACTATCCCATTCCCACGTCCAGCCACGATGGGATATTGTAACCCCGATGGGCATGGGAATTGGGCCCATGATGAGCAGGTAAGTTGATCGTGATGAGACATCACGTGCCCCATGGGCATTGTGATGTCCAGTCGTCTGGGTCGGTCTATGGGTCAATCATTTTTAAAATTTTTATTTTAGCCACCCGACCTGACCTAGTTCCTTTTTTCCCCTTCCCCGCATTTAAAAGGTTTTGACCTCATTCAATTCAGGTCAAACGAAATCAACTCCCTCCACGCTAAATTCTCTCCCTCAATTCATGTCCCTTTCCCCACGATCATCTCCCCATCAGCATGCATCGCCCCCCTATGTTCCCTATATACATCATAACGATCATGAAAGCACACTAAGCAAAGTTCTCCAAATCATTCACAAGTAGTATTCAAGATCATATTGACAATCAAGAGTAAGTTCATATCTTTCTATTGATTTCAATTTTTCTTTGATGCTTTTAAGAAGCTAAGGGTTCTTATGTATGTAAAATTACATTGTTTTAGAAAACCCTAGTTGTGAACTTTGAATAGAAATTGTGTGTATGATTGTATTAAATCAAAAAGGGAACTAGGGTTGAAGTGCTTGTGTAATGGTGTATAGAACTTGTGTTCAAAAGTGTGTAGGATATTTTTTTGGGAGAGAGGACAAACATGTAATTAAGAAAAAAAGGAGAAATATGTACTAATATAATCCCACGGGATGTCTGGGGTACAACAGGCGTCGGAATTGAGCGTAGGAGTGGAACAAGGCCTGCAAAGGCCACTGCCCCATTTTGACGCCCGATCCCGATGGGACGTTGCACCTTCCATGGCCATGGCAGGCCATTGTGGGAGGACTAAAAGTCCTTAAATCTGCATTTTTCATCCCGACACCCGCTCCCATGGGATATCGAACATCCCATGACCATTCTGATGGGACGTCGGACTTCACACGCCCGTGGGAGGCTGAAAAAAGTAATTTCTTTTAAGTGTTAAATTTTTATGTTTTTACTTTTAGTTCGAGTTACTAATATCATACACCTATGTACTAAATAGAACCACAAACTACATTACGACAAACGGGATCCCGGAAAGCAAAGTAAAATGTTGTTAGTGCTCGCCTGAAGGATCAATCTGATTCAGAAGGTGAGAAGAGCGACTCAGACAACACCCTCCTTGTCCGGATGACAAAGAGAAAGTTGGTGGTCTCATCTCCATCCTAGTCTGAAGAGGATGGAGGTGATGCACTTGAGCAGGAGAAAGCATCCGAGCATACTTCCCCCCATTTTAAAGAGGGGGAAGAGTCATCTTTTGGATCATCCAGTTCAGATAAGGAAAGCAATGTCGCTCCTACACCAGAAAAATGAGCATATGAGTCAGCTATTTAGGTTTCTAGTGGCATGGAAACTGAGTCCGGGCCGGGAGATTTTTCAAAGTCAGGTTCTGGAAAAGATGCACCAGCTGTTTTTGAATCCAATACTGAGAGCACCACTCCTGAAAAATAGAAGACACCGCCTACTCCCAAAGCTCCCAGGACATCACTAGTTCTCACTTTCAAAGATGTCCAACTCTGGAAAAGGTGAGGTGGAATGTGAAAGGGTCGCAGAAGATATTTGACTATGGGTTTGTGATAATGGACAAGATGCACATGAAACACATGATTACAGAAGTGTGAAGGATAGACTCCTTCAAGCTGAAAGATTTTCCCAAGCTTGAGGAGTACTTCCGCCATTATAACTTAGGCTGGACCATCAAACCACTTTTGGTCTATTAGTCGACTATCGTAAGGGAGTTGTATGCTAACTATCAGGCTATACAGGAGAGCCGGTACAGAAAGGGTAAGAAATCATCGGAATTTCCCACTCTTGAGAGAGTCCCTGTGAGAGGTGCTTCGGTAAACATCTCGGCCGATATTATTAACTAATTTTTGTATGGGCCTGATTATGTTGCACCCTCTAACACTTCAGATTATGACTACCGGTATAAATTAGAGGATGCATGGATAAAGTGGTTGGCAAAGGTTCACACTAAGACCGGTACCCCATCGTGGCTCTATCAAGACAAGCCACTAATCACCAAGGCCTCTTTGACTTTTGAGGCAAAATTTTGGTGGGCGTTTGTGTGACTCCAGCTTATGCCGACCGGTGGGGACAATCAGCAGACTGCTGAGAGGGGTGTTCTGGTAGCTAGCTTGTTATCCAAATACAAGCTGAACATTTGGAAAATCATAGCAGAGGAGATAAGGGACAGAGTCACCAAAATGATTTCATCCTACCCTTTTCCTTGCCTCCTGACTGAGCTATGTGATGATGTTGTTGTCCCAAAGTATTTGGGTATTGAACATGCCAAGCGTGCCATCTGGACACATCACCCAGAGAGGTCCAAAGATGATAGCAGAACAAAGGTCTTGGGCAACACTTCTGTATCAGCCAAACCACCACAATCCATGATGCTTTTTTACTTCCACCAGAAGTTGTACCCTACATTGAGGGTATGCCCACCCCAAAAGGCAGTCTGAATGAAGAGACTCCATGTGCTAGGGAAGAAGCTGTGGTTACTTCCAAACACCCTCGCAGACACCCTACAAGACACCCTACCAGCTGAATGAAGAGACTCCATGTTCTCGCGGGTTGAGACCTCTATACAAGACACCCTACCAGCTCCTTCCACTTTTGTTGTACCTCCATCAAAGGCTCCGACCTTAATCTATGCCTTCCATCTGGTGAACTTTGCAAACACTATTCAGACTACTATACATCTACAGGAGCATATGCAAAAGTTTACTGAGTAGTTCCAGTCGATCACCGATGACTCTATTCAGAGAGACGTAGTACCATTTGCTAACGTGCATGGCCGAATCAATTATATGGTAGAGGGGATTGATGAAAAGTTGAATGAAATGGGAGAAGATAAGCTCACGGAGATTAAAGAGAAAATAGCAGCACTTCGGGTGGATGTGGATGAGTTAAAGGTACAGCCTGCAACTATGTATTCTAATGCTCCTACAGTTATTCCACAGGCACCACTTGTGCCAATGATCAATTTGTGGGATTACGCAAATCTAGAGCTTTTCCAAAATGCTACTATAGATGAAGAGGCACTGGCTAGTCCTTTCAAGCATACAAAAAAGAGCAGGAGAAAAGATAAAAAGGCTTGTGAAGAGGGCGATGATGCCCCATTAAGCTCGAAATCATAGAAGTGTAAGGAAGAGAGAGCCGAGAAGAAGAGAAAGAAAGAGGAAGCTCAGGTACAAAAATAATCCCTAGCCATCCATCATATTCGAGTGGATGCTATTGGTTCTGGTGGCTCGAGTAGTGGTGTTGCGGGTCCCGTGGAGGAAACTTCTTTAGACCCCATTGTGGGAGAGACCATTGATAAAGCTGCACAACTAGCTGTTGATGCTAAGAGGACTGCTGAGGTAGCCTCTATTAGTGAGAAATACATGGGCACTGATCCAGTGGACCCAGCTACACATGATGACCGCGCTTAGGCACAACAAATATGTCTTGCCTCCCCTTTTTAGTTATTTTTAGTGCATTGGGGACAATGCACACTTTTTTTGATGGTGTGGGGGCAACTTGGTCATTTGTATAGTTGTTATAGAGTGTTTTGGCAATGTCTGAGTAGCCAAAATGCTCGCTTTGTGCCACGATGTTAAATCAGGTGCTGCATGGGAGAAAACCCATGATGGTATGGACAAGGTACCCGCATCCTTGGGGTTTTCTTGTTGTGTTCTTTCACTAAGGATTTTAATTTCTATTAAACCAGCATGCTTAGAATAGGATGTGTTTGTAAAAGAAAAGTAGGAACTTAATGCAGCCTATGGTCTTATTTGAAAAAAATTGTGAAAATGGAGACCCCTCCAATTTTTTGTGCAATAGGTTGTTAGGACTGACCTTAATGGATCTGTGAGTGATAGCATGTATATAAATGTGATAAGTAGCTTAAGCTAATGCATGAACTGATAGTTATCTAATCAGTAGTCTAAACTCTGTGCCATGTGTGTGTGAGTTGCTTTGTATCCGTTCTCGCTGTATTGTGTCAATCTAGAACTTTCCTTGTTAGTCTTGCCATGGTTGTAGAATAGTTTGGATATGAGATGATCATAGGTCATTTTTGAATAAAGTCCACTTAATCCAAATGACCTACCAAATGAAAAATGATTCCCTTTGATCCCTGAATTTGAGCCTAAATTAATCCTTTTGTTGTTAGCCTGTTCACCTTCCCTATTTCCTGTAAACCTTTGTTTTGTCCCTGGTATCTCCTTGGACATTGTGTACCTCAACTCAGTCGAAATGCCTAAGTTGAGGGTGGCTACTGTAAGGGTAAATAGGAAGATTGGGGTATGAAAAGATTGGGTTAGTATTGAAAAGGAATATATCGGGTATGGTTTATGTGCTACAAAAGAAAGAAAAAATAAATATGAAAAGATGAAAAAAAATGCAAAAGTGTAATAAAAGCCACACCCAAAGCGTGATTAAAGTGAAAAGAAAATAAGAGAGGAGAATAAGGGAGGGAAACATTGTGGTCTAAAAAGTGGAGATTAAGAAATAAATGTAGTGTCAAGGAGGGCGTAGTCACTATTACCCAAATATATCATTCCCGTCCTTGAACCTACATTACAAGCCTAGCAAAGTCCTATAGTGATCTTAACCAAACTGTTTGAAATCCAAGGCATGGAAAATAAGGGAAAGCCTATGGTATTGTGCATGTACAACTTGAACTTCTTTGCTAGAGTGAGTGTATTCCCAGTCCCTGTTTGTTGAATGCAATTTTGTGTGAGCGGGACTTCTTTGTTGTAAGGGGAACCAGAGTTGACTGTGATTGCTAACTGATTGGTATGAATTTCTGCTGTGTATGCTATCTTGCTCATGAATATCATGTTGTCATCCATGGATCCGTCTTGTGTTGTCTTGATAGATTTAATGTATGCACTGGTTTTGAACTAATATGGAGTGGGTACTGATTCTGCTGACTGAAAGGATTTGAACCATATTGCTGCTGTAGTTCCTAGCTTTCTTTTACTTAAGCATCAGTTTTGTTTTGTTTTCATTTGTTGCTTGAGGACAAGCAAATATTCTAAGTTGAGGGTGTTGATGTGCTGGGATTTCACGACACTTTCGACCCTTAAAACTAAGGATTTCGTGAGTTCTTAAGTGTGTTTTGTTAGATATGATGTTCGTTTGTTACATGTGCAAGGAAAAGTTTTGAAAAGACAAAAAGACTAAAAAGTTTAAGTTTTCTGGGAAAAAGGCATGCCCCACGAGCGTGGGATCCACCATGGTTTGTGAGAGAAGGCATCAGGATAAGACAGAAGCAAATAGAGGAAAAACCCGGCCCATGACTCAGTTGGGACGGGCCGTCACACTTGCCCGTGGGAATGATCCAGTGAAGCTGAAGCTGAAATATCAAAGTCTGACGAGCGGCCACGATGCCCGTGAGAGCCACAATGGACATAGAAACCACGATGCCCCTTTGCATTTGCCCGTGGAAACAAGGCAGAGGGCCTGAGACACAAAGTAATAGAATGTCCGATGGGCACCCAAGATGATCGTGGCACCCACGACGGCCCGTGGGGTTTGCACGTCGGAACTACCGCGACCAGGTCTCCTAAATCAGTTAGAATTTGGTATGTTTTGTCTATAAATACATTCCCTTAGGTTTTATTTCAATGGTTACGTACTAGATACATATTGTTACGCATTATTTACGTTTGTTGAGACATCATAACACAACTTTGAGAATTCAAAGATTGTTCTTGATTTATTGAAGTGTTCTTGAGAATTCAAGATTTCAATTTTCTTTACTTATTATTGTAAGTTATAATCATGATCTCTTCATCTTAATCTGATTGTATTCTTACAACTATGAGTGGCTAAGTCCACAACTAGGGTTGTGGGAACCATGAAGGATTAATAATGTAGGCAAAGTACTTGGTAATCCTAGGAAGGTGTTCATGCATGTATTGTTTTTCCTCTCATTTTTATTGATTTTTAATGGTTGAAAACATTAGAACTCGCCTTATTCCTTCTTGCTTGACCAAAGGGGTAACGAATGGGAAAGGGGATTACACAAAGGAGATTTGAGGCTACCAACCCTCACCTAATTAGCTTGAACTTGCCCGGGGAAAGCTAATCTGGGATCGCTGGTAAGGGTTAGAAAAGAAAACACACGTAGACTGACCAAGTTGCATGGTGACATTCTTCTATTTTGGCAACCATCCACTTAGGAGAACTTAACTTACCGATCTTGCATGAATAACACCAAACTAGCGTACTAAGTACAACGCGTTACTAAGTTATGATCTGACGGGGAACACTACCCTAGTCGCTTCTCTCATTGATTACAATACTTGAAACTGTTGCCTTATTACTTGTTCGAATCTGAATTACGATTACTACTTGTTACTACAAACCCCCCTTGTAGGGAAATAAATGACTAAGAGTGCAAATAAACATAGTTGACCCTGGTCCTACCACATTCCCTGTGGGATCGACCCCAACCTTTGTTGGGTTCTATATTTGAACATCGATCACTTTATACTTCTAAAAAGAGGTGTAATTTGGGCATATCAGGCACCCACCCTGAACCCCCGATGGGAGAACCAATTACCCCAGCCAACACTTAAACAACTAAGCATCTAAAAACCAATTTACATAAATTAAAGCAAAGTTCATAACTAAAAATAGTTAACAGAAAAACTTGTGGAAATAATTCCCCTAGAATCTGAGAGTCGTGTACCAAAACATCTAACATAGTCTAGAATACGGGGATTCAACCCCAAACAAAAGGAATATAAGTCTGAATAATGGACTAGAAAGACTAGATGAATCCATGGCAACACGGAAGAAGCAACTCACCCTTAGATTCAGGAAACGTTCATATCACAATAGATATTATGCAACCGCCGCTGCAATATGCCCTGTACTCAACAAAAGAAGAGCAAGTGCAGTATCAGTACACAAAAACAACAGTGTACTGGTAGGATTATTGGCCAAATCCAAAATATACGAAATGTGAACACATAACTATAACTTAGTAAAACAGGACAAACATGTAAAAACCATGTAAGCGAATATAAACAAGACTCTCAGTCATTCACATGAATTAACAACCACATGATACATGTCCAAAATCACAACAACAATAATATATGTGATTCCACACACCTTTCAAGCAACCTAGACCACCCAAGCATCCCTAAGACATCATCTATGGTGTTTAACAGGCAATCCCAATCTACATAAGAACCACTCCAACATTTAAACACAACAATCTAGCCACTGATGGACCAATATGAAATAATTACATCACAAGAAATAAACCCGGTTCACTCATGGAACCAACATACAAAAGCACAACCAAATATGTACTAGGCGTGGTACCCAAGCCAACCATAATAGAACCTGTACTAGGTGTTGTACCCGAGCCAACCGATAGATATCCCATACTAGGCGTGGTACCCAAGCCAACCAATGAATTGTACTAGGTTTGGTACTTGAGTCAACCGAAAGTTATAGACATTTCAACAATCACAACCACAATGAAAAACAACTCACACTTGTAAAACCAACAAGTATTTAAGATAGTTCATTGCATGAGATTAACAACCAGATATCATTAATATTCATTCCCTTAGCTCTTAAATCACGTAATGTACATGCAATACTAATGAAACAGTTAATAGGCACACATAACATAGTTTGGGAAACAATTCAACCATAACCTACTTTGAAGCAAGCCTGAATGCTCTACTGGACTTGAGCCTTCCCCCTTTGTGAAGCTTTAGTTTGATCTTAGTCTAAAAACAATAATATAAACACAAAATCAACCCCAAATGGCGTAAATATCCTCGTATGATATCTTAATCCCAAACCCCATGCCAATCTTATAATCATTCCATCCTACCCAGGGCTTTCCCAATAATAAATCACCTAGAACTATCAATTTTATGGTTACACTAGTGAATTGTGGTAATATAATTATGAATAAATAGTTTATAAACAAAACCCAAGGTTTCTACACCCAATAGTCCTTGTTACACTAGATTTTCCATAATAGGTCAAGCCAAATCCTCCCTAAGGCCCGTAATTATCAATTCTAAGGTATAGAAATTGAAGTACTAGACTAGGGGAACAAATTACTTACCTTTACGAAGAATCTTGGTGGAAAACTGATGGAAATTTGCTCAAATCACCTCTGACCTTCCCCAAAATATTTTTAAGTAAGAATGAACATTTTTGGAGAAGTTTTTGCATTTACAACGACTTATGCTACTATAGAAGCCTACTACCGCTATAGCGGCACCACCATAGCGGAAGACGCCTGCTATAATAGGGTTGACCACCTTTGACTTCTGCTATAGCGAGCATTTCTCCACTATAGCAATCATCACGATAGAAGTATGTCACCCGCTATAGTGGATGACATGGGATAGAACCTCAGGAATCCTCCCAATTTTGCCTATTTTGTAATACACCTTTAAACCTTGATGTCAAGACCAACCCCTTCACGTCAAGTTCTATCAGGATTTTTACTCACCCAAATATTTTTCCAAAAAGTCCTACAGACTCCTTAATTTCTTAGCTAATAGAAAAGCTAGCACAAACTTAGATATTTTACCCAATCCTTTCCCAGATTGCCCTAGATTTCACCTCGCTAAGATTTCATTCGAGCCTAGCCTAACCTGGAATTTTTAACTCCCTAACCTGGTAGTTTTCTCACCCAATTTCTTTTATGATTAGATCACCCATAATGATAGGAAGGGTCATTACATATAATACCTACAAAAAGAAAACAAAGTTAGCTAAAAAATCTTCAACTTGGTTGCCTTCTCTCATAGTGTGTTCAATCTAAATATGCCCCAATCTCATAGACTTCTTAATCTTCCTGACCTCCATGCTTATGTTGCAAGGGATCTTTCACTTATCCTCCCGTATAATGATAGTAAAATATGTAATAAAATGACTCAATGCAATATAATAAGCTAAAAATATAATCATAAGTAGTAAGTCTGAAATCTGAGCAAGAATCAAATACATTTCAAAACTAGAAACTGTTTCTGTGGGAGGTTCTCTAATCGACATAGACCATGTGAGCTACATGATATTTGATGTATATTCCCCATCGAGAGGACCTAATATACCTTTCCAGGGTATAGAGGCATGACTGTAGTATGATCACTAATCTGATTCCCAACAAAAGGGACTTATAAACCTACAGGGGAACGTAGTTTTGGGACTAAGGGTACTCTGACCCCATCCAACTCGGTGCTAAATACTACTCACAAAAACATAAATATAACTCATATAATACTGGGGTATATGTGATGCCAAAACTGATAATAACTAATGGCATATCTGATGTCAAGTCTATTTGAAAGTATAAAGACATATCTGATGTCAAATCTACTTAAAAGCATAAGGACATATCTGATGTTATGCATTACAAAATCATAAGTCTTAGGTATTAGTATAGCCATGATTTAAAATACACTTTTCTTTCTAATTTCATAAATTGAAGTAGGCATGCACTTTCATCATCCTAGAGGCCATGTTATCTAAACATGCCAAATCTTTAATTGAAAATATGCAATTTAATGAAAGAATACTAGAATTCACTCTTCATGCATGGTCTTTTGAAATCAATTAAGGAAACTCAATAAACCATAGATAAGTAATGAGAAACCATGAATTAACGCTATAAAACTGAACCTATAAGTTTTCCCCAATTTGGGTAAGAAACCTAATTTCATAAATTGGACAAGGATTAGCCTTAAAATCATGAATAGGAAACCACTTATAAACATCCATGCAAAATCATGCAATTTAGATTTAGAATCCATAGAAGAATGACGAGGAAACAATTTATAGAGAAACCCATGAGAATTGGGTGAGAACCCTAATTTAGCAATTCACAAAATCAATTTAGAAGTTTGGGGTTTTGGGCACAAGGGTTAAAGGAACCCATGTTGAATACCCACATACCTGATTTGAAGCTTTGCTTAATCTAGGTGAAGAGAAATGGAGGCTTGAACTTGGAGCTTGAGACTTGGAGCTTGAAGGAGTTCTTTTCCCTTTTTGGAAGATGAAAGAGGGACAGTGAGAGACTTAGGCTAATTGAGGTAGAAACCCTACTAAAAGTGTCCAAAACTAACTCACTTAAGAGTTAAAAGGGTGGGTAGTTACAAAAATACCCCTGGGATTTAATTAAAGAAAAGCTGTTACAAACCTCGGCTTCAGATTCCACGGGTCCTTTCCACGGACTATAGAAGAAATCATGAGTCATGGATTGGACTCGTGGTTTATGAGCCTGAAATGAAGCTGCATATTATGTTCTACGGTTCAACAAGATGACTCGTGGAAACTTCCATGGGTCATAGAAGCCTCTCGTAGTTTCTGGGGATCTGGCAAACCTTAGTCTGAGTTCCATGGGTTGGTTCCATGACTCGTGGAACCATCAACGGACTATGAACCTAACTCGTGATTCTCAGACCTGAGGATGATCTGTAGGGCTAGTTTCATGGGTCACTTCCACGACTCATGGTTCTATTCACGGCTAATGGACTTGACTCGTGATTCTTGCAAAGTTCAAAATTTTCAGACTCTTAGCTTAAAAGCTGATTCGAATTCTGGGGTGTTACAATATCTCCCCCTTGTGATCATTCATCCTCGAATGAAGACTAAGAAAGGAAAACTAAAGAGAAAACAGCCCAACCAAGCAACAAAACATGAAAACTGAAAAACAAGCATGAAGATTGACTTCTCATCTTAAAACATAACTGAACTAACTTCGAAAAACATGAATGCTTGCTAGGATCATGAGAGAAGCCAATGGAGTAGGATCAGAGGGACATACTAAGGAGAAAATTATTACCTCAAGATAAAACTGTATCAAAAGAAAAGAGGTGAGGGTACTTGGCTTTCATGGCTGCTTCTGCTTCCCAAGTAGCTCCCTCAACTGAGTTTTAAAAGCTGAAGTACTATCATGGAAACTGATTTCTGATTGAAATATAAACTGAGCTGGATTCATGATACATGTAGCATACTGAGATCACAAGAACAAATAACGGGACATGAACTGAATATATATCATAACGTCTGGTTTGAATTAAGAGTAGGGACTTAGGTAAAACTCATAAAGAACAAACGCATTTTAGAAATCGCGGTTAATTGAAAGGGACGTCAAACTGAGATTAGTAGATATACGGGAAAAGTATTCTCTTCTAAATACCACACTTACCAAACACAGCTAGCAATTTCAATAGCGCATATAAAGATACTAAGATTAGGGTCTAACTACCAGCCTCTTCATTCTCAAGCCTACCTCGACTAAATCACTTGTATCTAGAGTTATCTCCTAAGAATAGTATTCATTCTTATCACAACAACCAACTAACCTTGAGCTCCTAATCAAAGGGGCACTAGTTGCACAAAACAAGGGTCCACATGTATTCCATCATGATATTCAAGCTTATCACTATGGTAACCTTATGGTTTCGTAGCCTACCCTATTCAAGACTTCCCTCGTCTTCCTTATCATAATTAGGAGTCACAATTTAAAGAACTTCTACGGAAGGCACATACATAAATTCTTCAACTAACCACTTCACCTGAACAACCCTTACCTCCCAATTTACCCACACCTAGAAGCCAAGGTGGAACAAGGAAAAAAAATCTGCTACCTCCCATCTAGGCTACTACAAGGCCTCCTTCCCAAACACTTATAACAACATAAACAAGAGTCGCCGAAAGAAAAGAGACGGAGCATGAGCATCACGAATGAAGGATTACTGATTGATCTTGACTTACACTTAGCATTATAAAGCCACTCAAGATGAGGCTTGTGGAATTGAGTGCAATAGGCATGAGCACTTCACATACTGGGCACGTAAGACATGAATAGTAGGGATCACCACCCCTCGTCATCAAAGGCAAAGGTCAAAGGGCTTTAGAGTAAGGAAATCATAAGCTCGAATCATTTCAAGAATTATGTCTGAGCATATACATGACGTAACATGATTTGATTTGCCATTAAGGCATGTCTGAGGACTGAACTGAGTAAATAGGACTGAGAGTGCTCAGAGGTATGAGTTTACATAAATAATGAACCTCAAGGCATAAAGCTGGGATTTATGGAATCACAGAGTAAGACTAGAATCATTGTCTGAAGCAATCACTTATCACTCTAGAATCTAAATATAAGCGTGAATTTGAATTGGGTGCGTAAATTTGAAATAGGACTATTGCACTGACACACAAGGCATGCAAAAAGGTATTATGATGGCATGAGTATACTTAGGATGCTAGGATGGAATTAAGCTTTTTCCTCCCCTCCTAACCTTGTTCTAACACCCAAAAACATCAATACCTGAGCCTTCAAAATCTTACCAATTCTACATCCTACCATCTCCCTCTTAGATTCATGCTACCTTTCTAAGCCTATGGACCTCCAACAAACTTCTAAACTGAACTATGATCATTTTACTGTAATAAAATAGACACTACTCCAAAATCCAGTATGAATACCCACTTCATTATATAGTCTAAAACTCTCCCTCGCCTAATTGTCTAGACCTCAACCCTTCCATCTCATATAGGGTTGTGCATACCACAATGATACTATCCTCCTCTATCACTGCCTCGTTCTAAGTTAAGACAACTCACAACCATACAAGAGTAGAGGTCTAGGGGTTATGGATGCATAAAGAAAGAAAATCTAGTGACATACCTGACTCAACTTCTGGAGGAATACTCTGACCCGACTGGCTAGGCAATGAAATGAATCAGTTTTGGAGCTAAATACCATAGTTGCTCAGCTTAGCTGAGGGGAAATCCCAAATCCTATGCCCTAACTGACCACACCTAAAACACCCCTCTTTGCCTGAAAGACACTCACCTAGATGGAGCTTATCACAACTACCACACTGAGGGTACCTCAAGGTCCTCGGAGCCCTATAGTGACAAGACTGAGAATCGAGGGTAGGTGTGCTAACTGAAGATGGGATTGGTCCGGATGACCTCTGCTAGAAAGATGACTGGTTCTATGTCTTGGTCTTCTTGTTCTTCCTCTTCCTTTTCTTTAGTTTCCCTTTCTTATTCAATTGAGCTGTCATGGATTGAACCAACATTCATATGGCTTCACGAAATTTTGCATTCATAACCTCATGATCTGGAGCGGTCAGATTAGCATTCCTCGTGGGGTTTCTTCACGGAGACATTATCTGAAATATGTAAGGAACATATTAGAAGGGTAAATAGAGTCAAACTCTATCGCATGATAGTGAACATGAAAGAAGTGAAGTTTTTCCTAAATTATCTCACAGCCTCCCTCTCATAAGTGTGGCGCACTTTACACCCATTAAATAGACACTACTTGATGCTGCTTTTAGACACCCTAGGACTCTTGAACCTGATACTCTGATACCAAGTTTGTCATGCCCCGAGCCTACCCCGTGTACATAACATGGGACCCAAGATCACAAGTGATCTCAAGATAACCCTATGACATTAGCATGACTTAAAAACTGAACAAACCATAATGTACAGAAGCTTAACTGAAGTAATGAGCAACTTAATCCGATGTATAAATAAAAGTGTAAGAATGAAAATCTGAATATAGTTGAATATCAAACTCTATGTCTGAAAGCCTCTACTACTGGTGAGCTGCTAGTATAAATCCCCAGCTAACTCTAAATACTGAAATACTTATTTAAACAATCTAAGTACTAAAATGAATCTGAACTCCCAGTCCTCAAATGATGAGGACTCACCAAGCTGGCTAGATGTGCTATATATCTGCTAGCCATTGACTGGGGAGAGGGCTACATGATCTATATTATAATAGGATGCAACACAAATGAATTATGCGTTCAGTACTATGGAACATACTGAATATAGGAAATACACATAAATATAATAATATATACTTAAAAGAATGATTAAAGCTGATATCATGCACATGTCATAGTAAAACATGCTTAAAGCATAACTAAAACTTAAATCGTATAATGATAGTAAAATCTGTAATAAAATGACTCAAGTAAATATAATAAGCTAAAAATATAATCATAAGTAGTAAGTCTGAAATCTGAGCAAGAATCAAATACATTTCAAAACTGGAAACTGTTTCTGTGGGACGTTCTCTAACCGACATAGACCATGTGAGCTACATGGAATCTGATGTATACGCCCCATCGAGAGGACCCAATATACCTTTACAAGATATAGAGGCATGACTGTAGCATGATCACTAATCTGATGCCCAATAAAGGGGACTTATAAACCTACGGGGGCACGTAGTTCTGAGACTAAGGGTACTCTCACCCCGTCTAACTCGGTGCTAAATACCACTCCAAAAAACATACATATAGCTCATATAATACTGGGGCATATCTGATGCCAAAACAGATCATAACTAATGACATATCTGATGTCAAGTCTGTTTGAAAGCATAAAGATATATCTGATATAAAATCTATTTGAAAGCATAAGGACATATCTGATGTCATGCAATACAAAATTATAAGTCTTAGGGCTTAGTATAGCCACGATTCAAAATACACTTTTCTTTCTAAATTCATAAATTGAAGAAGTAGGCATGCACTTTCATCATACTAGAGGCCCTGTTATCTAAACATGCCAAATCTTTACTTGAAAACATGCAATTTAATGAAAGAATACTAGAATTCACTCTTTATGCATGGGCTTTTGAAATCAATTAAGGAAACTCAAATAAACCATAGATAAGTAATGAGAAACCATGAATTAGTGCTTTAAAACTGAACCCATAAGTTTTTCCCAATTTGGGTAAGAACCCTATTTTCATAAATTGGACAACGATTAGCCTTAAAATCATGAATAGGAAACCACTTATAAATATCCATGCAAAGTCATGTAATTTAGAGTTAGAATCCATAGAAGAATCATGAGGAAACAATTTATAGAGAAACCCATGAGAATTGGGTGAGAACCCTAATTTAACAATTCACAAATCAATTTAGAGGTTTGGGGTTTTAGGTACAAGGGTAAAAGGAATTCATATTGAATACCCGCATACCTGATTTGAAGCTTTGCTTAATCTTGGTGAAGAGAAGTTGAGGCTTGAACTTGGAGCTTGAGACTTAGAGCTTGAAGGAGTTGTTTTCCCTTTTTGGAAGATGAAAGAGGGATAGTGAGAGACTTAGGCTAATTGAGGTAGAAACCCTACTAAAAGTGGCCAAAATGACCTCATTTAAGAGTTAAAAGGGTGGGTAGTTACAAAAATACCCATGGGATTTAATTAGAGAAAAGTTGTTACAAACCTTGGCTTCAGGTTCCACGGGTCTATTCCACGGACTGTAGAAGAAATCACGAGTTGTGGAATGGACTCGTAGTTCCTGAGCCTAAAATCAATCTGCGGATTAGGTTCTACGGTTTAACAATATGACTCTTGGAAACTTCCACGGGTCATAGAAACCTCTCGTGGTTTTTGGGGATCTGGAAAACCTCAGTTTGAGTTCCGTGACTCATGGAACCATCCACGAACCGTGAACCTGACTCGTGATTCTCAGACTTGAGGATGATCTGTAGGGATGATTTCACGGATCACTTCCATGACTCGTGGTTCCATCCATGGTTGGTGGACTTAACACGTGATTCCTGAAAAGTTCAAAAATTTTCAGAGACTCTTAGCTTAAGAGCTAATTCGAATTCCGGGGCATTACACTTATGTGAGACTAAGAATATGGGATATATTTTAGCGAAGGATATCTCACTTTGGGCAGTAGTTGAAGGTTGAGATCAATCTCATACAGCACTCTGTTCTTTGACATATTACCCCCATGTATGATAATGTTCCTCCACTTCCATATCTTCCATAATATAAAATCATGAGCAACTCTTATCAACAACTTTAACTCGTGTGTACATTTTGTCCTTCACCATTTCACTAGAGTCTATCTAATTTAGATAAAAGGACCCTGTATACCACCAGTTGTGGTATATCTCTTCTATATATTGGCAGCAAACTCTCCAATTAAGAACAAGTGTTCTATAGTTTCTTGTTGTGGATTGGTACAACACCTGCACTTTGACAATATATAAATCCCACACCTTGCTACAATCTCATCATCATGAATATTATTTTTCCAAATCCTCATAGGCAGAAAGATATTTTAAAGGTCAAACTCTTTGCCCATATTTTGGTGTAAAACCTAGATTCCTCATTTTTGTTCCTCACTACTTTCCAAGAACTTCTCACAGAAAATTGTCCACTTTTAGTTAGTAACCACCAAGGTTTTTCACTCCCCTGTGGCATGGTAATCATGGGCGGAGTATTAATTATATGATTCACCAAATACTGTGGTAGGTTTAAAGCTAGAAAAACTTCATTTCACCGTCCTCCATGTAGATTAGAACTTACATCTTCAATAGAAAGATTGATATAGGTTTCAAGAGGCATGATGCTAGATAATGAGTCTAATCTGGTCAAGTTATCATGCAAGAAGCTAGCATTTCCACTTCTAGTTTACCACCAAATAACTAGTTATGTTGCATCTCTAGCTTCAGGCATTAACTTTCATAGTTGAGAGCCTCCCCTCCATTGAACCAAAGTAGAAAAATATATTTTTTATAGTACTTGTTTCACATGAAGGTGGACCACAAAGTACCAGTGGTTCTTAATTTCCACCACAGCTTAGCAAACAATGCCTTATAAACATCAAATAGGGATCTGAATCCCAAACCCCCATCTTTCTTTGGGACACACATCCTCAACCATGAGGACCAGTGTCTACTCCTACCTTCTTTCTTATTCTCTAATGTAACCTGGAAAAGATTCTATAAATATCATTGATAGTGTACTTTGTAGGGGACATAACAAAGAGAAAATAGAGAGGCATGCTCTTTAGGTGTAATGACCTATTCCATCGTTATGGTGAAATAAGAATAAGTACCCATCTAAAAAAGTACCTAATATGAGAATTGAAAATCTCAGGCTAAGGTAAGCTTAGAGGAAAACATAGAGTGATGTGTCTTAAAGGTGATTCGTGTGTCATATGATATATTAGGAGTGATATAGTAAAATTACCATCTTATTTATTACTCCCTCCGTCCATCTTTACCTTTCCATGTTTGACTTGACACCCCCTTAATAAACAATAAATAAAAAGATAATTTTACTATATCACCCTTTGAACACAATACTCCCTTATTTTCATTTTACTTGACCCATGTTGACTTGACACAATTTTTAAGATAGCTTTTATTAGAGGTGTATTTTTTACTAAACTAATCTTATTTATGATGTTTTAGAGCTCTAAATTTGAGTATTACTACTTTATGTAGTTATGTAATACTAAGGGTAGTATGGTGAAAAAATAATAAAACTCTCTTGATCTATTAAAATAGACAAGTAAGAAGAAAAAAATATTTTTAATATAGAGGTCAAGTATAATGAAACAAAGGGAGTACACAATTTATAAAATCGTACCTAGATTGAGATGAGACTTAATAGTGGGAAAATATTTACTTATCCATTTATTTTTATTTGTCTACATTAAAATTAGACGTCCACTTTTATATTAAAAATAGATATTCACTTTTACCCTTAATATAAAATACTAGTTATTTTTAATTCATTTTCCAATGAGTGAAATGAATTATAATAATTAGGAGTGATATGATAAAATTACCATCTTATTTTTTTCAAGGAATATGTCAGGTAAAATATGAACAAGTAAAGATGCACTAAGGGAGTATACTTTAAAGTTTAAAGTTGCAGAAAGTGTTTGACCTTGTAATGACCCTTCTCGACGTTATGGGTGAGCTATTCGTGTGAGAAATCGGGTTAGAAGTTTGAGAGTTGAAAATTTTAGGCAAGGCTAGTCTCAGATGAAATCTGAGCAAGGTGAGATTTAAAGTAATTAGGGGAAGGATTGGGTGAAATGAGTATGTGTGAGCTAGTTTTTCTATTATCTAAGGTGTTAAGAAGTTTGTAGGACTTTTCGAATGTGAATTCGGGTGAGTAGAACTCCCGATATCAAACTTGACGTAAATGGGTTGGTCTGAAAGATCAAGATTTGAAGGTGTGTTGCAAATTGGGTAAAATTGGGAGGATTCTCGAGTTTCTGTCTCGTGTCAGCCACTATAGAGGGTAACACAGTGCTATAGTAGAGAAATTCTTGCTATAGCGGGAGTCAAAGGTGGTTAATCACGCTATATCGGGCGGCTTCCGCTACAGCGGCGCTGCTATAGCGGGATAAGTCACTGTAAATGCAGAAACTTCCCTAAAAATATTCATTATTTTTCAAGAATATTTTGGGAAAGGGCTGAAGCGACTTTGGGTGATTTCCATCAGTTTTCCACCCTAATCCTTTGTTAAGGTAAGACTTTTATTCCCCATATCTAATACTTTGATTCTTGTGGCTTAGAATCATTAGTTACATGCTTGGGGAGGGGTTTAACTTAACCTAGGTTGGATTTTCTAGTGAAAAAGGGGAATGTTGGGATGAAAAACTTGGGTTTCTTGAACTATGTTATTATTTAACGATTCCTTACAATACTTCACTGGCATAACCATGGAATTGAGAGTAAATAGGTGAATTTAAGGTGGGAGGACCCTCGAATGGGTGGAATGATTATGAAATTAGCCTGGAGTTTGGGATTAAGATGTATTCTGAGAATATTTAGGCCATATGGGTTAATTTTGTATTTATGTTATTGATTTTAGACCAAGATCAAGCTAGAGTTTCAAGAAATGGGAAAGCTCCGGTCCGATAGAGCATTCAGGCTTGATTTGAGGTATGTGATGATTGAATTTTTTTCCAAATTACATTATGTGTGCATGTTAACTATTTCCTTAGTATTTCTTGTACAATACATGTTTAGGGAATAAGGGAATGAATGTGAAATGATATCTTGTTGTGAATATCATGCAATGAACTTGTCTTAAATTCTTGTTGGTCTTACAAGTATGGTTTTATTCATTATGGTTCTAATTGTGATATATATGATTCTTTGGTTTGATCGGGTACCACACCTGAAATAGATTATTGGTTCGCTCGGGTATCATGCCTGGTATGGAACATCTATCGGCTAGCTCGGGGTAGTGTGACTGGTACAGGTTCAATTATAGTTGGCTTGGGTACCACGCCTGGTATATGTTTGATTGTTCTTCTGTGTGTTGGTTTCATGAGTGAATCGGGTTTATTCATTGTGATGTATTTATTACCTGTTGGTGCATGAGTGGCTGGATTAGTGTGTTTAAATACTGGGATGGTTCTTGTAGATCAGGATTGCATGTTAAACATCGTAGACTATGTACTAGGATCGTTGGGTGATCAAGGTTACTTGAAAGGTGTGTTGACTTGTATATGGGTTATAGTTGTGGTTTTGGACATGTCTCAAGTGGTTGTTAAGTCTGGTTGATGACCGAGAATCTTGTTTATATTCACTGACTTGGGTTATACATGTTTGCCCTGTTTTACTAAGTTATAGTTATATATTAATATTTCGTATGTTTGGAGCTGATCGGTGATCCTACCAGTACACTATTATTTTTGTATACTGATACTGCACTTGCTCTTATTTTATTGAGTACAAGGCATATTCCAGTGGTTGTTGCGCGACCTCGGGTGTGATACGAATACTTTCTGAATCTAAGGGTTAGCTGCTTCTTTCGGGCTACCATGGATTCATCTACCTGTTATAGTCTATTATTCAGACTCTAATTCTCTTTATTTTGGAGTTGTATCCCCGTATTCTAGACTATTTTAGATATTTTATTACATGACTTTCAGGTTCTAGGGGATTATTTCCGCAAATTTTTCTGTCAACTATTTTAGATGTTAATCTTGGCTTTTTTAATGCAGATTGAGTTTTACCTTCTTAGTTTTGATTAAGTGTTGGCTTAGGTATTTTGTTCTCCCACTGGGGGTTTAGTGTGAGTGCAACTCACGGAGGTTTAGGTCGTGATAAACCTTTAATATAAATGCATAATGTCTAGTTTGAAAATGAGATTATTGATTTTCTAACTAAATAAATGCAAACATATATAGGCTTTAATTTCTTCTCGAGGAAACCAATGCTTTAAAATCAACTTAAGCCACATTAATAGTATTACTCAGTTAATATTTAATTCAAACAGATGAATCATGATATATAACTGGCAGAAATTCTCATTTCTAGGCATAAGCAAAAACAATGGAAAATCTAAATGTATTCTCGTGCTTCCTCGTGTTGTTATTCTTCATACGTTTTTGTCAGGTAAAGTATTAGTAGTGTAATGACCCTTCCGGTCATTTCCACGTATAAGTTTTGAAGTCAAGGAAATCGACAAAAGTTATCGTAAGTTCTTTAACAAATTTCCTGAACTTTGGGTCAAATGTCTCAGGGCGTTTCTCTCAATATATAAAGAGTTAGAAGTCCCCCAAAATACCAAATCGAAGGTCTACGAGTCTAGTTTCCAACGCACAAAACCTCACGTCGAACTGATCTCGGAGTAAAAAGTTATGACTGTTTTACCGCGGACTGTCTGGCAGAAAATGGGTTGCGAACCGGGTCGCGAATCGGGTCGTGTTAAACTCGATTTAAGCCTCAACGTCACGTTTTAAAACGCCATTTCAGTTCCGAAACAGTGATAAAACATAAGGGAGGATCCCGAGGGAATTCTTGAGTATCAAAATCGTGCGTTGTCGAATTACGAGCCTAAACTTAAGAATTTTATTAGCATCGCGCGTGTATTTGAAAATATTTTATTTAAAAGTTGAATTTGGTAAAAACTATATTAGTATTAACTTTTCAAAATATTTTAAAGGTGTATGAAAAGTATTTTTGTTATGATATAATGGTATATGTATTTATTTTATAAAGTTTTTATACATTGTATTATTTTAACGGAGATAGTGAACTTAGTGGTGTTGAAATTTATTATTTTAATATAGTAGGTTTTATTCGAAATATTTTTCTAATGATTATGGTATATTCAAAAATTATATTTATTATACTACGAATTTATGCAATACCCGAGTATATACCTAACGGAGAGAATTGGTTGCCACCTCCACTTCCACGTGGAAGTGGAGGCATTGTACAACAAGTTAGGCAGCAATTAGTGTACAATTGGTGGCATCATTTAATTATAGGTGGATGACCTATATAAACTATTAGTAGTAGTACAATCCTTAAATTCTCAACCTTCAGTGAATTAATACTTCCAAATATGATCAATTCTCTTACTGCTTACATACGTGCTTGTGTCTACTCCTAGCACGTTGATGAGAGGTTTTTTATAAGAAATATACTTTGATGAGTTATTCTATCACGGATCAAGTTGATTGTCTACGTCAAGTTATTCAAGCCCGAGTTCAAGTTTGATTTTGTTTCAGAGCTTCTTTTCGGAGAGGTTCGAGCTTGTCGTCGGACGACAGGTAGGTTACGGTTTATTTTCCCTAGACTCCGCATATATAGAATAAAATTATATTAATGGGCATCCTTGGGTTGGTTTATTAGGTTGGTACCACAGACCTCGACCGCTTTATTTATGTCCGCCTACTTTTGTTCCTCCGTTGCTTGTAGTACTTGCCGATATATTTTATTTACCCTTGTGGTCCTGTGAGGCCTTGTTGACTCTGGAACATAGAAGGTGGGATTTTGGGAATGTCCGCGAGTCCCGGGCATAGAATTATCCTTCTAGGCTGGTTATGCTTGCTGAGTAGCTGTGGGCCTTTGCAGGGTCGGTAGGTTGATTGTGAGCTGCTGGGCAGCTATTGTGTTTGATCATACCATTTTCATGCATAAAAAGAGGTTTTATACAGGTTTTACTACGGTTTGGGCTTCGGGCCTACTGGCACCATTTTCTAAACCCTGCATGGCCCGGGGGGCCCATTTTTTATGGAAATAATTTGGAAATGGTTTGATTTAACTTGTGTATATTTTTGGGCAAGAAAGTAAAATTATGTTTAAAATCATCAGTTTTACGATTATCGCTAGACTCGGCAGGGCCGGGGTGCTAGTTGAGTTTTCTTGTTACTTGAGATGATTTTTAGCCTCGGTCGGACCGAGCACCTGAGATGGCTTTTTACTGTTTAGACCCGGTTATTCCTGGGCACCCTTGGAGGGGTTTTTGAGACATTTTCCTACTACTTTAGTCCTGGACAAGGTCTGGGCATTGCATATTCGAGACTGGGTCTCCATCCTGATACCGGACTTGCTTCCGGACGACATGTTCTGATACTGAGTTTTAGTATGGGGTCTGGGACCTCCATGGACCTTGCCATCCAGGCCAGGGGCTACGGGCTGCGTGTGCCGGAGGAGGGGTATACGGTGGAGTAGAGGTATACGAGCAGTGTCCTTCCATGGAACCTACCTGCTGGGCCGTATCGGCGCCGGAGGAGGTACATACAGAGATACCATGGCACTTAAGATCTTCATGCATCATATCATTCATTGTTTGAGGCTCCACCCTTGTTTGTTGTTTGCTGATTGTACGCTCCGGTAGTATGGGATGCCGGAGGGTTTGTTTTCACTTGTTTGTATTCCTCGTTTGTATGGGCGGCCAGGGGACTGTAGGTAGACTTTTGCTTTTTACTTACAGAATTGTTCTCTATAATGGATAAGTATGAGATTGGTATGACTAGTTGAGTTTGATTCATGTCTCTGACCATGCCTATTATTACTCTTCCTCTCTTCTTCTTACACTTGAGGTTACCGGTGTACCGTCCATTTCGTAAACTTATTTTGTATACACTATTGTTGCAAGGACCCCAGGTGCGTTGTTTCTTGCTTTCACCTGTGCCTATGGTGTGTATATTCTGCTTACTATTCTCACACGTGGTTCTGTTGTTTTCCCTCTGGGTTAGTTCCTGTGTTCCTTTCATTGATTTCTGTGACTACTTGCTTCAATTCTGTCTATTACTACGCTTTTATCTTATATGTGCCCAGTCGGCCTATGATACCTACTGGGTACCTTATGCTTCGCATTTAGTGCTCACCCCTAACCCCCTGCATCTTTGGGTGCAGATCCTAGCATGGGCCATCGCCGTTAGATCGCTGTGATTCGTGCTTGGAGATCTATTGGGGACTACTTCAGGCTGAGGGTGAGCTCTTGGCGATCGGAGCTTAGCTTTAGTTTATCTTTTGCTTCATGTACTCTATTACCATTCAGAGACATTGTATATACAGTTTTGGTTTAGTTGCACTCCATGTATGTAGTTTGGCTCTATACTATGATACCAGGTCTTGGGGTTTGGTTTAGTTTCCGCATATGTATATATTTATATCCTTGTTATCTATTTTATTCGTCTTGTTCCCTTTTTTGCTAGATAGTATCCCATTACTAACTGTTCTGGGCTACGGGGATTGGTTCACCTACCGGGGGTTGTAGGTGCCGTCATGACCGAGAAATTGGGTCGTGACAAGTAGCAATTTATTATAATTCCTTAAATATAATTTTGATTCTTTAAGTTTGTAAAAAATAATTTTTTTTGTCTTTGTCAATTATTTAATAAACTTTAACTATTTGATTTAATGAAAATTGTGAAGAAGAAAAAAAGATTAAATTAAGGGAACTCATATTTGGAGATGCAGTTTTTGCTATTTTTTTAAATCTATTCCTAGTCTCTGATATAGGTTTGTATTATTTTTTGTAGAGAGTAAATTAAAACTTTATCAGGAACTGAAGTTAAGTCTTGATGCATGGCAAATGGAGTGGCAATTGATGAGGAATTATCAGCCTCTCTAGATAAAGTATGTGAAAGACGCAAGGCGTGTGTGGGCATACAACCTGGAAAACCTTGTTTTCTTCCTCCTACAATTCACAGCCATGCTTCCTATTTGCTTAACGTTGTGTATCGTAGGACTAGTGTATGTCCGGAGGAACTCGGTATGACATTAGAAGATAATCCCGGTAAGTTTCTCTTGCAACAGATTTAAAATTTAAATTCAATGTGTTTTATTCTACAAGAAAACTGTGTACGTATCTTTTTATTATGTTTATTTTGTGATTTTGCAGTTTATGAAAAATGAAACTACGATAAATGAAGTTTCTCAACAAGAGAGTCCTTTCAATTTGAGGATACAAAGTGCTTTAATTTAGGTAATCGTAATTATGAAGCATCGCTGAATAAAATGACTGCTTCTTAGATCGTCTATTAATTATTTTAGAAAATGTGTAATAGATGATCCACTATTTTAGTTTTTTTATGAAATATATTTCAGATATTATATCAGTCTCTTAATTTGATTTTTTTGAATGTAAGATTTTAATTATAATTACGTATTCAGACAGATTGGCAATAATAACAACAACAATAACCCAGGATACAGGTTGGTTACCTATCACGATCCAAAATCACATGTCATGATGGCACCTATGTTCTCAACCGATAGGTAAGCCAACCCAATGATTTTACCAATCAAATTTAACTAATCAAACAGAAAACATAAAAGTCAAAAAAATATGTCAAATACTAAGTTCTTTATGTTTAAAATGCGGAAAAACTTAAATACAACCCAAAATTTGGTGTCATAAGTACAAGAGCTTCTACAATACGATATAAGTCTAAAACTAAAATGACCAGTTTAAATGTAAATACCTTGTCTGAATACTAAACTATAGAATAAATAAAAAAAGATAAATGAAGGTGTGGGCTGCGAAATAGCCAAACAACTCACCACAACACCAAAAAGATCCAAGCTCGGATTAAGAAATCTCCACGATATGTGCTAGTACCCAGGATCGAGTCTGCACCACAAAAGAGTGCAGCAAGTGTAGTATGAGTACAAAATCTCGTGTACCTAGTATGTCTCATAGACCGACAACGATGAAGTAGTGACAGGACCAGAAATCATTCTTCTAAATTTACAAGCCTACATTATACTTAACAATCAAGTTTTCACCGAAGCAAGAATAATCAATTACCATGAAATACTCAACAATCAATTAAAGCACATCATCATATAAGAATGAAAAATGTAATCGGATGCAATGCAATGTAATGAGATGCTTATCCTCAAATACTCAGTAATCTCTTAGTCGTATATACACGATACTTCTCGGCAATATATTGAGAGTTCGTGACCCATGGGGGACTCGGGAGGTCCGTATACTAGCACAGATGATCTCTATGTGATATCACAAAATTAATCAATCCCCAGCACATATGATCTCCACATGCTCAAGTCATAATCAATCCCCAGCATGGACGATCTCCATATGCCCAACTCATAATCATAGAACGATCACAGCATGGATGTTCTCCAGGCCCCAAACTTTACTCACACTTGAATTCAATGCCAATGCATGTGCATAATATAATATCAATGGCATAGGAGATAGTGATGCAATTTATTTTAATCAAATAATTGGAAGGAAATAAATTGACCTCGACTATCACAAATATCTGGGTTAAATGAAGAAATATGAACACACAAAAACAACAAAGTCAATAATACATCAGTTAATGCCCATATGCTTTGACATTATTGAATTATATAGTAATATACTTTCCCTTTTATAACACCCGTACTCGTACCAATGACCGTCATACCACAATAACGAGACCACCATCTTTCGCCCTTACCCATTCTTTATTTTAATTTTTAATCTTTTCTTAGCAAAACTGTCATGACCTGAACCCGCCGTGAGTGACACCTACACTAAATCCCCTGGTGGGAGAACCAACTAACCAAATAAACCAGCCAACACTTATCCAAAAATAGGAAACTAAATCAATCTCATTAATAAAGCCAATAATCAATATCTTAAATGAAGAGTAAGAATAAGTATGCGGAAATAAACCATCCCTAGAACCTGAAAGTCATCGTACCAAAACACTGATAATTGTCAAAAAGAAGGGGGATGCATCCCCCAAACAAAAGTAATATCTAAGTCTGAAAAAATGGATGAGAAAACAAGAGAAGAAATCATTGTATCCCGAAAGATGCAGCTCACCTTTGAGTTCGAATATTGTATGAATCACAGGCGGGGTCTCAAAACAGTCGCCAGAATATGCTCTGTACTCAACAAAAAAAAGAGCACGTGTAGTATTAGTATACAAGAAACAACAGTGTACTGGTAGGGTCATTGGCCAACACAAAATAGCAAATATGAACACATAACCATACGTAGTACAACGAGACAACCATAAACCATATCATGCAACTCTACTCCAAGTTCATAACTTTTAACCTTGTAACAAGTACAACATGAAGTTCAGTCAATATGAGTCAACAAGGATAACAAGTCAAGTCAAACTATGACCACCAACAAGACTCCAAGTCAACAATCATATACTTCATGTCCCAACTACACAAGTAATAGACAACACAAAATTATGTCACATCTTGCAATTAACCCAGACCACTCAAGGAACCCTAAGACAACTACTATGGAAATTAACATGCATCCCGGCTTACATAAAGAAACCATCTTTAGCAATTAAGAACACAAACTTGGTTCACTCAAGGAATCAACATAATAATGACAACACTTTAGCCCAGTTCACTCAAGGAACCAATATAATCAAGAAAATAATTCCCGATTCACTCAAGGAACTGTCACACTCACCAAATACTTGTACACATATGCTAAGGGTCTTATCGTCACCCACTAGCCATGATGTGCATAGGACGAGCTCTTGTCCATGTACCAAATCCCAGACATCAAGTGTCTGCCAACCTTATATCAACCAATCCTGTGGAGATGTACAAATACCGATACATTCCACAATAATGACAGATATCAACACAATTACAACCACAATGATAATAGAACAACACTTGTAAAATTAAAACTAAAAAGCTTTCAATTAAACTCATTGCATGTGATTAACACTTACGATATCAAATAATTATTCACTTTTCCATGAACATGCATTGTACAAGCAATACTAAGGAGTAGCTATCATGAACACATAACATAAATTGGATTTCAACTACATTTAAACCATCACCTACCTTAATCCAATCCTGAAATGCTCTACTGAACCTGGGCTTTCCCTTTTCTTGTAATCTCGGCTTGATTGTGGTCTAAAAATAGGAATATAAACACATAATTAATTAAATGACCTATAATATCAAGGATTACAGCCTAATCCCAAACCCCAAGGCCAATTTCATGATCATCCCACCCATTCTAGGGTTTTTTCACTATAAATTTACCTTAAAACTACAAATTTCATGGTTACATTAGTGAATTATAGTCATGTAAGAGTAAATAATCAACCTTTAACTAAAATCCAAAGGTTTTACACCCAATTTACCCCCTTGCACCAGAAATTACAGCTAGGTCAAGTTAAACCTTCTCCAAGACCCATAAATTAGTGATTTTAGGGTCAAGGAATCAAAAAACTAGTTAATGGGGTTAAATAACTTACCTTTACAAAGAATTCTAGTGGGAAATAGTTGAAAATTGCTCCAAATCGGGTAAGACCTCCCCAAAGTATGTTTAGAAATAATAACCCATTTTGGAGAAATTTCTACATAAACAGAAATTTATCCTGCTATAGCAGCCCGATCCCTCTATAGTGGCATCGCTATAACGAAAATTTGCCCTCTATAGCGGGATTGACCGCATTTGACTCCTGCTATAGAGGGAATTTCTCCGCTATAGTGGCAAGCCCATAGCAACCTGCCACCCGCTATAGTGGGTGTGGTAAGGTAGAAACTTGATATTGCTCCTAGTTTTTCCTTTTTTCACAATGCACCCTCAAAGCATAGCATTCTGGACTAACCTCTTTACGTCAAGTTTGATATCGGAAGTTCGACTTACCCAAATTCACTTTCGAAAAGTCCTACAGATTCCTTATCATCTTAGCTAACATAAAGTCAAGCTAAACTTTATTACATTTACCCAATCCAATCCCGAATTGCCCTAGATAATACCTCGATCGGATTTTATCCAAGGCTAGCCTAGCCTGAAATTTTTAACTTCCAATTTTGGGAAAAACCTAACTTAAATTTTTGCATGATTGACTCACCCATAATGATGGAAAAGTTTGTTACAACAAATACCAATTGACCCATCGTTCATCCTCGAATGATCAAATATAAAAAAGCCAAGTCAAGAAAATGAGAGAGTACTTGTATCCTCAAACAAGTGAGGATACTTTCCCCACATGTTCTTCTCAGTTTTTCAAGTGGATTCTTCAATCGAATGATGCTTCTACCGGACCTTTACCGTCCTTAATTTCTGGACATCCTGATCAAGAAAGGCAACCGACTCCTCTTTATATGTAAGATCCTTATCTAACAAAACTAAATCCCACTTGATAATGTAATACCCATCCCCATGGTATCTCTTAAGCATAGATACATGGAATAGCTTGACAAGCTTTGCAGCAATACCAAGCTATATGTTATTAGCCCTATATCGCCAAGAACCTCGAATGGACTGATATATCGAGGGCTATGCTTTCCCTTCTTGCCAAACCTTATTACTCTCTTCATAAGTGACACTTTCAACATAACTCGTTCACCAACCTTAAATGACATATCCCTCATCTTACGGCCTGCATACTTCTTTTGCCTACTCTGGGCAGCCAACAACTTGGTTTAGATAAATCTCACCTTTTCCTTGAACTTCTTGGCCTTGATTTCATCGAGGAATGTTGACTCCACCCCTTTCATCGAGGAATGTTGACTTCATTTCATCGAGGAATGTTGACTTGATCTTATCCTTTTTACAACTAAAGAAGAGAAAAAAGAAATATAAAAATCATTATGGGGTTTCTTGTAATGACCCTTCTGGTCATTTTAGCGTTTAAGCTTTTTTTATACTGTTAGAGCTTTCCTGTAGCAGCCCCAAGTCATTTATGGCTTGCTGGGGTCGGTGTTTCGATGCCTCGACCATTCGTTTAGTCTTTATGGCCAATTCCTATTTTAGAGTTGACCTATATGAGCTGAGTATCAAAATCGTGCGATAGTGATTTGTGATCATTTGACCTTAACTAATGTTGTGGGTAGGTCAATTCTGATTCGAGGTATCATATGACCTTAACCTTCATCCCGTATCAAAGGCTTGCGAGCCTAAATTTGAAAATTTTATTAACATCGTGCTTATCTAAAAATATTTGACTTGAAAGTTGAATTTGGTAAAAAGTTTTAGTTTTTCTAAAAATGTTTTTAATATTTATGGAAAAAACAATACTTTTGTTATGATATATTTGTATGTATTTATTTTACAAGAGTTTTATAAGTTACTAATATTTTAGAGGAGATAGTAAACTTAGTTATGTTAAAAATTATTATTATAATATAGTAGGTGTCACGACCGGATTTCTCAGGTCATGATGGCACCTACAACCCTCTAGTAGGCGAACCAATCCCCGTAGCCCGGAACAGTTAGTAATGGGCTACTACCTAACCAAAATGCACAATAAACAGAAATAAGCGGAAGTAGAATGTAAAAGTTGACAAAGCGAAAGCAACACCCAAATATATACATAATGGAAGCTACACCAACCCCAAGACTTGGTATCAACAGTACAGAAGCTCCTTAGAGAGTACAAGTGCTAGAAGTAACAAAATACAATACAAGTTTATCTCCAAAAATAAAAGGAGTAACAAATACAAAAGATGAGATGTGGTTAAGCCCTGACCGCCAGGTGCCCACCCTAGTCTCGAATATCCACAAAATCTGCACGAGTCTCCAACGCGATCAACGGTGAAAGCTCAACTAATATCTACACAGAAAGTGCAGAAGTGTAGTATGAGAACCAAAACAATGGGTACTCAGTTGGTATCATTGACCGACTGAGTGCATATAAAATATCAAAACAGTAAGTAACAGATAGCAAGAAAGCAGTCACCGAAGCAATAAGGAAAGCGCAAGGAGCTAGCACAGAGAATAGACAACCAAAAGCTACAAGTAAAACATGCTAGCACAGAGGATACAATTACACAGAATCACAAGGAAAGGGAAGGAGAACGCACCTGGAGTCCTTGCACAATAATGTAAATAAGTAGAGAGAGAGAGTTGAGAAAATAGCGGTATACCGGTAACCTCAAGTAAGGGAAAAGATGCAAGGTAGTCTAACATACTCAAAATGGATTCAACAAGTATAAGGAATCATAACACCAATCCAATCACATGATAGCATAACCAAGAATTCACCTCACAAGTACAACCCTAGGATGAAATAACTAACCCACAATAACCGAGATATACCACTCAACTCCCCACAAGAAAAGAACCATAATCTCATACTCTGCTCATAAGGCCACACCAAAGTGCCTCAATAAGATAGGACTCCCTAGCCATCTCAATAATCAGAAATCCCACAACCGGAGCCTCAACAGGTTAACCATCACTAATCCTTCAATAACCAAAAGCCAAGATGAGCTCTAAATAAAGACAGGAGTAAATATAATCTACCTACAGTCCCAACGGCCACCAATACAACAGAGGAACATAATCAAGGGAAAACAAACCCTCCGGCCGCCCATACAACTGGAGCGTACACTGAACACACACCAAACAACGGTGGAATCTGAGTGAAATATGCATGATGATGATATGATGGAATTGATAATAGTACCTTTGTATGAACCTCCCTCGGCACGCTTGGTGCATCGGCAGAAGGACCTATGGTGGGTCGTGCCTGCTATACCTCATCCTACACCATATACCCCTCTTTCGGCATGCTCGGCCCTTTGGTCCAGTCCTAGAATAGCAGGGCCCATGGAGGTCCCTGACCATATACAGTAACAACTACGAAATCTCAGAGAATCAGAACCTCAAACTACATGCCCAGAATCGAACCCGGTATAAAACAATAGTAGTAATCTCAAAAAACCCTTTCAAAGGGTGTCCAAAGTAATACTCGGGTCTAAACCAGTGATCAAAGTCTCAGTAACCCTCTCAAAGGGTGCTCGGAGTGTGGTCGGGTCTACAAACTGTAGTAAATCAAGTCTAGTACTCTGCCTGGCAGAGACTAGTATCAGTAATAAAATGAAGTCTCGTGCTTTGCCTAGCAGAGACTAGTACCAGTAATAAAATCAGTGTGAAATCATCCAAAATCCCCTTTTCTATCACCAACCAAACCAAAAACGGGCCCCCGGGGTCATGCAAGTCTAGGAAAACCGTTTGTAGTGGCTCGCAGCCAATACTGTAGTAAAACATGCAGGGGAAAACCTTTTTCATGGACGATATGCTCGCACACAAATATAAAATTATCCCAGCGGCTCACAACAACTACCTAACAAGGCGGACAAGGTCTTGGGTACCAACCTATAACAACCCACCCAAGGATGTTAATTAATGCAGTTATAGCCTATATACGTAGAGTCTACGTAGGGAAAGCCATAACCTACCTGTTGTCCGATGAATAGCTGCGGGGACGAGGTCGTCCAGGCTTGAACTGCTCCAACAAGCTCCGAAGCACAAAAATATTATCAACATAATAATCTAGGCATTAAAACGAAACCAATGATACCCATAATGCTATAAACATAACCGGGGCAAAATATGGGTCACAAATGGGCTCATATGCCCCATAACCTGAAACCAGAAATGAGAACACCATGGTGTTCCCCATGTTTTTGGGAGAACATGCTAAAAATTTGAGCTGAAACGGACCACAGGAAGGGGTCAAAATATCCCCAAGAATCAAGAATTTAAAGGGGAGAATTTATGGGTTTTTATCGGACTTAAGCAAGAAACTTACCAATTTACTAGGCCAAGAAGCAAGCTCGGACCAGCAAAAAATATTCCTCCAGGTATAGGGGATGAGCAGGTGAAAATTTGGAGTAAAAATGGAGAAATTATCGAGGTTGGAAGATGATGTGAAGGGCTAGAAATTAGGCTGCCAACAGCTTTATAAGTTGGCCAGCCATGGCGCAGGGGCGACCCATGGGCGCTGGTGCACAGGCGCAGGGGCGCTGGCATGGGCGTAGGGGAGCTGGCATGGGCGCAGGGGCACTGGAGGACAGGCGCTGGCATGGGCGCAGGGGAAGCCATGGGCGCGTGCGCAGGCAACGCCCTGGCGCCACACCAGCAATCAGCAATGCCAAAATTTCTATGGGTCATTCCGGACATAATCGGAACCCGATATTCAAAAACCAATAGAGCTATTTGAGTGAAAATAACATTCCAGATCCAATGGAATCAACAAAAATCCAATCGGAGGTCAATTTAATGAAAAGTGGGTCCCATGCCCATAATCAACCTTTAGGCAAACAATTCCCAAAACGGAACCCTATGGCCGAAATCAAGTCTAGAAGCCTCGGGACCCGCATCAATGTTCCCTATAGCCTAAACTCAACACTATGAAGCTAACAGTGCTAACATAATATTCATCCAAGGCCGTATTCTCCAAATGTTGACCAAAGTCAACCAAGCAAGCCTAACTGACTTGAAAACACAGAATGAGAGAGAATTCCAAGATGAAAAGCTCTCAGATCTTGACCAAAGGTCCTACTAGACCAAAGTCCATGCTCCAGAGCTAACGGAACTGTCAGAATTCAATTCTGAGCACATTCACCAAATGTTGACTGAAGTCAGCGATTTCAAAAGATTAAAGCTCTAAAACAAGAAACAATCAAAAAGACCAAGCAAATGGCCAGGGCACCGAACTACCGGTCCCAGCAAGCCATAAATGACTTGGGGCCTCTACAGTTAAGCTCTAATGGTACAAGAAAGGCAAAAATGCATAAATGACCGGGAGGGTCATTGCAGTAGGTTTTATTTGAAATGATTTTCTATTAATTATGATATATTCAAAAGGTTATATTTATTTTATTACGAACCTACGCAATACACGAATACATACATAACGGGATAAAAATAAATTAAGCGTTGCCACCTCTACTCCCATGTGGAAGTGGAGGAACTTGACAATAATTCTCATATTTAATATGGTTGTCACTTGTCAAACTATGGAATCACTTAATTGTTATATATAGTCCTTGTACACCTAATATATATATATATATATATATATATATATCTGTGTGTGTGTGTGTTTTGGTCAAATGCATTCCTAGTATATTTACATCTATATATAGACCAGTGTACTGATTTCTCATTCCTTTTGATAAAACTCAAGCTAAACAAAAGACTACTTTATGCAATATCTTAGTTGTATCATGTTCTAGAGGATTTTGAGGAAATTTAATTTTGATGATTTACTGGGTCTCTAAAAATCAAAAAAATTGATTATCTACGTCAAGTTATTCAAGCTCGAATTCGAGTTTGATTTTATTTTGGAGCTTTTCGGAGCGGTTCAGGCTCGGAAATCATCGTTCTAGCAGCTTGTCATCGGACGATAGGTAGGTTATGGTTTAAATCTTTTAGACTCCATCTATATAGGATATAATTGTACTAATTAGCATCCTTGTATTGGGTTTATTAGCTTGGTACCCCAGACATTTTCTTCTTCTTCATGTCTATCTTATTTTTGCTCTGTTGAGTGTAGTATTTGTTGTAAGTTATACTGTCACCCTTGTGGTCCTGTGTGGCCTTGTTTTGACTCTGGAACATAGATCATAAGTTATTTGGGAATGTATGTGAGTCCTGGACATCGATACTGTTACTATAGAGCTGGTTATGCTTGATATAGAATGATTGGAGCCTGTGCAGGGCTGATAGGTTGATTGTGAGCCATTGGGCTACTGCCTGTGATTGAGCATTCCATTATCATGCATATAAAAGGGTATTTTTCACATATTTTACTATGGTTTGGCTTCGGACCTACTCTTGATGGTTTTCTAAACCTTGCATGGCTTTATGGGCTTGTTTTCGATAAAAATAGTTAATAAAGGCTGGAATTATTTTCGTGGATCTTTTTGGGGTAAAAATGAATTAAAAGGATGATTTTATCACTATTTTCATAATTATACTAGACTCGGTCAGACCGAGCACTAGATTGGCTTTACTACTATTTTAGACCCGGTTGTGTCTGGGCACCCTACTGGGAGTTTTGAGACTTGATTGAGACTTGATTCACTGATTTAGATACGGGTAGAACCGTGGGCGTGAATTTGTGGGGTCTGGTGACTTATTTTGATCCGGCTAAACTTCGGATGGTTATCTTGAGATTATGAGATTTAGTATGTGGTCTACGAGTAGACCTCCATGGACCTTGCTAATCTAGACTAGGGGTTACGTGTTGCGAGTGCCGGAGGAAGGGTGTATGGTGGAGTTGAGATACTCGGGGGAATCCTTTTCATGGATCCTGCCTCTATTGGGCCTTTTAGGTAATGGAAGGGGTAATATACAACACTACTATCACTTGGTTTCAATATATCATCTCATATCATGCATATTATGTTCGGATCCACCCTTGTTTTCTGTTTGCTCAACGTACGCTCCGGTAGTATGGGATACCAAAGGGTTTGTTTTCATTTGTATATTTTCCTCGTGTGTATGGGCGCCCGTGGGACTGTAGGTAGACTTTTATTTATTATTATTCTATTGCGATATTGATCTTGATTATGGTGTTACTAGCATGACTTGGCTTTAGTATTTTTTTCAAGTGTGTTATCATTATTTCCTTTCCTCCTTACCTTTTTACTTGAGGTTACCGGTATATCGCCTTCTCCTCAAAATCTCTTTATATATTGTTATTGCATGGACCCCAGGTGCGTCCCTTGTTCCTTCACTTGTGTTCTATGAAGTACAACTCTATTAGCTAGCCTAGCATGATTGTTTCTCCTTGTAGTCTTTCTGTGCTAGCTTCCATGTGCTTGTCCATTGTTTTCATGACTTCTTGCTTCTGTTCTGGTATATTACTGCTTTTATATCATATATGCGCCTAGTCGGACTATGATACCTACCGGGTACCCGTTGCTTTGCAATTAGTGCTCATACTACACTTTTGCATCTTTGGGGGCAAATCCGAGTTTGAGATCTTCTTGTTGACCATCCTACCTCGTGTGAGGTGTTTCTGGACTATCCAAGACTGAGGGTGAGCTCTTGTCGACCGGGGCTTTGCTTTAGTTCATCCTTTGTGTCATGTACTCTTTTTGCTATTTGGAGACATATATGTATATATTGTTTTGGACCCTTTTGTACTCTGTTGATGTAGTTTGGCTCTTATACTATGATACCAGATTTTGGGTTGGTTTTAGCGCCTATATATACATTCCGGTTATTCCTTTTCTTATCTTTATATCCTTTATTTCTGCTTTTTAAATGTTTTTTCTGCTTGTTGGTTAGATAGTAGCTTGTTACTAATCATTCTGGGCTATGAGGGTTGGTTTGCCTACTGGGGGGTTGTAGGTACCTCATGATAGAGAAATCAGGTTGTGACAACTTGGTATCATAGCCTAGGTTCACTGGTGTCATAGGTATAGGAGCCAATGTCTAGTAGAGTCCTGCGGATCAGGGCAGAGACATCCGTACTCAATCTTCGGGAGGCTATAGTGACATCTTAGGAAATATAACTCTCCTATTGCTTCGGTATCATGCGTAGTCCTTGAAAGTTTCTTAAAATATCACTTGTTCTAGTTCATTCTTCTGCAGATGGTTCGTACGAGGGCATCGACATCTGGCAGGGGCGAGCCTTTGACTCCAGCACCCCCAACACCAGCTAGAGTCCGGGGAGGACGTAGAGATAGAGGTTGAGGACATCCTCGAGAAGCGGCACCTGCTAGAGCTGCTAGAGTAGATATAGAGCCCGAGCATGAGTATGAGTGAGAGTTAGTTCTTGAGCAGCAACATGTGGACCAAGGAGCAGTCCAGCTACCGCCAGCTCCAGTATCATCTTCAGTGCTGGTATCAGCCCTAACTCAGTTTTCAAATATTCGGGGTCTACTTCTATAGTTACTAGGTATGATTGAGGATCATCCTGCTGGGTTAGCACAGACATCCGCTCAAGGGGTAGCCCTGGGTGCAAAGAGTTCAGGATAGTAGCCTACTACTGTGGCTCCCCATGTCGAGGTTATTCCGATCCCCTTAGTTGTACAACCTCTTGCTCCTTGCTCAGTTATGACAGAGATGGAGCAGAAGGCGTTGGGTAGGTTTCTGAGATTGGCACCTCCAAGGTTCGCTGGAACTTCTGGTCAGGATTTGCATGACTTTATCACTACTTGTGAGGAGATGCTACATTATTTGGGTTTACTGGAGACTCACGTTGTTGGATACACTACTTATCAGCTGGAGGGCTCAGCTAAGTTATGGTGGAGGGCCCAGGTTGTTTGCAGACCATCTTCGTCCCCTCTGTTATCTTGGTCAGAGTTCTATGAGGCCTTCATGGCCAAGATCTTACCACAGAGCAACAGAGAGTATCTTAGAGAGCAGTTCACTAGACTTATGCAGTGTTCTATCACCATATCAGAGTATGAGACCCGTTTCCATTAGCTTGCTCCATTTGGGGCCATGATTATGCATACCGAGCCTGACAGAGTTCGTAGGTTTGTTTGGGGGTTACAGAAAGAGTTTAGAGATCTAGCTTAGATATTGGTTGCTAGTGGTCAATCATTCCAGGCTATTGTGGACTATGCTCGTACTGTAGAGGATTTACATCATCATGACTCTGGGGCTAGAGATAAGAGGCCTCGACATTAGGGTAGCTATAGTGGTTCTCTTCATGGTAGTAGAGGTTCAGGCCAGTGGGGCCGAGGTTATTAGCAACAGCAGTACCAGGGTCAGTTTAGTCGATCAATTCAGGCTTCACTTCAGTCTTCTTGTGGGTCTCAGTTTGAGCAGGGACAGAGTAGCCAGCAGGGTTATAGTGGTAAGACTTCGAGGGGTTCAGCTTCTAGGGTATCAGGTTGTGGTGGCCACACTGGTTCCGCTAGTTCATCTCGACAGTATAGGCCATCAGAGGCTTGCTATGAGTGCGGGATTATTAGGCACTATGCTAGAGAGTGCCCCCAGCGCGGTGCAGTTCAACCAGCCGCTCATCTAGCTCAGCTTATCCATGCAGTCCAGCCATCGGTTAGAGGGGGTGGTGCTCAGGATAGAGGTGGTGTCCAGCATGGTAGGACATGTAGTAAGGATGGCAGTAAGTCAGGTGGTGATTGTCATCAGTTTTATGTGATACCTGGGAGAATGGAGGCAGAGGCCTCGGATATTATGATCACATGTATGATTTTCATATGCCGTCGACCAACTTATGATTTATTTTGTCCTGGATCCACTTTCTCATATGTTTCTTCCTACTATTTTCCTTTCTTGGGATTGACTAGTGAGCCATTATCTGTACCTGTATCTGTTTTGACCCCGATAGGAGATTCTTTAGTAGTGGATCAGGTTGTGATATCCTATATGATTTTTGTTGGAGATATTGAGACTTGGAGTGATTTGATTATTCTTGATATGTTAGACTTTGATGTCATTCTGGGCATGGACTGGTTATCCCCTCATCGTGCGGTTTTAGATTGTTATGCCAAGACCGTTACCATAGTTGTGCCCGGTATATCCCCAATTGTGTGGCAGGGTTCTGTCAGTCCCACACTGCCTGGGATCATCTCTTGTCTTCGAGCTAGGAAGTTGATTTCTCGCAGTTGTTTGGCTTATCTAGCATATGTCCGAGATGCTAGTGCCGACCCTTCTTCCCCTGAGTCAGTTCCTGTGGTTATAGACTTCCTAGATGTGTTCCCTACCAACATGCCAGCCCTTCCACCTGAGAGAGATATCGACTTTGCTATTGAGTTAGAGCCAGGCACAAGGCCAATTTCTACTTCTCCTTACCGTATGGCTCCAGCTGAGTTGAGAGAGTGTAAGGAAAAACTCTAGGACTTGTTAGATAAGGGTTTTATTAGGCCGAGTGTATCGCCTTGGGGTGCTCCTATTCTATTTGTGAAAAAGAAGGATGGGTCGATGTGGATGTGTATTGATTATCGACAACTGAATAAGGTAACTGTGAGGAATGGGTATCCAATGGTGCGTATAGATGATTTGTTTTATCAACTTCAGGGTTCGGCCGTGTTTTCGAAAATAGATTTAAGGTCAGGCTACCACCAGTTGAGGGTTAGGGTGGAGGACATCCCTAAAACAATATTCAGGATACGCTATAGCCACTATGAGCTCCTAGTAATGTCTTTAGGGTTGACTAATGCCCTCAAAACTCTTATGAACTTGATGCACATGGTGTTTGGACTGTATTTGGACTCATTTGTGATAGTTTTCATAGACGACATCTTGGTATACTTGCGGAGTAGAGATGAGCATGAGTAGAACTTGAGGAGTAAACTTCAGACTTAGAGAGATCATCGGCTTTACGCCAAGTTCTCAAAGTGTGAGTTTTGGCTTGAGTCGGTTGCATTCCTAGGGTACATGGTGTCTAAGGATGTGAATAGAGTGGACCCAGGGAAGATTTTAGTAGTCCGTGATTGGCCTAGACCTACTACTCCTACCGAGGTTCACAACTGTGTTAGGATAGTCGGGTACTATAGATGGTTCGTTGAGGGATTTTCTTCCATAGTAGCACCCTTGACTATATTGACTAGGAAGGATGTTCCATTTCAGTGGTTGGATCAGTGCGAGGATAGCTTCCAGAGGCTTAAGGCCTTGTTGACTTTAGCTCTTGTATTGACTTTGCCGATTGAGGGTCAGAGTTTCTCCGTGTATTGTGATGCTGAAGGGGTTGGTCTGGGTTGTGTGTTGATACTGGAGAGTCGTGTGATAGCATATGCATTAAGATAGCTGAAGGTTTATGAGTGCAACTACCCCACTCATGACTTAGAGTTAGCGGTAGTAGTCTTCGCGCTTAAGATTTGCAGGCACTACCTATATGGAGTTTACTGTTAGATCTTCACCGATCACCTGAGTCTTTAGTATATCACGAGTCACAGAGAGCTGAACTCAAGGCAAAGGAGATGGGTAGAGTTATTGAAGGACTATGACTTTACTATTCTATATCATCCGGGCAAGGCAAACGTGGTAGCGGTTGCCTTGAGCCAAAAGGCGGTTTGTACAGGCAGCCTAGCTTCACTTTTAATTTATAGTGATTGTTGGCCTTGGAAATCCAGTCCTTGGCTAACTATTTGGTTAGGCTTGACTTGTCAGTTCCTAGTAGAGTTCTTGCCAGTGTTGAGGTTTGTTCTACTTTGGTTGATCAGATTCAGAGCCATCAGTTTGAGGATCAGCAGTTAAGAGACCTTCGTGATCAGGTTGTTCAGGGTGAGGTCAACCGGGCTACTCTAGATTCAGATGGGGTTCTGAGGTTCGATAGACGCCTTTGTGTTCTGAGGGTTGATGATTTGATTTAGTTGATTCTCCATGAGGTACATTATTCTAGGTATTCCATTCATCCTAGGCAGCTTTACTGGTGGAGTGGTATGAAGTAGGATGTAGCGGAGTTTGTATCTTGGTTCTTGAACTGCCAACAGGTGAAGTTCGAGCACATCATACTTGGTGGTTTAATGCAGTGACTTCCCATTCCTGAGTAGAATTGAGAAGGGATTACTATGGATTTTGTAGTTGGATTGCCTCATACTTTTAGGGGATTTGACTCTATTAGGGTGATTGTTGATCGGCTGACTAAGTCAGTGCACTTCTTTCCATTTTAGACTACTTACAGTGTAGAGAGGTTAGATCAAATTTACCTTCGTGAGGTTGTTTGGTTGCACGGGGTCCCAGCTTCTATAATTTCAAACTACGGCACCCAGTTCACATCTCAGTTCTGGAGAGCTTTTCAGCGAGATTTGGGTATAGAAGTTCAGCTTAGTACTGCATTCCACCCTCAGATAGATGGCTAGTCCGAGAGGACTATTCAAGTCCTGGAGGACATGCTTCAGGCCTATATTCTTGACTTGGAGTTTCTTGGGATCAGTTTGTGCCTTTGGACGAGTTTGCTTATAATAATAGCTTCCATTCGAACATTAGCATGGCACCCTTCGAGGCACTGTATGGTAGGCATTGCAGATCGACGATTGGTTGGTTTGATGGTTTTGAGTCTAGGTCACAGAGTACGGATTTGCTTCAAGATTCACTAGACAAAGTTAGAGTGATTCACTATAGACTTCGAGCTACTCAGAGTAGGCAGAAGATCTATGCTAATTGTTGACTTAGTGCCTTGGAGTTCAGTTTTGGTGATTTAGTATTCCTCTGTGTGTCACCCATGAAGGGCGTAATGAGATTTGGTTGACGGGGCAAGTTTAGCCCCAGATACATTGGGCCGTTTGAGATTCTCCAGAGGGTTGGTTGTGTTGCCTATCAATTAGCCTTACCTCCAAAATTTTTAGCTGTTCATCCTGTGTTTCATGTTTCTATGTTGAGACGGTATGTTCTAGATGAGTCTCATGTGCTGCAGCGGGGTACGAGTCAGTTGGATGAGAGCTTAGCCATTCTTGAGGAGACGGTTGCTATTTTGGCCAGGGATGTTAGGAGGTTGAGATCTAGGGAGATTTTGGTTGTGAAAGTTCAGTGGAGGCATCCTCCGGTCGAGGAGGCTACTTAGGAGACCGAGAGAGATATGCGGGCCTAGTATCCATAGTTGTTTGAGCCTCCAGGTACCGCCTTCTTCTAGACTTTTGAGGACGAAAGTCCTTTTTAGTAGTGGATGATGTAATGACACTTCTGGTCATTTTAGCGTTTATGCTTTCTTTATACCGTTAGAGCTTTCCTATAGCAGCCCCAAGTCATTTATAGCTTGCTAGGATCAGTGATTCAGTGCCCTAGCCGTTCGTTTGGTCTTCATGGCCAATTCCCTATTTTAGAGTTGACCCGTAGGAGCTGAGTATCGAAATCATGTGATAGTGTTTGCGATCGTATGACCTCAACTGACCTTGTGGGAAGGTCGATCCTGATTCGAGGTGTCATATGACCTTAGCCTTTGTCCCGTATCAAAGGCTTGTGAGCCTAAATTTGAAAATTTTATCAACATCGCGCTTATTTGAAAATATTTGATTTGAAAGTTGAATTTGGTAAAAAGTTTTAGTTTTTCTAAAAATGTTTTTAATATTTATGGAAAAAAAATACTTTTGTTATGATATATTTGTATGTATTTATTTTATAAGAGTTTTATAAGTTATTAATATTTTAGCAGAGATAGTAAATTTAGTTATGTTAAAAATTATTATTTTAATATAGTAGATTTTATTTGAAATAATTTTCTATTAATTATGATATATTCAAAAGGTTATATTTATTTTACTATGAACCTACGCAATACCCGAATACATACATAACGGGATAAAAATAATTTAAGCGTTGTCACCTCCACTCCCTCGTGGAAGTGGAGGAACCTGACAACAATTCTCATGTTTAATATGGTTGCCACTTGTCAAACTATGGAATCACTTAATTGTTATATGTAGTCCTTGTACACCTAATATATATATATGTGTGTGTGTTTTGTTCAAATGCATTCCTAGTATATTTACATCTATATATAGCCTAGTGTACTGATTTCTCATTCCCTTTGATAAAAGTCAAGCTAAACAAAAAGACTACTTGATGCAATATCTTAGTTGTATCACGTTCTAGAGGATTTTGAGGAAAATTAATTTTGATGATTTATTGGATCTCTAAAAATAAAAAAATTAGATTATCTACGGCAAGTTATTCAAGCTCAAATTTGAGTTTGATTTTATTTTGGAGCTTCTCAGAGAGTTTCGGGCTCAGAAATCATCGTTCTATAATCTTGTCATTGGATGACAGGTAGGTTACGATTTAACTCTTTTAGACTCCGCTTATATAGGATATAATTGTACTAATTAGCATTCTTGGGTTAAATTTATTTGCTTGGTACCCCAGACCTTGTCCGCTTCTTCATGTCCATCTTATTTTTGCTCCGTTTAGTGTAGTATTTGTTGTAGTTGATAGTGTCACCCTTTTGATCCTTTGTGGCCTTGTTTTGACTCTGGAACATAGATGGCGGGTTATTTGGGAACGTCCGTGATTCCCGAACATCGATACCGTTACTATAGAGATCGTTATGCTTGCTATAGAACGATTGGATCATGTGCAGGGCCGATAGGTTGATTGTGAGCCGTTGGGCTATTGCCTGTGTTTGAGCATTCCATTATCATGCATATAAAAGGGTTTTTTCACATATTTTACTATGTTTTGGCTTTGGGCCTACTCTTGATGGTTTTCTAAACCTTGCTTGGCCTTATAGGCCTGTTTTAGATAAAAATAGTTAATAAAGGTTGGAATTATTTTCATGGATCTTTTTGGGGTAAAAAGGAATTAAAAGGATGATTTTGGCATTATTTTCATACTTATACTAGACTCGGTCAGACCGAGCACTAGATTGGCTTTACTACTGTTTTAGACCCGGTTGTGTTCGGGCACCCTACTGGGAATTTTGAGACTTGATTCACTAATTTAGACCCGGGTAGAACCCGGGGCGTGCATTTTTGGGGTCTGGTGACTTATTTTGATCCGGCTACACTCTAGATGGTTATCTTAAGATTATGAGATTTAGTATGTGGTCTAAGAGTAGACCTACATGGAACTTGCCGATTCGAAGTAGGGGCTATGTGATGCGAGTGTCGGAGGAGGGGTGTACGGTGGAGTTGAGGTACTCGGGGGAATCCCTTCCATGGATCCTGCCTCTATTGGGCCTTTTAGGTACCGTAGGGGGTAACATAAGGCACTACTATCACTTGGTTTCAGCATATCATCTCATATCATGCATATAATGTTCAGATCCGCCCTTGTTTTTTGTTTGCTTAGTGTATGCTATGGTAGTATGGGATGTCGGAGGGTTTGTTTTCACTTGTATGTGTTCCTCAGGTGTATGGGCTCCCTTGGGACTGTAGGTAGACTTTTATTTATTATTATTCTATTGAAATATTGATCCTGATTATGGTGTTACTAGTATGACTTGGTTTTAGTCTTGTTTTCAAGTGTGTTATCATTATTTCCTTTCCTCCTGCCCTTTTTACTTGAGGTTACCGTTATACTGCCTTCTCCTTAAAATCTCTTTATATATTGTTATTGCATGGACCCCAGGTGCGTTCCTTGTTCCTTCACTTGTGTTCTGTGAAGTATAGCTCTATTAGCTAGCCTAGCATGATTGTTTTTCCTTGTAGTCTTTCTGTGCTAGCTTCCATGTGCTTGTCTGTTGTTTTTGTGACTACTTGCTTCTGTTGTCCTATATTACTGCTTTTATATCTTACATGTGCCCAGTCAGCCCTACTAGGTACCCGTTGCTTTGCAATTGGTGCTCATACTACACTTCTGCATCTTTGGGTGCAGATTCGAGTGTGAGTTCTCATCGTTGTCCATGCTACCTCGTGCGAGGTGTTTCTGGACTATCCGAGACTGAGAGTGAGCTCTTGGCGACCGGGGCTTAGCTTTAGTTCATCCTTTGTACTTTTTTTTTCTATTCAGAGACATATATGTATATATTGTTTTGGACCCTTTTGTACTCTGTTGATGTAGTTTGATTCTTATACTATGATACCACATTTTGGGTTGGTTTTAGCGCCTGTATATACATTCCTGTTTTTCCTTTTCTTATCCTTATATCCTTTATTTCTGCTTATTTTGTGTTTTTTTTGCTTATTGGTTAGATAGTAGCCCGTTACTTACCGTTCCGGGCTACGAGGGTTGGTTCGCCTACTGGGGGGGGGGGTGTTGTAGGTGCCATTATGACCGAGAAATCGGGTCGTGACATTTCTAGTCCCGTCATCCCACTATAGTGATCTGCCGGCCGCTATGGCGATGGCGCAATAGAGGGAAAATTCCCACTATTGTGGGATGATGTGAGCTCGGTTCCAAATTTCAAATTCTAAAAAAAATTAGTCGTGTCATCCCATACAAATTCGAGATCGTATGTTTGAAAGTTCTCGTAACTCGTACACATAATGAGGTGTCTTTTAATAATAACAGAATAGGTCATTACATTCATGTCTCATCAACTTGCATTTTTATACCTGTTTTATCCTTATTATTAAGTATTAGTTATTTCTAATTCATTTTTCAATGAGTGCGATAATTTATAAAGTAATTAAGAGTGACATAGTAAAATTACCACCTTATTTATTACTCCCTCTGTCTATCTTTACTTATCCATGTTTGACTTGACATACCCCTTAAAGAAATAATAAATAAAAAGGTAATTGTAATATATCACCCTTTGGATACGATACTCCCTTCACTTTTTTTTATTTGACCCATGTTGACTTGACACAATTTTTAAGATAACTTTTATTAGGGGTATATTTTTTACTAAATTAATCTTATTTATGATGTTTTAGAACTCTAAATTTGACTATTAATATTTTATGTAGTTATGTAATACTAAGGGTAGTGTGGTATAAAAGTAATACGGAGTAATACTCTTTTACTTGTTAAAATGGATAAGTAAAAAGAATAATTTATTTTTAATATATGGGTCAAGTACAATGAAATGGAGGGAGTATAGAATTTGTAAAATTGTACCTAGATTTTGAGATAAGAGTTAAGAGGGTGAAAATATTTACTCTCTCTGTTCATTTTTATTTATCCACTACACTAAAAAATGTCCACTTTTACTTGTCCAGTTTGAAAAACCGAGAAATAATTTTTTTACATATTTTACCCTTATTATTAAAAACTAGTTATTTCTAATTCATATTTCAAAGAGTGAGATGACTTATAATATTTAAGAGTGATATAGAAAAATTACCATCTTATTTTTTGTAAGGAATGTGTTCAAATATGAACAAGTAAATGTCACGACCTCATTTTTTGGTCATGATGGCAACTACAACCCCCCAATAGGTGAACCAAACCCTGTACCCCGAAATGGTCAGTAATGGCCTACCATCTAACAATCTAAGTGGAAGAAACAATTTAATAAGCGGAAGCAAGGGAACAAGATGAAGAAAATAGATAACATGAATAATATAAACAATGCGGAAGCTAAACCAAACCCAAAACCTAGTATCATAGCGTATAAGAGCCGGATCTACATAAGGAGTACAAAGGTCCAAAACAGTATATACAAGGCTATCTTCGAGTAGAAATAGAGTACATAATCAAAAGATAACTAAAAGCTAAGCTCCAATCGCCAAGAGCTCACCCTCAGTCCAGAATATCAAAAACGCAGCTCATCGCATGAGTCTCCATGAGCGAACGGCGATGGCCCACACTAGGATCTGCACCAGAAGATGCAGAGTGTAGTATGAGCACCAATGCGAAGCATAAGGTACCCAGTAGGTATCATAGGCTGACTTGTCACATATAAGATAAAAGCATAGTAACAGACCAAATAGAAGCAAATAGTCACGGAAATCAATGAAAAGTACACAGGAACTAGCCCAAAGGGAAGAAGACAGAAACAACATACAAGGCTAGCAAGTAGAATATATACACAACATGCATAGGTCATAGTAAGAGAAGACGCCCCTGGGATCCTTGCAAAAACAATATATATATGCAGGTTCTATAAGTGGACGGTATACTGGTAACCTCAAGTATAAGGAAAGGAAGAGAAGAGTAAAGATAGACATGCTCGGGAAATAGGAATCCAAAATCAACTAATCATATCAATCTCAAATCAGATCTAACAATGTTGCATTATATAATCTAAAAATCATAACCATCACAGGTGATAGTATCATGATAAAGTAACAAAAGTCTACCTACAGTCCCCCGGCCAACCATACAACCGAGGAACGCAATCAAGTGAAAACAAAACTCTCCAGCCGCCAATACAATCGGAGCGTACACTCAACAAACAGCAAACAAGGGTGGAGCCTCAAACCATGAATGATATGCTGTGAAATGCCAAGACAGTGAAACCTCAGTGTCAGTGTGTTACCCCCTTTGGTTCCCCAAAGGTCCAGTAAAGGCGGGATCCATGGAAGGACTTCTCCCGAGTACATCTGCTCCACCGTAAACCCCTTCACCCGGTCACCCTTTTGCCCGAAGCACTTGTTTCAGGATGAAAGGGTCCATGGAGGTCTACTCGTAGACCACTTACTACACTCTAACCCCAAAATACCATCCGGAGTACCACCCGATCCAAACTAGTCACCAATGCTCGAAATGTGTTCCTGAATCTTATCTAGGTCTAAATCAATGAAATAAACGCTGTAAATCCCCTCCAAGGGGGCCCGGCGTCTCTGGGTTTAAAACAGTAGTAAACAAGTCTGATGCTCGGCTTTACCAAGCCTAATCTCACTTCTTTATAAATAGCGGAGATCAATCTAGCACCTCAGTCCACCCGAGTCCAATATAAGAATACGAAAATAGAGACATCTCTCTCATTTTAACCTTTCTTACCTCAAGAAGATCCATAACAGGGATACCAAACCATTTCATAACACATTTTACCAAAAATGGGCCCCCGTGGCCATGCAAGGTTTGGAAATCATAAATAGTAGGCTCGAAGCCAAAATCGTAGTAAAATCGAGTAGAAAATCCTTTATATGCATGATAATGGCATTCTCAATCAAAATTAACAGCGCAACGGCTCACAACCAACCTATTGGCCTTGCTTAGGCCCACAACTACTCAGCAAGCATAACCAGCCTAAAAAGATATTTCTATGTTCGGGACTCGCGGACATTCCCAATAACCCACCTTCTATGTTCCAGAGTCAACAAGGCCTCACAGGACCACAAGATTGAATAAAACATATCAAGCAAGTACTACATACATCGGAGGAAGGAAAGTAGGCAAACATGAATAACGCGGTCAAGGTTTGTGGTACCAACCTAATAACCCAACCCAAGGATGCCAGCTAGTACAATTTTATCCGATGTATGCTAAGTCTAGGGAGTTTAGACCGTAACCTACCTGTCATCCGACAACAAGCTACTAGGAAAATGATATTCAAGCCTGAATTGCTCCGAGAGATCCCGAATGATAATCAAACTATCCAAAAACATAAATAAAATGCTAAAATGAATCTAACGATACCCATATCGCTACAATTGTAGCCAGGTTGAAATCTGGGTCAAAATCAGACCCGCGGGGCCTATAATCTGAAATCAAAAATGAAAAGAAGCGCGATGACCACAATGATGCCAATAAGGCATGCTCCAAATTTGAGCACAATTGGCCAAGAGAAGGGCGCCAAAACAGCCCGCTCAAGATGAAGATAAAAGATAGAATTTAAGAAAGAAAATTAGAAATTACGTAAAGGATTACCTACCACAACGATGGAATTTAAGCCAAGACAGAAAATTCTTCAAACCCACGAACATGCACGAGTTAGGAGGCAGCCACTATAACAATTTTCCAAGCTTTTGGAATGAGCAAAAATGGTGGATTTTTTAGAGAAAACAAAAAGGAAGCAAGTTGGGGAAGAAACCTTACCACGAATTGAAGAATCACGAATAATCGATGAACAATTCATTTCCCCAAAGCTAAGACTGATATGGAGCAATTTGGTGGAGAGAAACTTGTGTTTTAGAGTGAGAAAGTTGAGAGAAAAGGGCTGGAAAAATGAAGAAAAAGACTTAAATAGCTGTTGGTCGCTGGTCAGCGCCATTGGCGCTAAACCAACACCATCAAGCTCAAGAAAGGCCCGCACTAAGGCGCGATTGCGCGCAACGGGCGCCATCGATGCAGGCTGGTAGGCGCTGGCCTGGGCGCCATTGGTGCTGGCCTAGCGCCATCGCGCACAAGGCCCAGCCACAGTCTAGCTCGATCGCGCTGCCTGGGCGCCATTGGCGCTGAAGGCCTGCAACTGCACTAAAAATCTGAAACTTTTGAAAACTCCACGAGGTATTTTGGGCACAATCGGAAATCGATATTCAAAAACCAATAATGCTAATAAAGTGGAAACGACGTTTTAGACTAAACATAATTGATGAAACTTCCATACGAGGTTGTTTTGGAGAAATGTTGACCCAAGTCAACACTAGCGAATAAGAACCCAAAGGCTCAAAATGAGTCTGGCTCACCCGAGACCCGAACTAACCACCTTCCTAACCCAAACACATCATTCCAGAGCTGATGGAATCATCGGATTTCGAGTCTGACACTCTGATCATCGAAAGCCACCAAAAGTTAAACTTTCAACTCTAAATAGCCTGAAAACCGAGAAAACAACATAAAACCCATAACAGAAGTTCTCAGGCCTCAACTAAAGATCAAACTAGACCAAACTCAACGCTTTAGATCTAACAGAACTATCAGAATTCAATTTTGAGCATGTTAGCTAAGAATGTTGACTAAAGAAAACAATATTCTAAGTTAAAGCTCTAAAACAGGCAAACGACCAAAATAACTAAATGAACGACCAGGGCACCGAACTACCAGTCCCAGCAAGCCATAAATTACTTGGGGTCGCTATAGAAAAAGCTCTAACAGTATAATGAATGCGTAAATGCAAAGATGACCAGAAGGGTCATCACAACATTCACTACTAGTCAAGAAGAAGGGAGTACCTGAAGGCTCGAACAACTGCAGATACTGAGCACGCAACTCACTCTCGGTCTCCCAAGTAGCCTCCTCGACCGGACGATGTCTCCACTGAACTTTCACAACTGGAATCTCCCTAGATCTCAATCTCCTGGTATTTGTAGCACGAATAACTATCGGCTCCTCAACAAAAGATAACCTCTCATCCAACTGAACTGAATCCCAATACACCACATGAGACTCATCTGGCACATACCACCACAAAATCGAGACATGAAAAACTGGATGAACAACTGCAAACATCAGAGGCAAAGCTAATATGTAGACAACACCACCAACCCTCTGTAGAATCTCAAGTGGCCCAATGAACCTGGTGCTAAGCTTGCCCCCCCCCCCTCGACCAAACCTCATCACGCCCTTCATAGGCGATACTCAAAGGAAAACTAAGTCACTAACACTGAACTCCAAGGCACGAAGTCTATGATCAGCGTAGCTCTTATGCCTACTCTGGGCCACTCTAAGTTTATCCTGAATCAAACGGACTCGGTCTAAGGAATATCTAAGCAAGTCTGTACTCTGCGGTCTGGACTCTAACCCATCCAACCAACCAATCAGCGATCTGCAATGCCTACCATACAAGGCCTCAAAAGGTGCCATGCTGATGCTCAAATGGAAGCTATTATTATAAGTAAACTCGACCAATGGCATAAACTGATCGCATGAATCTCCAAAGTTAAGAATGCAGGCCCGAAGCATGTCCTGTAGGACCTAAATAGTCCTCTCGAACTGGCCATTCATCTGAGGGTGGAAAATAGTACTAAGCTGAACCTCTGTACCCAAATCCCTCTTAATATCCCTCCAGAACTGAGTGTTGCAATGTGAAATGATAGAAGCTGGGACCCCATGCAATCGAACAATATCACGAAGGTAGATCTGGGATAACCTCTCTGCATCATAAGAAGTCTAAACAGGCAAGAAATATGTTGACTTAGTCAGCCTATCAACGATCACCCAAATGAAATCAAACCCACGAGAAGTACGAGGCAAACCAACAACAAAGTCCATAGTAATACCTTCCCACTTCCACTCAGGAATGGGAAGTCAAAGCATCAAGCCACCCAGTCTCATGTGCTCAAACTTCACCTGCTGACAGTTCAAGCACTGAGACACAAACTCTTCTACGTTTTGCTTTATACTACACCACCAGTAAAGCTGTCTCAAATCTCAATACATCTTTGTCGCACCAGATGAATGGAGTATCTAGAACTATGTGCCTCATGGAGCACCTGATTTCTTGGTCATGATGGCACCTATAACCCCCCAGTAGGCAAACCAAACCCCGTAGCCCGAAATGGTCAGTAATGGCCTACCATCTAACAATCTAAGAGGAAGAAACAATTTAATAAGCGGAAGCAAGGGAACAAGATGAAAAAAATAGATAACATGAATAATATAAACAATGCGAAAGCTAAACCAAATCCAAAACCTAGTATCATAGCGTATAAGAGCCGAATCTACATAAGGAGTACAAAGGTCCAAAACAGTATATACAAGGCTATCTCCGAGTAGAAATAGAGTACATAATCAAAAGATAACTAAAAGCTAAGCTCCGATCGCCAAGAGCTCACCCTCAGTCCAGAATATCAAAAAAGCAGCTCCTCGCACGAGTCTCCATGAGCGAACGGCGATGGCCCACACTAGGATCTGCACCATAAGATGCAGAGTGTAGTATGAGCACCAAATGCGAAGCAAAAGGTACCCAGTAGGTATCATAGGTTGACTTGTCACATATAAGATAAAAACATAGTAACAGACAAAATAGAAGCAAGTAGTCACAGAAATCAATAAAAAGTACACAGGAACTAGCCCAAAGGGAAGAAAACAGAAACAACATACAAGGCTAGCAAGTAGAATATATACACAACATTCATATGTCATAGTAAGAGAAGACGCACCTGGGATCCTTGCAAAAACAATATATATGTGCAGGTTCTATAAGTGGACGGTATACCGGTAACCTCAAGTATAAGAAAAGGGAGAGAAGAGTAAAGATAGACATGCTCGAAAAATAGGAATCCAAAATCAACTAATCATATCAATCTCAAATCAGAACTAACAATGTTGCAGGATATAATCTAAAAATCATAACCGTCACAGGTGATAGTATCATGATAAAGTAACAAAAGTCTATCTACTGTCCCCCGGCCAACCATACAACCGAGGAACGCAATCAAGTGAAAACAAAACCCTTCAGCCGCCCATACAATCGGAGCGTACACACAACAAACAGCAAACAAGGGTGGAGCCTCAAACCATGAATGATATGTTATGAAATGCCAAGACAGTGAAACCTTAGTGTTAATATGTTACCCCCTCAAATGCCCCAAAGGTCCAGTAAAGGCGGGATCTATGGAAGGACTTCTCCCGAATACATCTGCTTCGCCGTAACCCCCTACCCTCCATCACCCTTTTTCCCGAAGCACTTGGTCTGGGAAGACAGGGTCCATGGAGGTCTACTCGTGGACTACATACTACACTCTAACCCCAAAATACCGTCTGGAGTACCACTGAATCCAAACTAGTAACCAATGCTCGGAATATGTGTCTAAATCCTATCTAGGTCTAAATCAATGAAATAAATGCAGTAAATCCCCTCCAAGGGTGCTTGGCGTCTCCGGGCCTAAAACAGTAGTAAAATAAGTCTGTTGCTCGATTTTATCGAGTGTAATCTCACTTCTTTATAAATAGCAAAAATCAATCTAGCACCTTGGTCCACCCGAGTCCAATATAAGAATACGAAAATAGAGACATCTCTCTTCTTTTAACCTTTCTTACCCTAAGAAGATCCATAACAGAGATACCAAACCATTTCATAACACATTTTATCGAAAATATCCCCATGTGGCCTAGTAGGCCTGAAGCAAAAAAGCATAGTAAAATCGAGTCAAAAATCCTTTATATGCATGATAATGGCATGCTCAATCTAAATCAACAACCCAACGGCTCACAACCAACCTATCAGCCCTGTACAGGCCCACAACTACTCAGCAAGCATAACCAGCCTAGAAGGATATTTCTATGTCCACGACTCGTGGACATTCCCAATAACCCACATTCTATATTCCAGAGTCAACAAGGCCTCACAGGACCACAAGGGTGAATAAAAGGTATCAAGCAAGTACTACATACCTCGGAGGAAGGAAAGTAGGTGGACATGAATAAAGCGGTCAAGGTCTGTGGTACCAACCTAATAACCCAACCCAAAGATGCCAGCAAGTACAACTTTATCTGATATATGCTAAGTCTAGGGAGTTTAGACCGTAACCTACCTGTCGTCCAATAACAAGCTGCTGGGACAACGATATCTAAGCCTGAATCACTTCGAGAGATCCTGAATGATAATCAAACTATCCAAAAATATAAATAAAATGCTAAAATGAATCTAACGAGACCTATATCACTACAGTTGTAGCTGGGTTGAAATCTGGGTCAAAAGCAGGCCCACAGGGCCCGCAACCCAAAACCAAAAATGAAAAGAAGTACTATAACCACAATAATGCCAAGAAGGCATGCTCCAAATTTTAGCACAATTGGCCAAGAGAAGAGCGCCAAAACAGCCCACTCAAGATGAAGATAAAAGATAGAATTTAAGAAAGAAAATCGGAAATTAGGCAAGGATTACCTACCACAACGATGGAATTTAAGCCAAGACGGAGAATTCTTCAAACCCACGAACTTGCACGAGCTAGGAGGCATCCACTACAACAATTTTCCAAGCTTTTGGAATTAGCAAAAATGGCAGATTTTTTAGATAAAACAAAAAGGAAGCAAGTTGGGGAAGAAATCTTACCAATAATCGAAGAATCACAAATAATCGATGAACAATTAGTTTCCCCAAAGCTAAGACTGATATAGAGTAATTTGGTGGAGAGAGACTTGTTTTTTAGAGTGAGAAAGTTGAGAGAAAAAGGCTGGAAAAACAAAGAAGAAGACTTAAATAGTTGCTGGTCACTGGTCAGCGCCATTGGCGCTAAACCAGCGCCATCATGCTCAAGGGAGGCCCATGCCAAGGCGCGATCATATGTAATGGGCGCCATTGATGCTGGCAGGCAGGCGCTGTCCTGGGCACCATCAGTGTTGGCCTGGCACTATCGCGTACAAGGCTCGACCATAGGCTAGTGCGATCGTATTGCCTGGGCGCCATTGGCGCTGAAGGCCTGCAACTGTACTAAAAATTTACAACTTTTGAAAACTCCATGGGGCATTTTTGGCACAATTGGAAACCGATATTCAAAAACCAATAATGATAATAGAGTGCAAATGACATTCTAGACTCAACAGAGTCAACAAAACTTTCATATGAGGTCATTTCAGAGAAATGTTGACCCAAGTCAACACTAGTGAATAAGAACCCAAAGGCTCAAAATGAGCCCGGCTCACCCGGGACTAGAACCAACCACCTTTTTAACCTAAAATCATCATTCTGGAGCTGATGGAATCATCAGATTTTGAGTCCAAACCTCCAATCTTCAAAAGCCACCCAAAGTTACACTTTCAACTCCAAATGGCCTGAAAACAAAGAAAATGACACAAAACCTACATCGGAAGTTCTCAGGCCTCAACTGAAGGTCTAACTAGACAAAACTCAATGCTCCGGAGCTATAGGAACTATCAGAATTCAATTCTGAGCACTTTAGCTAAGAATGATGACTAAAGTCAATAATATTCTAAGTTAAAGCTCTAAAATAGGCAAACGGCCAAAACAACCAAACAAACGGCCAGGGCACTGAACTACTGTCCCAACAAGCCATACATGACTTGGGGTCACTACAGGAAAGCTCTAACAGTACAATGAATGCGTAAACGCGAAGATGACCGGAAGGATCATCACAGTAAAGATGGACTGAGGGAGTATACTTTAAAGTTTAAAGTTGCAGAAAGAGTTTGACCTTAAACATAAATGCATAATGTCTAATTTCAAAATGAGATTATTGATTTTCTAACAAAATAAATGCAAATATATCTAGGCTTTAATTTCTTCTCGAGGAAACCAACATATTAAAATCAACTTAATCCACATTAATAGTATTACTCAGTTAATATTTAATTCAAACAGATGAATCATGCTATATAACTGATAGAAATTCTCATTTCTAGGCATAAGCAAAAACAATGGAAAAGCTAAATGTATTCTCGTGCTTCCTTGTGTTGTTATTCTTCATAAGTTTTTATCAGGTAAAGTATCAGCAGCGATTTATTACAATTTCTTAAATATAATTTTGAATAATTTTGATTCTTTAAGTTGTAGAAAATGAGGATTTTTGTCTTTGTCAAATATTTAATAAACTTTAACTGTTAGATTTAATGAAAATTGTGAAGAAGAAAAAAGGATTTTATTACGGGAACTCATATTTGGAAATGCAATTTTTGCTATTTTTCATCTATTTCTAGTGTCTGATATAGGTTTGTATTATTTGTTGTTGAGAGTAAATTAAAAATTTGTCATACAAGGAGTTGAAGCTAAGTCTTGGTGTGTGGCAAATTGAGTGGCAACTGATGAGGAATCATCAGCCTTTCTGGATAAAGTATGTGAAGGACGCAAGGCGTGTGTGGGCGTACAACCTGGAAAACCTTGTTTTCTCCCTCCTACAATTTATAGTCATGCTTTCTATATTCTTAACATTGTGTATCGTAGAACTGGTGTTCACTATGAGATATTCACCGATCACCGTAGTCTTTAGTATATCACGAGTTAGTGAGAGCTGAACTCTAGGAAGAGGAGATGGATTGAGTTACTGAAGGACTATGATTTCACCATTCTGTATCATCCGGGCAAAGCAAACATGGTAGGGGATGCCTTGAGTCAAAAGATGGTGAGTATGGGCAGCCTAGCTTCACTTACAGTTTCTGAGCGACCGTTGGCCTTGGACATTCAGTCCTTGGCTAACTGGTTAGTTAGGATTTACTTGTCAGATCCTAGCAGAGTTCTTGCCAGTTTTGAGGTTCATTCTACTCTAGTTGATAAGATTCAGATCTGACAGTTTAAGGATCAGTGATTGTGTGATGTTCATGATCAGGTGGTTCAGGGTGAGGCCAGCCGGGCTACTTTGGGCTCTGATGGTATTCTGAGGTACAATGGTTGTCTTTGTGTGTCGAGAGTTGGGGATTTTACTCGTTTAACACTTCGTGAGGCACATTATTCTAGATATTCCATCCATCCTGGTGCAACAAAGATGTATAGAGATTTAAGGAAGCTTTACTGGTGGAGTGGTATGAAGCGGGACGTAGCAGAGTTTGTATCTCGGTGCTTTAACTTTAAGCAGGTGAAGTTCGAGCATATGAGACCTGGTGGATTAATGCAGCGACTTCCCATTCCTGAGTGGAAGTGGGAAGGGATCACTATGGACTTCATAGTTGGATTTCCTCATACTTCTCGAGGGTCCGACTCTATTTGGGTGATTGTCGATCGGCTAACTAAGTCAGTGCACTTCTTGCCAGTTAAGACTACTTATAGTATAGAGAGATTAGCTCAGATTTACCTTCATGAGATTGTTCGGTTGCACAGGGTCCCAACTTCTTTCATTTTAGACCACGATGCTCAGTTCACATCTCAGTTTTAGAGGGCTATTCAACAAGATTTAGGTACAGAGGTTCAGCTTAGTACCCCATTCCACCCTTAGACAGATGGCCAGTCCAAAAGTACTATTCAGGTTCTGGAGGACATGTTTTGGCCTGTGTTCTTAACTTTTGTGGTTCATGGGATCAACTTGTGCCTTTGGCCGAGTTTACTTATAAAAATAGTATTCACTCGAGCATTGGCATGGAATCTTTCAAGGCGTTGTATGGTAGGCATTGTAGATCGCTGGTTGGTTGGTTTGATGGTTTGGAGTCCAGGCCACAGAGTATAAATTTTCTTCGTAATTCACTAGACAGAATCAGAGTGATTGAGGACAAACTTTGGGTAGCTCAGAGTAGGCAGAAAAGCTACGCTGATCGTACACTTCATGCCTTAGAGATCAGTGTTGGTGACTTAGTATTTCTCTGAGTATCACCTATGAAGGGCGTGATGAGATTTGGTTGGTGGGGCAAGCTTAGCCCCAGGTACATTGGGTCATTTGAGATTCTTCAGAGGGTTAGTAGTGTTGCCTACATGTTAGCTTTGCCTCCGATATTTTTAGCTATGCATCCAGTTTTCCATTTCTCGATGTTGCGACGGTATGTTCTAGATGAGTCTCATGTGTTGAATTAGGATTCAGTTCAGTTGGATGAGAGTTTGACCTTTGTTGAGGAGCCGATTGCTATTTTGGCTAGAAATGTCAGGAGATTGAGATCCAGGGAGATTCCGGTTGTGAAAGTTCAGTTGAGGCATCATCCAATTGAGGAGGCTACCTTGGAGACCGAGTGAGCGATACGGGCTCAGTATCCATGGTTGTTTGGGAATTCAGGTACTTTCTTAATCTTAACTTTCGAGGAAGCAAGTCTTTTAGTAGTGGATGATGTAATGACCCTTCCGGTCATTTTCGCATTAATGCTTTCTTTGTACTGTTAGAGCTTGCCTATAGCGGCCCCAAGTCATTTATGGATTGCTGGGACCGGTGGTTCGGTGCCCTGGCCATTCGTTTGGTCGTTATGGTTATTTCCCTGATTTAGAGCTTAAACTTAGGATATCATTGACTTTGGTCAACATTCTTGGTAAACGCACTCAGAATCAAATTCCAACAGTTATGTTAGCTCTAGAGCATGGATTTTGGTTTGGTTTTGTGTAAGTTTTTGTGTTTTCGAGCTAGTTAAACTTGAAAGTTTGACTTTGGTCAACATTCATAGAAAATGTTCTTAGATGGAAATTCTGACAGCACTGTTAGCTCTGGAATGTCGACTTTAGGCAAGGGGGACCTTTGGTTCGGGTCCCGAGGCTTTTGGATTCGTTTTAGGCCTTGGTGTTCTATTTTGGAAAGATTGGCCTAAAGTTGGTTCTTGGGTGTAGGGCCCGCTTTTTGTTTTATCGACCTCCGTTAGGGTTTTTGTTAATTTTGTTGGGTCTGGAATGCGGTTTTTAGTCGAATAGCTCAGCCCATTTGTGTTCGCGGGACCCCGGATGTGTTTCTGAGGGTCCATCAGAGTCAAATTCCTAATTGGAGATGTTGGCAGCTTGTTGCTGTCATGGCATCAGCTGGCCTTTATTTTATTGCCTTTATTTCTTATATGTGCCCAGTCGTCCTATGATACCTACTATGTACCCATTGCTTAGAAATTAGTGCTCATACTACACTCTGCACCTTCTTGGTGCAGATCCTAGTGTGGGCCATCGCCGTTGATCCGTTGGAGACTCGTGCGGCTGATCTTTTGGACTATCCGAGCCTGAGGGTGAGTTCTTGACGGCCGGGTGTAGCTTTTAGCTCATCCTTTACATCTTGTACTCTTTTTGTTATTCGTAGAAATATATGTATATATTATTTTGGATTCTTTATACTCCGTTGATCTAGTTCCGGCTCTTATACTATGATACCAGGTTTTGGGGTTTGGTTTAGCTTCCTGTTATGCATTGTTGTTGCTTATTCTTTACCTTATGTTCCCTTGCGTCCGCTTATATTATGTTTCTTTCGCTTGCTTGTTGGATAGTAGCCCATTACTGACCGTTCCAGGCTACAGGGTTGGTTCACCTACTGGGGGTTTGTAGGTGCCATCATGACCCAGAAATCGGGTCGTGACACAATATACTTACCTTAGCGAAGGATTATGGTGGAAAACTGCTAGGAGTCGCCCAAAATCGCCATAGCCCTCCCCAAAATATTCTAGGAAAATAATGAATATTTTTGGGGAAGTTTATGCATTTACAACGACTAATCCCGCTATAGAGGCACCGGTGTAGTGGAAGTCGCCCGCTATAGTGGACATTACTAAAAAAAGCTCAAAAAGGGACGGCCAAAAGGGACGCGGGCCGTCGCTTTTTTGGCCAAAAGCGACGGAAAAGCGACGGCATCACTTGTGGGAAAATGGCCAGTCGCTTTTCAAAAAGCGACGGACAGCGTCGCTTTAAAACCAATGGACTGGGTCGCAAATAAAAAAGCGACGCAATTTTTTTTTTCTAGAAAAGCTACGCAGTTCGTCGCTTTGTTCTTGAACTTGAAGAACAAAGCGATGGACAACGTCACTTTTCCTGGTAATTTTTTTTCAAAAAAGAGACGTTGTCCGTCGCTTTTTCTGGGTATTTTCTTAAAGAAATTCCATAAAAGTGATGGACAGCATCGCTTTTTCTGGGAATTTTTTAAAAAAATGCCAGAAAAGCGACGGACAAAAGAGACGTTGTCCGTCGCTTTTCTGCATTTTTTCCAGCTGCAAAAATCTGCATTATCAATATGCACCACCTGCCATTTGCAAAACTAATTCAAATACAGCCCAAATCAGCACTAATTGTTGTCACAACATTCATAAAATGACTACAACATCAACAAGAAACTAAATATGAAGTAAAACATTCATTAAATACATAAAAATATCCACCCAAAGGACCTACAAAGTGTTTCAAAATATAAAAGAAGTACAAAATTATAAATAAAGTGTCAAAAAACTAATGCAAACTAAAATAAAGTCAATCTAAGAGGCTCGATGGTCTAGCATATATCTTTATCTTTCTCTTTCCGTTGTCTCTCAGAATCTGCCAAGGCATAAGTTGTGCAATCTGATGTCACCTGATTACATCTGTATACAAATTTACATTAAAATATATAAAGAAAATTATAAGTATTAAAGAAAATCATAATTACAAGTATTAAAGAAATTAAAATCATAATCATAAGTATAAAGAAATTTACATACTAGTTACTTAAAGAAATTTACATACTAGTCTATATTCTCCCAATCTTCGTCCTCACTTGATTCATTTTCATCAGTCTCCCATTCTTCCTCTTCAGTTTTTTGTCCCTCAAGATTTGCGATGGCAATCAACTCATCATCAGAAACTTCTTCTAATATGTGTTGAGGATGTTCTAGATTATTTTCCAACTCAACATCCACTGCTTGATGAACAACTGTGATATCATTCTGGTACGCCACATACAACACATTCTCAATCTCAATCCTACCCACAGGCTTAGTTTTTATGACCACCCACCAATCAATCTTATCTCTGCACAACGAATATGGAGCGTAATACACTTGCTTAACATTTTGTGCAATGATAGAAAGATCATAGAGACCATATTGTCTCGTATGATTTACTTCAATTATATTATGTTGTTGATTCACCTTAGTACCTCTATGTGAAGGATCAAACCACTTGCACCAAAATAGCACTATTTTTTTTCCGGCCAACCAGGATATCTAACTTCAATAATCTCTTGTATGACACCATAATATTCAATAGTTTGGCCATTACCGTCGACATCACCTTGAATGCACACTCCGCTATTATTAGTTTTCTTATACTTAGAAACTTCTTCAGTTTGAAACTTGAAGCCCTTCATACAATACTTAGTCATCGTCTGAATTTGACTTTCAGGCCCAAGTGCAACATCTCTCACCAATTGTAGATTGACAGTATTATGTTCATAAAATACATACAAATTAAATTTTAGTAAATGAGTATATTATACATGTTATTCAATATTAAGCGTAAATGAGTAAATGAGCTTTTACACACTTACATATTTTTTCAGCCAATCAGAAAAGTTTGTATATATGGCATCATTACCCCATATGCTTACGAATTTACTGTTAAGAGTACATTGAGATATTTTGTTAGTTTAAATAACACTTAGTATTTAAATTTATGTAATTCGATAACACAATTCAACAAGACTTACTTAAGATATGGTTGAATTTTGGGACATTTGAGCAAAATATGTGTCACAGCTGATTGCTTTTTTACACTAGTGAAACCTCGCATTTGACATTTTTTAGATCCTCGCCCAGCTTGATTAAAAATTGAAATCAGTTCAAACATAGGATCACCATCACCATCATCATTGCGATTGACTCTATTTCTCTTACATAGCACTTCATTCCCGAAGTAGTGAGAACAAAAATGAGCAGTTTCTCTTGCAAGATAAGCTTCACAGATTGATCCTTCGATCTTTCCCCTTTGATTAATAGTTTGTTTGCACTTGCCAATTGTTCTATATAATTGCATGATCGCTAATTAATATAATATGTTTAAGAAAGAATAACAAAAGCAATAAAGGATCATTACCTCTCGAATGGATACATCCACCTTGTTTGAACTGGCCCCCCAAGGCGTTCCTGTTCTATAAGATGAACTGGAAGATGCTCCATCACATCAAAAAAGCCAAATGGAAAGATCTTCTCTAATTTTGAGGTGATAATAGGAATATTTTGCTGCATCCTTTCCAAGCTATTCTCCAACAAAGTGTTAAAACACAAATCTTTGAAGAATAGACTTATTTCTGTGATTGGTTTCCATATCTTGTCGGGTAGATGGCTAAATACGATAGGAATCAGAGTTTCCATGAACACATGACAATCATGGTTTTTTATACCAATCAATTTTCCTTCATCCATATCTGTCCTCTTTCCCAAATTCGAAGCATAGCCCTCGAGAATTCTCAAACTCTTCACCCACTCACAAATTTCTCGTTTCTCATCCAATAAGAATGAAAAACTTGCCTTGGGCTTAACCACTTTACCATTTCTAATTTCCTTCAACCACAACTCCTTTCTCCTACAATATTCCTTTAAGTCAATTCTAGCTTTTGGATTGTCTTTTGTCTTGCCCTTAACATCCATTACTGTGTTGAACAAATTATCAAAATAACTTTTTTCAATGCGCATCACATCAAGATTATGTCATAGAAGATTATCCTTCCAATACGGTAACTCCCAAAATATGCGTTGTTTGGTCCAATTATGTTCAACACCATATCCATAAAGTCTAGAACTCTCTCCTAAATCTATAGTTTTAGGCAACAGACTAACTCTCTACCAAATCTGATGTCCTGAAAATGATAGAGGTGGTGGATCATTTTCAACCTTATTCTTTCTGAATGCATTTTTCATATTTCTAAACTCGTGGTCCATTGGCAAGAACTGACGGTGACAATCAAACATGCAATGCTTTAAAGTGAATGCTTTAGAATTTTCCATGCAATGCGGGCAAGCTAACTTTCCAGCAGTCATCCAACCCGACAACATCCCATATGCAGGAAAGTCATTAATAGTCCACATTAAAGAAGCACACATAGTAAAATTTTGCTTACTTGATATATCATATGTCACTACACCGTAAAACCATAATTGTTTTAGCTCATCTATCAATGGTTGCAGATAGACATCAATCAAATTTTTTGGATTTCGAGGACCCGGGATAATACAACTTAGAAATATGTAGGGACTTGTCATACACATTTCAGGCGGGAGATTATACAAATAAGAAATACAGACCAGCAAGAATAAGGTGCAGCATGATTAGAGAATGGTGTGAAACCATCTGCACACAATCCCAATCTAACATTTTCTGGTTCACTAGCAAAATTAGGATATGTTCTATCAAAATGCTTCCAAGCTTCTCCATCTGGTGGATGAGACAAGACACCTGGTGGCCTTCTATTTTCACGGTGCCATATCATATGTGGGGCAGAACTCATTGAAGCGTACAACCTCTTTAACCTAGGTATAAGAGGTAGATAGTGCATCACCTTAATTCGAACCATCTTTCCACCGGGAGTCCGCTTGTACCGAGCATGTCCATAAAACTTACAATTGTCAAGATGATCATCATACTTATAGAACAACATGCAACCATTTACACAACAATTAATTCTATCATATGACAATCCTAACTTGGAAACCAACTTCTTTGTTTCATAAAAATTCTTAGGTATTCAACTCTGGATTATTAGCTACATCCCCCACAAGATCAACTACAGAGTCCATAAGAGTTTGAGGAGTACTCCAATCTGATTTGATACTCAATAGTCTAACTGCAATTGACAAAGCAGAATGCGGATTCCCTTCACATAATGGATGATTACCCTCTTGTAATTGTTTATAAAAGCATTTTTCTTCTTCATTAGGAGCTTCTTCTTCTAAATACTGTTCGGGTTCTATCCCATCTTGAACCCTGAAAGCATCATTAACCATTTCATGCATCCTATCATGTTCAACCCTATCATCTTGAGACCTATCATGTTCAACCCTATTATATTCATTCATAGGCAATGAATTATAAAATATACAATTCAACCCATCTTTCTCACCATGATCAACCCACACAAAATATCTACTATTAAATCCACTACGATAGAGATGAACCATAACTGTATCTGGATTAAAAAACTTCAGGCACTGACATTTACTACAAAGACACCTAAGCATACCATGACTTTGATAGTTGTCTAGTGACATTGCATGCTCGATAAAACCTCTAACTCCTTCAAAAAATTCAGGTTTAATAGGACCATCATTTTTATAATACATATCATACATCCATAAGCGATGATCCATCTACAAAAATATAATAATTCAATTATAAATTAGACTCGTTGACATTCATAACATAAACTAAAGTTGAAAACTAATTCAAGATTATAACCCAACAATATAAACTAATTCAAAATTTTCAACTTCACTATCAAATTCAAGAACCTAATTCAACAATCTAAAGTTGAAAACTAATTCAAGATTATAACCCAACAATATAAACTAATTCAAAATTTTCAACTTCACTATCAAATTCAAGAACCTAATTCAATAACCTAAGTTGAAATCTAATTCAAGATTATAACCCAATAATATAAGCTAATTCAAATTTCCAACTTCATTATCAAATTCAAGAACCTAGTTCAACAGCCAAAGTTGAAAACTAATTCAAAATTTTTAACTTCACTATCAAATTTAAGAACCTAATTAAACAACCTAAAGTTAAAAACTAATTCAAGATTATAACCCAACAATATAAACTAATTCAAAATTTTCAAATTCACTATCAAATTCCAGAAACTAATTCAATAACCTAAAGTTGATAACTAACTCAAAATTATAACTCAACAATATAAACTAATTCAAAATTTCCAACTTCACTATCAAATTCAAGAACCTAATTCAACAACCTAAAGTTGAAAACTAACTCAAAATTATAACTCAACAATATAAACTAATTCAAAATTTTTAACTTCACTATCAAATTCAAGAACCTAATTCAACAACCTAAGTTGAAAACTAATTCAAGATTATAACCCAACAATATAAACTAATTCAAAATTTTGAACTTCACTATCAAAATCAAGAACATAATTCAACAACCTAAAGTTGAAAACTAATTCAAGATTATAACCCAATAATATAAACTAATTCAAAATTTTCAAATTCGCTATTAAATTCAAGAAACTAATTCAACAACCTAAAGTTAAAAACTAACTCAAAATTATAACTCAACAATATAAACTAATTCAAAATTTCCAACTTCACTATCAAATTCAAGAACCTAATTCAACAACCTAAAGTTGAAAACTAACTCAAAATTATAACTCAACAATATAAACTAATTTAAAATTTTCAAATTCACTATCAAATTCAAGAACCTAATTCAAGAACCTAAGTTGAAATCTAATTCAAGATTATAACCCAACAATATAAACTAATTCAAAATTTCCAACTTCACTATCAAATTCAAGAACCTAATTCAACAACCTAAAGTTCAAAACTAATTCAAGATTATAACCCAACAATATAAACTAATTCAAAATTTCCAACATCACTATCAAATTCAAGAACCTAATTCAACAACCTAAGTTGAAAACTAATTCAAGATTATAACCCAACAATATAAACTAATTCAAAATTTTTAACTTTACTATCAAATTCAAGAACCTAATTCAACAACCTAGCTAAAGTTGAAAACTAGTTCAAGATTATAACTCAACAATATAAACTAATTCAAAATTTCCAACTTCACTGTCAAATTGAAGAACTAATTCAATAACCTAAAGTTGAAAACTAATTTAAGAATTTAATTCAAGAACCTAATTCAAACTTAAAATCAAGAGCCTAAGATATTTACTATGCTCACAAATTCAAAATCAAATTCAAGTTCAAACTTCTCAAATTCAAGTTCACAGATTCAATTATATGAATTATAAATGTTCATAACATTATTCAAGATTCACAACTAGCAATGTTCATAATCTAACACTAACTTAAAATAAATGACAAAAAATAATTTAAAGATTCGAAACTAATAAACTTGCTAATAATAAAAAAATATATCAAATAAACCCTAACTTGAAATTTTAAATACTACTAATTCAAGTTCTAATATACATAACAACTAACAACATTCTTAATCTAACATTAACCTAAAATAAATTCAATGTAATTGAAAGAAAGTAAAAAAACCTAACCTTGAATTTTAAATAAACTCTAACCCAAAAATTAATGATGGAGGAGGAAGGAGGCGGCGGCGGTGGCAGCGGCGGCAGGAGGTGTGGTGGTGTAGAGGTGTGTGGAGGTGTGTGGAGGTGTGGCGAAGAGAGGAGAAGAGAGAAGAGGAAAATGGAGAAGTGACCCGATCTAGGTCACTTTATTTTTTAAAAAGCGACGGACACCGTCGCTTTTTTAAATGAGTTGACCGCGTATTGACCGAAAAGCGACGGACAAAAGAGACGTTGTCCGTCGCTTTTCTATTTTTTTTAATATAAATTAAATTTTAAAGAAAGCGACGGACAACGTCGCATTCTTTAAAAAAAATTATTTTTTTTAATTATTGCGACGCTGCCCGTCGCTTATTAACTAATTATAAATAATTTTGGCGCAAAAATCTGCCAAAAAAAGCGACGGACAAAGAGACGCTGTCCGTCGCTTTTGTAAAAAAATAATTATATATTAAAAAAAAAATTAAAAGCGACGGAACGTCGCTTTTTCCGTCGCTTTTCAAGAGCGACGTTGTCCGTCCCTTTTCTATCCGTCCCTTTTTGAGCTATTTTTAGTAGTGGGAGTTGACCACCTTTGACTCTCGCTATTGCGGGAATTTCTCCACTATAGCGGCATCGCAGTAGCAGCGTCTCACCCGCTATAGTGGCTGACATGGAACAAAACTCAGGGATCCTCCCAGTTTTTCCCATTACACAACACACCTTCAAACCTTGACATTCCAGACCAATCCCTTTACGCCAAGTTCGATATCGTGAGTTCTACTCACCCGAATTCATTCTCAAAAATTCCTACGGACTCCTTAACGCCTTAGCTAATAGAAAATCTAGCTAAAACATACTCATTTCACCCAATCCTTCACCAGATTTCCCTAAACCGCACCTCTCTAAGATTTCATTTGAGACTAGCCTAGCCCAAAATTTTTAACTCCCCAACCCAAAAGTTTTCTAACCTGATTTCTCGCATGAATAGCTCACCCATAACGATGGAAAGGAGTTACAGTAATAGATAATCCTCTATTTTAGTTTCTTTATGAAGTATATTTGAGATATTATAGCAGTCTCTTAATCTGATTTTTTGAATGTGAAGATTTTAATTATAATTACGTATTCAAATAGAGTGACAACAATACCAATAATAATTACCCAGACTCTAGGTGGGTTATTGAATTGGGAGGGTCTGATTCCAACTGAGATGGGTTTAACTGAGTATAGTGTAACACCTCGTACCTTTGGGTTATGGATTAGGTCGTTCATCATTCAAAAATTCTCTTTAAAAAGGACTCAATATGGTAAAGTGCACAGAGATGTGACCGCATCTGACATTGCATCTCATTGATACTTGCCTGGGTTATGTTTTGGTGATGCCTAGGACATGTGGTCACATATAGGGAAATGCAGGCTGCATACTCTTTCGCATACCAGTGCATTTTTACCAATGAACTACCTTAGAGTTGCGAGGGGAACTTGCGGTCGCATCTAGTGAGATGCGTACCACATACTCCCGTGTATACTCACCGATGGGGTTTCTTTTAAAACCCATTTTCCCGAGAATTTTCATTTTATTCTTACTCTTTCAAGCCCTAAGCTGATTTTTTCTCCTCCTCTCAACCTCCCATATCAAGGTAAGTCCCTACCCATGAGTTTCTAAGAGTTTTCTAATGATTCTAACCTATAGTTGCTAGTTCTTAATGAGGTTCTTCATCACAAATCCTAGAGTTTTCAAGAAAATGCACCTCCAAGTTTTTCCTCGTTAGTAAAGAATATTGATGAGGCAACTGTAAGAACTTTGCAGACTTTGATTTTGTGTACTTTTATGTGATGGTGAGAAGGGTCGAACTTCAGGCGTGCAGTTTGCACTTCAGCTTCAAGTGTTCGCACTTTGTCTTCATTTGAAGCTTCATTTTTGCGCACATTTGGACTTAGGGCCGCACTTTTGGAGTGCAGTTCACACTTTTAGGTCGCACTTGACTCCACTGAGGCCTGGTCTATTTTTAACTTTGTGCGATGATTTGACCAATTGTTTGATCTCACTATAGGTCATTTCCCTTCTCCATCAAGTTTTTGCTCCTTTTTGCAATCTTTGGCTCTGTACGTGATTTCTTGGGGTCTCTACTGAAAATAAAATAAAATAACATAAAAGCACTAACCAATCATAAAGTGAGGACATCTAGTGTTTATGAAAATAATTATGTCACATGAGCCATAAATTCACGGCTCATCAACTTGCTATTTTATACCTATTTTACTCTTTTTATTAAGTATTAGTTATTTTCTAATTTATTTTTCAATATCACAACAAACAATAATTTCTCACCCAATTAACCGGGTTTCATCAATTTTATCCATCCAACACCCTGCCCGAAGGCCTAAGCATTCAATATACCATCAATCTACGTCATGCTCATGCTTTCTAACCCAAGTTTAAACTACTCAGTTAAACCTAGCTTACCTGGATGACAAGTAGCTTCTATGGAGGCATGAACGCGAGCCTTTGACTCTGTGAAGGTTAATTCTGGCATGAAAGCATCTAAAAAACCATGGGTTTTACCCCATTAACGCGAAATCCCTCCTCTCCATTGCTCCCAGGACATGAGGTAACCCTAGGAGGGTTTTTAGAGCAAACCTCGTCCTTTTTAAAACTTAAGGGAAAAACAAGAAATATAAAAATCATTCAGAGGTTTCTAGTCCCGTCATCCCGCTATAGTGGCCTGTCGACCTCTATGGCGATGGCTCTATAGAGGAAAAATTCCCGTTATAGCAGGATGACGTGAGCCTGGTTCCAAATTTCAAATTCCAAATTGTTTTTGTCGTGTCATCCCATACAAATTCGAGATCGTATATTCAAAAGTTCTCGTAACCCGTACCCATAATGAGGTGTCTTTTAATAACAAAGAAATAGGTCATTACATTCATTGCTCACCAACTTGCTATTTTATACCTGTTTTACCCTTATTATTAAGTATTAGTTATTTCTAATTCATTTTTCAATGAGTGCGATACCTTATAAAGTAATTAGGAGTGACATAGTAAAATTACCACCTTATTTATTACTCCCTCCTTCCATCTTTACTTATCCATTTGACTTGACATACCCCTTAAAAGTAATAAATAAAAAGGTAATTATACTATATCACCCTTTGGATACAATACTCCCTTTGTTTTATTTTACTTGACCCATTTTGACTTGACACAATTCTTAAGATAACTTTTATTAGAGGTGTATTTTTTACTAAACTAATCTTATTTATGATGTTTTAGAACTCTAAATTTGACTATTACTATTTTATGTAGTTATGTAATACTAAGGGTGGTATGATGAAAAAGTAATAAAACTCTCTTGATTTATTAAAATGGACAAGTAAACATTTTTTTTTTAATATAGGGGTCAAGTATGATGAAATGGAGTGAGTATAGAATTTGTAAAATCGTACCTTGATTTTGAGATGAGACTTAAGAGGGGGAAAATATTTACTCTCTCCGCCCATTTTTTTTTGTCCACTACACTAAAAATAGATGTTCACTTTTACTTGTCAAGTTTAAAAAGTCAAGAAATAATTTGCTATTTTATACATGTTTTACCCTTATTATTAAGAACTAGTTATTTCAAATTCATTTTCCAATGAGTGAGATGACTTATAATAATTTTGAGTGATATAGTAAAATTATCACCTTATTTTTTTTTAAAGAAATGTGTCAGATCAAATATGGACAAATAAAAATAGACTGAGAGAGTATAATTTAAAGTTTAAAGTTGCACAAAGAGTTTGACCTTTAACATAAATGCATAATGTCTAGTTTCAAAATGAGATTATTGATTTTCTAACAAAATAAATGCAAACATATTTAGGCTTTAATTTCTTCTTGAGGAAACCTATGTTTTCAAATCAACTTAGGCCACATTAATAGTATTACTCAGTTAATATTTAATTCAAACGGATGAACCATGTTATTTAACTGACAAAAATTCTCATTTCTAGGCATAAGCAAAAACAATGAAAAAGCTAAATGTATTTTCGTGCTTCCTCATGTTGTTATTCTGCATAAACGTTTTTCAGGTAAAGTATCAATAACAATTTATTATAATTCGTTAAACATAATTTTAAATAATTTTGATTGTTTAAATTTGTAAGAAATGATTTTTTTTTGTCTTTGTCAAATATTTAATAAACTTTAACTATTTGATTTTTATGAAAATTGTGAAGAAGAAAAAAAGATTTAATTATGAAAACTCATTTTTGGAGATGTAGTTTTTGCTATTTTCATCTATTTCTGGTGTCTGATGTAGATGTTTTTGGCCCAGTTTCTATTATTCCTGAAGCTGTGGTCTCTGAAACTTTCTTGGTGTTTCTAGTTGATTTGTTAATTACTCATAATGTTCGTTAAATGTAACAATCAAAATTTGATAAATATTCAACAACTACCAAAATTATTTATTATTGAAAAAATTAAATTAAAGACAACTAAAATATATCAGAAATTATTTTAAAGACATCCCAACTATAAGAGACTATTATAATTTTTTGTTAAGAGTAAATTAATATTTTGTCATACAGAGGGCTAGAGCTAAAGATTGGTGTGTGGCAAGTCCTTGGGCAACTGATCTGGCATTATCAGCTTTTCTTGATAAAGTATGTGGACGAGTCTATGCCTGTAATATGTTAAAACCTGGAAAATCTTGCTTTTGCCTCCTACAATTAGAAGCCATGCTTCTTATATGCTTAACGTTGTATATCGGAGAAATCGTGGTAAATGTTTGATAAGTTGGTAATGTACCAACTTATTGAGCCTTTACTCATGAATTGTTGTCATGTTTTGATGAGAATTAGAGGTACTTATTGCCTTTATTGTCCAAAGTCTTGTGATGTATTTGGGAAGGTTTGAAACCTCTTTATGGAGTGTGTACCTAAAGAACAATTCAGTTTTTACTTTCCCCAAGGAAGAGCATTGAGAGTACACTTTCTCTTTTCTTCGTCCGCATTGACAAACACCATTTGTAATGATTTTGAGCTTGGAATAGAAAATTAGCTTAATATGAATGGAATTTTGGGAAAACCATTTGGTATATTCTCTTATTACCTTAATATGTGTAGCTAAATCTTATTCTTGGGGTATGTGCATGATGGGTATTTGAATTTGGGTATGGGTATTAATTAATTGTGCTTATAATTGATTATTTAGTATGGGTCTATTGAATTCTTCAAGGTTTAACTATAAAATTAATAGTTGCAAATATTGATTGAGTTTTCTAATTTTGTTCTTTCTTGAAAGAGAACATAAATTGGGTAAGAATTCAATAGTGGGGATTTTGAATTTCCACCATAAATTAAGGCTAGAAATAGCTTGATCGAAGGAAATTTTCATCTAAGAATCGAAGCTAGAAATAGTTTGGTTTACCCAAGTATTTAATTAGTTGCTTGTATGGTAAAGCTATGGTGCTTGAGTAAAGGCCATGGTACATATATTTGGAAGGTCAAAAGACTAAAAAATATAGCTAGAACCAAGCTACCCATACCTATAATCAAAAGTTTGCATGATTAATCAATTCTCTAAACCCTTGTAGAACCCCATCAGAAGCATACCCTTAGTCTTCCTACTCTTGATCAACAAATTGTGTTTATGATTGTTAACGTGTTGAAATTGCGATATTGGTTAATTCCCAAACCTTTTTCCCTCAATTTTTACTTTTGGTTGCTTGAACACTTACTCACTTTTATGATTGTTATTCAAAAATTTATTGGCGAATCATTACTCCATTCTCCGTGGATACGACTTCGATATCTATTGGGTTTATTTATTATTTTGTATGACGATCGTTACCATCTCCTACGAAAGAGTTCTTTTGAATGTCATCAAAAATTGCGCCATTGTCGGGGAATGGTTTTTGATTTTCCATTTGATTGTCGTTTAGTTCACTTTTCTTGAGTATTTGTTCTCCTTTACTTTTGTTGTTGTTTGTGTTGTTTAAAACGGTTACTCATGAGTAAAGAGGGTGACAAAGAGAGTGTCAATGGATAAATGGATGCAGATAATAAACCCATAGTCCATGGTGCTGTAGGTGCAATCCGCCTACCCCTAACCATTGGAAATGTCGTGTTCCATGTGATGAGCATGATGCTTCATTTGATACAAATGAAAGGGCTCTTTGGAAGAAGGGCTAATGAAGATGTCAATCGGCATATCCGAAACTTTGTTTAAATATGCCAGCCTTTCAACATCAACAATACATCCCAAGAGTCAATCCGACTTTGATTATTCCTTTTCTCCCTTATGGGGAAGCGACAACGTGGCTTGAAGAGCTCCCAGAGGGCTCTACTATAACATGAAATAGAATTGTGGAAGCCTTCTTGGTAAGATTCTTCTGACCTTCTTGGATGATGCAACTAAGGGCTGATATCACCAACTTCCGACAACTACCGGATGAGCCATTACACTAAGCATGGCTGAGGTTAAGAAGAGTTATTGTTGTGTCCAAACCATGGGTTGACGGACAATGTTCTCCTCCAAATCTTCTATAGAGCATTAGACTCTATGAATAAGTCAGTGGCGAATAACATAACGGGTAGGACACTTATGGACCAAAACTATGGTCTCGCTGCAGCCCTCTTAGATCGAATTACAAAAAACAATAGGGCGTGGCATATGAGAGAAGCCTATGTCTCACCGAGTGTTACCTATTCCATAATGACTAATGAGATGAGGAAAAAGGAGGAGGAAAAAGATGAAACCATGGACAAAATAATGACTTAAACCGACTTATTAGCCAAATATATGATAGGAGCCAGGACCAAAAGTGTCAATGCTTTGGGTACTTGTGGTTCAAAAGATCATGACAAAGTTGGTATTCATGCATCAGGAGATGAGGAGTTGTGTTATCTATCAGCAGGTTCTCGCATGGAATATCAAGGTGTCAATCAAGGCAACTGGAGACCACAGGATGAGAATCAAGGTTGGAGAGACCATGAGCGAGACTGTGAAAGGGAAAATGATCGTTACAACCACCAAAGCAATAATCCTTATGTGCCTCCACCGAAGGTAAATGCTTCTCCTTGTCATCCAAGTATAATTGACCTGACAAGCTCTAAAATCGAGGATATATTGTCAAAAGTTCTACAAAGAGTGGAGTCTACGGATAAAGGGGTTAAAGATCTAACGACTGATGTATCTACTCTTAATCAAATCATGAACTTCCATTCAGCGTCAATTAAGCATTTTGATTCTCAAATGAACCACCTCTCTTCTCAAATGAACCCTTGTCAAAAAGGTACTCTTCCTAGTGACACTCTTGCGAACTCAAAGAATGATGGCCATGTAATTGCAATTGTTACTAGAAGTGGAAGGAGGTTGGATAACGTGAGAAAACCAATCAATATAGTTGTGGTTGACTTGAATAAAAACATTGCATAAGAGGATGTGAATGACAAAAGGGATGATGTGATTCAAAATGTTGGGGTGAATCTTAATGCACCCAATGTGATTGTTGACGATAATAGCCCACAAGAGGAGAAGGATAAAAATGAGTTGGCTTCTCAAATTGGTATTGAGATCGAGGAGGAAGCTTCAAGTGTGCCAAGGTCATTGCCTACAAATCCTCATCCATATCCCCATAGATTGATCAGGAAAAAGAAAGATAATTAATTCAAAAGGTTTGTAGACATGTTCAGCAATCTATCTATTAACATTCCTTTGGTTGATGCTCTCATGCAAATGCCAGGTTATGAAAGTTTATGAAGGAGTTGCTAAATAAGAAGTGGGTGATTGATGTGGGGACAGTTGAGGTATCCCATAGTTTCAGCGCAGTGATGACAAGTAACATCACTCCCAAGCGGGATGATCCGGGTACTTTCACCATCCCATGCACCATTAGTGTGTTCCTATTAAAGAAAGCCTTATGTGACCTTGGGGCAAGTATCAACTTGATTTCCCTCATGATTTTCAAAAAATTGGGTCTAGGCACTCCTAAACCCACACCTATGAGGCTATTAATGGCTGACTGTTCAATAAAGCATCCGGTGGGAATACTATTTGATGTGTTGGTGAAGGTAGACAAGTTTATGCTACTGGTTGATTTTGTGGTCTTGGATTGCGATATTGGTCTTAAGGTGCCCATCATCTTGGGGCATCCCCTATTCTCCACCGGAAAGGCTCTTATTGATGTGGAGCTAGGGGAGCTCAAATTCCGAGAGGGGAGCAAAGAAGTCACATTCAATATATGTCAACCCACAAAACCACCAAATGGGTATAGAGTTGTGTCCATGATTCCTACCGAGGGTGAGATTGTTGATGTCCTTTGAGAGTTTGAAATAAAGGGTAGACCACCCAATGATCAACTTGTGGTCTTGAATGTTCATGAAAAGAAGAATTCAAATGACACCCTCCAAGTGCCCATATCGATGAAGTTGTCAACTTGGCAACAAGAGGAGGTGATGCAGATTTTGAAAAAGTACTTCCGACGCTTTGGTTGGGACTATGTCCATCATCTTGGAATGAACCTGGGCTACAATTGATCCATAAGGTACAATCATTGATCCGCGACGTAAAATTAAGCATTTCTTGGGAGGCAACCCAAGTGTTTTTAGTTTATTTCTTTTACCTTTTGTTGTTTTTGGTGTGTTTTAGGAATGCATGGATATAGAAAAATGACTAAGTGAAAGAAAAATATTTGAAGGTATGTGCGATGGGCCATGTGGTTTACACACCCTATTTTGTGGTTGATAACGCTCAAACTACACCTCAATTTAAGAAGCGTAAGCGATCGTTGTCAAGTAAAGAACCCAACAAGGTTGGGGTCGAATCCCACAGAGAATATGGTGAAGATTAAGACTTTAGTGAAGTAGATGACTAGTGATCAATTATTTCCGATAAATAAAAAGGGGGGTTTTGTAATCAAATTGTAAACAAAACAATAATAAACGTAGGAGTTTAAATCAGTATGAGAGGATGAACTAGGGATGTGTTCACCATGGCGTTGTAACAATGTCGATTCTAGGCTTAATCGGGTTCTTTCTATATGCGTGTCACGATGTGATTGCGTCAATTGTATCGTCTAAACGTCTCTCGACCAAATAAACAAATTTCCTTTTATCTTCTCTCGATCTCAAAAAGATGTGCTTTTTAGCTCTCAATCCTAACATCAAGTAGATTAATCCAGTTACGTCATTAATCTTTAAGACGAGAGTTGGTAGTCTCGAATCTTGTTGTTATCAGTTTCCCGGTTTTAATCTCTTTCTCAAGCAAAATTAAAACCTAGGCATGTTCTAATGTTTGCAAACCACTAGAAAACGTGACATAAAGTATGATTAACAACGTGACAATACATATATCGAACCCAACGCTACCCGGAATCTATATTGCTACGTTTGCCATGGCTCCCACAACCCTAGTTGCGGGAGTTTTAGTTACTCATGCTCGAAGAAGAAAAGAAGTAATTCATTATAAAGGAAAGAAGATTCTTACAATATGATGAAAATACTCTTCAATAATCCAAGAACAAGAACAACCAAGAACTCAAGAACACGAACTCAAGAATCCGAAAACGTGTTGTTGCTCTCAAAAAACGACTAAAAACTATTCTAAAACTATTGGGTGTATTCTAATTACATAAACCTATCATAGGGTATTTATAGGAGTCAAAGAAACCAAATCCAAAATGGGCTAGGAATCCCCAAAACGCGGGTCGCCGACGTAAGCCACTGCCTTAGCGTGACGGTCAGGCTGCCGGACCGTCACTCGCCTGAGGACCGTCGCCTGGACCGTCAGCCTTAGGCAGTGGCACTGCCCCTTTGCTGCCTTGGTGTGACGGTCACTTGTGACGGACCGTCACATGTGTGACGGGCCGTCACTCAGGCCGTCACACTTAGGCAGATTGCTCTTTTTCGCGTATTTCCGTCCGTTTCCGTGTTTGTTTCTATTTCCTACAAATACAACATAAAAACATCAAAAACAACAACGGTTGCTTGAAAACGTACGATTGTTCTTAGTAAAAAGGAGTCGAAAGTGACGTAAATTAGCGTCACATCAACACCCTCAACTTAAAACGTTCACTTGTCCTCAAGCAACATAACATAAAACAATAATACGACTCAACTAAGAACACAAACTCATGTCTATAGCACTTCATGGTCATTCTAAACTTATTCAATTAAATCAGGCTCCCTCGTAGCACACGTATGTATGAAACACTAACTTGCAAGGATCCAAACATGTCATTCGGATATGATAGAATATTATGCATACACATACGCAGCTATCCTAACAATCAATAGACAATATAGACATCTTGGTGCCCTCACCACAAAGAAATCCCACACACAAGATTTGGGACTAGGTAAGCGCTCACACTCACAACGATTTCAAACAATGCACATGCGATACCATAGGCTTGCCCTTACTATTTGATTTCGGTTCTTCAGAAAGCTACTCAGGATCACTACAGGACTTGTTTAGGCTTGTAATGAGGCTTCGGGTGCAGGTATGATACATTTAGGGGTTAGTGACTAAGCTCTCCTTGGAACCATTTACATCTTATCACCACATAACTTCACTTTATCCATCCTTATTCACCTTTTTATTTCCTTGATTCTAGATACAGGTGCGGCCTCTTTATTGACAATTCTTTTTGTTTCTTTTTCGATCTTTTTCATCTTTCTTTATTTTTTTCTTTTCTTTTCTTAGGCGCACACCCGTATTTTCATTCTATTCAAAAACCAATCTTCTCCATCATCTTTTTCTTATCATTCACCTCTGTAGTAGCCACCCCCAACTTAGGCTGATTGCCTGCGTTAAGGTGCACAATGTCCATGGAAGGACCAGGGCCAAGATAGGGATTCAAAGTTAAACAGGAATGGTGACAGGTTATTGAAAGAATAAGGTCAATTACGGTTCAAACAGGGATCAAAAGGGATTATTTGTATTTGGACGGTCATATAGGCTAAGTGGACTGCATCAAAAAGGGCCTGCGATCCTGTCCTAAGCAACCAACTTCAAACTTAACAAAATAGACCGGGCAAGTTCTAGATGCATGCACAGAGTAAGAATTTATAACAATTAATCTCACACACTCTTAGCACCAAGAAACTATATCGCTACCAACTATCAAACAACCGCTCGACTTAAGCATACTCATTCTAATCATATTCACACAATGACATACAAGGATCCAGACAGTCAATCGTTTCAACATAAGCTCAAAACCAGAAAATTTTTAAAGGGGCGCTACTTTGATAAGAAATCTCATGCTTTGCTATAGACACTAAAAAAATTTAAAACAACAACCTAAACATGCCGGTTCTACTAGATAGCACACCGGAGGGAAAAGAAACACGGCAACAAAAACCCTCGGTGGTGACTCACAGGTTTCCCAACACCCTCAACTTAGACTCATGCATTGTCCCCAATGCATATATGCGAAAGCTAAAAACTGTGAGAATAAAGGAATACCTGTGAAGTCGATATGACTCAAATTTCGGAATGATGTTGGAGACCGCCTGGGTCTCCACAACAAGAGAACTCGATGGAGTACGTGTGTGCGCCAACCTCATGTTGCGCTCCAACTTCCTCTTTTATTTGCTCCGCCGCTAGTCGTGACCGCTTCTTCGCTCTTTCTTTGCAGATTCTTTTGCGGTGTTTTCGTTTCCTCGATTTAATTTCACCGCCTTCCGCAACATGCTTCTCTTTTCGCGGCATCTTTCTCACAACAGCTAGCGTCTCGACCAAACACTTCTCCTCAAGGTGCACATCCGCATGAGCTTTCTCAATAGCATTGATGACCGCGACCACCCTCATGTCACTTGGTTTCTTCATCAATTTAGACACATCGAACTTGACCACTTCATTGTTCAAGCGGAAGGTTAGTTCGTTTTTCTCCATGTCAACCAATGCTCTTGTTGTGGCTAGCAATGGTCGTCCCAAGATTATGGGAACTTCGAAATCCACTTCGCAATCCAAGATCACAAAGTCGGCCGGGAATATAAGCTTACCAATTTTGACCAGCACATCAGACAATATCCCTACGGGTCGCTCCCAAACCCAATTTATCATACACTGCTAGCGGTATCAAATTTATACTAGCACCAAGGTCACACATAGCTCTCCCAAAGTTGAGCTTCCCGATAGTACATGGAACAGTGAACGCACCTGGATCATCCTTCTTTTCAACCAACGACCTTGAAGAGATAGCGCTGCAGTGATGGAGGTTGTCTTCCGGTTCAAAACTCACCGTCCTCTTCTTTGTAATCAAGTCCTTCATGAACTTGGCATAACCGGGCATTTGTTCCAGCGCTTCCACCAATGGTATGTTTATTGAAATCTCTTTCAACATGTTCATGAAGTTCAGGAACTTACCATCGTCAGCTTTCTTTTTCAAACGCTGTGGGAACGGAGGTGGTGGTCGAGGCATCATAGTTGGAAGCTTTTCAGCTTCCTTGCATTTCTCCGCGGGCTTTGGAGTTTCCTCCTCTACCGCCTCTTCATCATCCGCAATATCACCTTGAGCATGAATTACCGGATGTGATTCCGGTAATATTTTTCCACTTCTTGTGGTGATCGCCATACAGCTCGCATCATTCTTCGGATGAGTGGTGTCGCTCGGCAAAGTACCTATTTTTCTTGGGTTTAGAGATGCCGAGATGTGACCCACTTGCTGCTCTAGTTGCTTGATCGTGGTTGAGTGTGACTCCACTACCAGACTTAATGTTGATAACTCATTCCACGTTGCCTTTACCCCAGAGTCAGTCGATTCCACCTTAAGCAGCATCTTCGCCATCATGTTCTCCAGTTTGGACGTCTCAGCCTCGCTGCCAATTTTGTCCCGATTGCCAGGTGGTATATACAATCCACCTCTCTCGGTGTTGTTCCTCCAGCTTCCTTGGTCGCGATTTTTGTATCCACCATTCTCATAGTGGTTGTCTCTTGGATAGTTCCAACCTTGGTTTCCCTAGCCATTGGCCTGGAAACCCCCCATGTAATTTGCCTCCTCAGCCTCCATACCTTGGGAACCCACACCTTGTACCTTCTCTATGTTTCCTGACGTCAAGTGCCTTGTCAGGAGATCCAGCTGTGTTTTTAGGTGCGCCATGTCTTGGTCGCGCTCCTCCTCTTTCCTACGCTGCTCAGCTGACATACCAACTGTATAGGTGCTAGCTGCAACCTCTGAATCTCGTGTATGCCAGGCCCTATTGGTTTTGGTGAGCCTGTCCAAAGTAGCTGTAGCCTCAACAAACGATAAACCCATGAATGCACCACCTGCTGCGTTGTCTAACGTCTGCTTCGTAGCCGAATTTAGTGCCCTATAGAATGTCTGCATCAAGACGTTGTAGGCCAACTGATGGTTCGGGCACTGTGTCAGCTTCTTCTTAAATCGCAACCAAGTCTCGTGCAGTGCTTCGTGTGGTTGCTGCCTGAAGTTACTAATCTCATCCCTCAACTGTATCATCCGAGAGGGAGGAAAGAACCTTTCTAGGAAAGCTTCTCTCAACTCTCCCCACGTTGCGATAGAGTCGGGGGTCAATTCTGTTAACCACAACGCTGCCTCATCAGACAGAGACAACGGAAACAACCTGAGCCTGATCGCTGTCTGACTCACTCCTGGCAGTTCGAACGACTTGCAGATGCCCACGAAATTCATCAAGTGCTGGTTTGCATCGTTACCAGCAACACCGCGGAACACTCCTCTCAAGTTCAGCAACTGAATCATCGTGCTAGTGATGTTGAACTTGGCTCCGGGCGGTAGCAGTGGAACAATAATGGCGCCCGTAGCGCCAGATCCATCTAACTCGAGATCCTCATCCTGCAGACCACCAGCATTCAGATTTTGTTGGGCCTGCAGTTCTGCAGCGAGCCTTGCTGCCTATAGTTCTGTGGCCATATTCCGCCTCAATGTTCTAGCAAGCTCGGGATCGTAAGGTAGTATTGATTTACCCGAGCTCCGGGTACTTGGCATGCACAGACTATGTACCCTGTCAACGACAAAAACAACAAATAAACGTAAAGCAGGAAATTATGACTAAGAGTCAAATAAACACACCAAACTTAATCAAAAACCGTATTCCCCGGCAACGGCGCCATTTTTGATAACGCTCAAACTACACCTCAATGTAAGCGATCGTTGTCAAATATATAACCCAACAAGGTTGGGGTCGAATCCCACAGAGAATATGGTGATGATTAAGACTTTAGTGAAGTTGACTAGTCGTCAATAGTTTCCAGTAAAAAAGGGGGGGTTTTGTAATCAACGTGAACAAAAGCAACAATTATGTAAGAGAAATAATCAGTAGGAGAGAATGAACTAGGGATGTGTTCACCATGGCGTTGTAACAATGTCGATTCTAGGCTTAACCGGGTTCTTTCTATATGCGTGTCACGATGTGATTGCGTCTATTGTATCGTCTAAACGTCTCTCGACCAAAATAAAACAAATTTCCGTTTTATCTTCTCTCGATCTCAAAAAGAAAAGATGTGCTTTTTTAGCTCTCAATCCTAACATCAAGTAGACTAATCCAGTTACGGCATTCATCTTTAAGACGAGAGTTGGTAGTCTCGAATCCTTGTCGTTAAT
>QJPP01001975.1:0-82176 GCA_003996215.1 Jaltomata sinuosa | reverse complement strand
ATAACATCCAAAACAAAACCACACGGGGAGGGGATAACCAGTCCATGCCCAGTATCACATCAAAATCTAGCATATCAAGAATCATTAAGTCTCCCCAAGTCTCTGAATCACCAATAGATAACATACATGATCTCACAATCCGATCCACTACTAAAGAATCTCCTACCGGGGTCGAAACAGAAACAGGAACAGATAATGGCTCACTAGCCAACCCCAAACAAGGCACAAAGTAGGCAGATGCATATGAACAAGTGGATTCAGGATCAAATAAAGCCATAGCAGGCTGATGGCACACAGAAATCGTACCTGTAATCACTGCATCTGAGGCCTCTGCCTCTGGTCTCCTAGGGACCGCATAAAACTGATGACGACCTCCACCTGCCCGACCGCCATCCCTACCACCTGCTCTACCACGTGGCGCACCACCTCTAATCTGACGACCACCTCCTCTAGCAGGGGGCTGAACCGCCCGTAAAGGCTCGGCTAACTGAACTGTACCCTGCTGAGGGCAATCTTTAGCAAAATGACCTATCGTACCACAAGTAAAACAAGCCCCTAACGGCCTACTCTGTCGAGAAGAACCAGCAAATCCCGTATGACCACCACGACCTGATGCCCCAGAAACTATACCCCTCGAAGACTGGCCGCTATAGCCCTGATGGCTGCCCTGACCCTGCTCGAACTGGGTACTACCAAAGGTCTGAAGGGAAGACTGAACCGGTCGGCTGGACTGACCCTGGTACTGCTGTGGCTGATAACTCCGATTCCACTGGCCAGGACCTCTACCACCATATCTAGAACCACTATAGAAACCCTGATGTCGAGGCTTCTTATCTCTGGACCCCTGATCATGTCGCTGTAAGTCCTCCACCGTGCGAGCATAGTCCACAATGGCCTGGAATGACCGACCACTGGCAATCAATATCTCAGCTGGCTGTCTGATCTCTGACCTCAAACCCCACACAAATCTGCGAATCCTATCTGCCTCAGTAGGAATGATCATAGCTCCGAATGGTGCTAACTGATGAAAACGGGTCTCATACTCTGAGATAGTCATAGATCCCTGCACAAGGTGAGTAAACTGCTCCCTGCGACGCTCCCGATCACTCTGGGGTAGAAACTTGGCCATAAAGGCCTCATAAAACTCAGACCAGGTCAACGGAGGTGACGACAGTGGTCTACAAGCAACCTGGGCCCTCCACCATAACTTTGCTGGGCCCTCTAACTGGTAGGTAGTATAACCAACCCCGTGAGTCTCCAATAAACCCAGATGATGCAACATCTCCTCACAGGTGGTAATAAAGTCATGTGGATCCTGTCCAGAAGTACCCGCAAATCTCGGGGGTGCTAACCTCAAAAATCTGCCCAACGCCTTCTGCTCTGTCTCTGTCATAACTGGGCGAGGAGCAAGAGGCTGTGCAACAGATGGAACCGGAATGACCTCCGCACGGGGAGCCATAGTAGCAGGCTGTGCTCCTGAGCTCTGTGCACCCAGGGCTGCCCCCTGAGCAGATGTCTGCGCTACCTCCGAAGGCCGCTCTCCAATCACACCCAAAAGCTGCAATAGTAATCCCCGAATATCTGGAGACTGAGCTGTGGGTGGAGCTGGCACAGAAGTGGGCACTGGAGCTGGTACCGGAGCTGGCGCTGGAGCTGGTGGTACCTGGGCTGGCCCCTGAACCACATGCTGCTCGGGCTCTATCTCCACGCTAGCAGCTCTAGCAGGTGCCACTGTTCGAGGGCGTCCTCGACCCCTAGCTGGAGTGGGAGGCTCATCCTCGCGTGCTGCCGATGATCTCGTACGAACCATCTGCGGGAGAATGAAGTAGAACAAATGAGATCTCTAGAAACTTCAGTGGTGTACGACGCACAGAAGCAATGAAAGAGTCGAATTCCTAAATGCCACTGTGAGCCTCCCAAAGATTGGAGATACGGACGTCTCCGCCCGATCCGTAGGACTCTACTAGACATTGGCTCCTATACCGATGACACCGGTGAACCTAAGGCTCTGATACCAAGTTGTCACGACCCGATTTCTCGGTCATGATGGCACCTACAACCCCCGGTAGGTGAACCAATCCCTGTAGCCCAGAACAGTTAGTAATGGGTTACTATCTAACAATTAAGAGAAACAAAACGAATAAAATAGATAACAGGTTTATAAACATATATATATATATGCGGAAACTAAACCAACCCCAAGACCTGGTATCATAGTACAGAGCCAAACTACATACATGGAGTACAAGTAACCAAAACTATATATACAGATGTCTCTGAATGGAAATAGCGTACATGAAGCAAAAGATAAACTAAAGCTAAGCTCCGATCGCCAAGAGCCCACCTTCAGTCTGAAGTAGTCTTCAATAGATCTCCAAGCACGAATCTCAACGATCTACTGGCGATGGCCCACACTAGGATCTGCACCCAAAGATGCAGGGGGTAGGGGTGAGCACCAAATGCGAAGCATAAGGTACCCAGTAGGTATCATAGGCCGACTGGGCACATATAAGATAAAAGCATAGTAACAGACAGAATAGAAGCAAGCAGTCACAGAAGTCAACGAAAGGTACACAGGAACTAGCCCAGAGGGAAAACAACAGAACCACATGTGAGGCTAGTAAGCAGAATATACACATCATAGACACAGGTGAAAGTAAGAACAACGCACCTGGGGTCCTTGCAACAACAGTGTATACAAAATAAGTTTACGGAATGGATGGTATACCGGTAACCTCAAGTGTAAGAAGAAGGGAGAAAAATAATAATAGGCATGCTCAAGACATGAATCAATACTCAACTAATCATATCAACCTCAAATCCAGAAACTAACACCCTAGCAGTACCAATATCATACTTATCCATAATAGAGAACCATTCTGTAAATAAATAGCAAAAGTCTACCTACAGTCCCTCAGCCGCCCATACAACCGAGGAACACAAACAAGTGAAAACAAACCCTCCGGCATCCCATACTACCGGAGCGTACAATCAGCAAACAGCAAACAAGGGTGGAACCTCGAACCATGAATGATATGATGCATGAAGATCTCAAGTGCCATAGTATCTCTGTATGTCCCTCCTCCGGCGCCGATCCGGCCCAGCAGGTAGGTTCCATGGAAGGTCTCTGCCCGTATACCTCTACTCCCCCGTATACCCCTCTTCCGGCACACGCAGCCCGTAGCCCCTGGCCCGGCTAGCAAGGTCCATGGAGGTCCCCGACCCCATACCAAAACTCAGTATCAGAACATGTATCAAGATAGAGACCCAGTCTCGATATCAAGATATAGAACCAGTCTCGAATATGCATGCCCAGACCCTGTCCAGGACTAAAAATAGTAGGAAAATATCTAAAAAACCCCTCCAAGGGTGCCCGGGCGTCGCCGGGTCTAAACAGTAAAAAGTCATCTCATGTGCTCGGTCCAACCGAAGCTAAAAATCATCACAAGTAGTAAGAAAACTCATCTAGCACTCCGGCCCTGCCGAGTCTAGTGATAATAGTAAAACTGATGATTTTAAACCACAAGTGAAATCAACCATTTCCAAATCATTTCCATCAAAAACGGCCCCCCGGGCCATGCAAAGTTTAGAAAACAGTGTCAGTAGGCCCAAAGCCAAAACCACTGGAAAACATCGATAAAACCTCTTTATATGCATGAAAATGGTATGATTAAACACAATAGCTGCCCAGCAGCTCACAATCAACCTATCGACCCTGCACAGGCCCACAGCTACTCAGCAAGCATAACCAGCCTAGAAGGATAATTCTATGCCCGGACTCGCGGACATTCCCAAAATCCCACCTTCTATGTTCCAGAGTCAACAAGGCCTCGCAGGACCACAAGGGTAAATAAAATATATCCGCAAATACTACAAACAACGGAGGAATAAAAATAGGCGGACATGAATGAAGCGGTCAAGGTCTGTGGTACCAACCTAATAAACCAACCCAAGGATGCCCATTAATACAATTTTATTCTATATATGCGGAGTCTAGGGAAATTAAACCGTAACCTACCTGTCGTCCGACGACAAGCTGCTGGAACAACGATGTTCAAGCTCGAACCACTCCGAGAAAATCCAAAACTAAATCGGAATCGGAATCGGATTTGGGATGGACTAACTTGACAAGATAATTGATTTACTTTATCAATTATATTTTCCTCACAACAACCCCTCACGTACAAATATGATGTACAGATATGGAGCAAAAGGAGTTTATGGTTGCTGAAGTTACTATCCCAAGTTAAAGACACTTTAAAAGATTAGGATCAATTTGGTGATAATGATACCAACTTTCAAATGCTGCCACACTTGGTGATTGCTGGCCACTCCCTCCACCTACACGTGGAGTGGAGGTGGCACTCACAAGGTGACAAAATATTATTTTCGTCCCATTATTTATATATTCGGGTATTACGTAAATTCGTGGTATAATAAATATAATATTTTAAATATACCACAATTCATAGAAAATCATTTCCAATAAAACCTACTATATTATAATAATAACTTCCAACATCGCTAAATTTACTATCTCCGTTAAAATATTACGGAGTATAAAAACTTTATAAAATAAATACGTATACACTTATATCGTATCAAATATATTTTTCATAAACCCTTAAAATATTTTGAAAAGGCAATAATAATATAATTTTTTACCCAAATACAACTTTTAAATAAATATTTCAAATATACGCACGATGCTAATAAAGTTCTTAAGATTAGGCTCGTAATTCGCCTACGCACGATTTCGATATTCAAGAATTCTCTCGGGATCCTCCCTTATATTTTATCACTGTTTCGGAACTAAAATGGCATTTTAAAACGTAAAATTGAAGCTTAAATCGGGTTAAACCCGACCCGATTCGCGACCCGGTTCGCAACCCATTTTCTGCCAGACAGTCCGCGGTAAAACAGTCATAACTCTTTGCTCCGAGATTATTTGAATGAGCGGTTTTGTGCGTTGGAAACTAGACTCGTAGACCTTCGATTTGGTATTTCGGGAGACTTCTAACTCTTTATATATTGGGAGAAAAGCCCCGACACATTTGACCCAAAGTTCAGAAAATTGTTAAAGGTCTTACGATATCTTTTGTCGACTTGCTTGACTTCAAAACTTAAACGTGGAAATGACCGGAAGGGTCATTACAATATAACCCAAATAGTTCTTTTCTATTTATTTCCCATTTTAATTGTGGTTCCGTGTATGATCCCGAATAATATCTACAATGATGTTCGATTTCTTCATTATCATATTTATATTTGAGAATTCCTCCATAACTGTGATCACTAGAATCAGTTTCTACTATGTATGTGAATTGCCTTTTTTCATTTGGAAAATATAGTTTTGGTAGTTCTTTACATAAATTTTTAATCTTTTTTATATGCATTTTATCTTTTTCGTCAAAATGGTATTCTACATCTTTCTTTAATTTTTTCTGCAGTTGTTTTAAGTTTTCTGCTAATTTAGGGATATATTCTCTTACTTGGTTAACTAATCCTAAAAATGATTGTAGCTTCTTTTTTGTGTCAAGTGTCTCATTTAAATTAATTATTTTATGTACTATATGCGTTTGCATTTTTATTCCATTTTTATCTATTTGTATACCTAAAAATTCTATTTGATTTTTTATTATTTCTGCCTTCTTTTTACTTAAACTAATTCCTGATATTTCTATGATGTGTATAAATTTTTCTAATAATTTTATATGTTCATCCTCTGTCCTAGAATAGTATATCATCTATATATATTATGCAATTTTCTAATTGGTTAAAGTAGCTGTCCATAAAATATTGGTATCTACCTGGTGCGTTTTTATATCCAAAGGGTAGTACATTCCATTCGTAAAATCCTTGTGGTACCGTAAATGCTGTTAGTTGCTTAGATTCATCTTCTAATTTTAAATGGTAAAATCCTGATTTGTAGTCAAATTTACTAAAATAGTTATATCCTTGTATTTGTCTGATTTTTAGTATTTTATTTGGTATTGGATAATTATATGTTTTTGTTTTTGCATTTAAATTTCTATAATCTATAACCATTCTACTTTTTCCTCGTTTTTGTTCACTATGTTTATTAACTATAAATGCTGGGCTAGTGTGTTTGCTGTTATTTTCTTGTATATATTTATTGTCTAATAATTCTTGTATATGCATTTTAAATTCTGTTAGATCCGTAAAATTATATTTTAAAGGTTTTTGCATTATTATACTATTTTCATCTATTAGTTCAATTTTTATTTTTGTTTTATGTTTTTCCCATCCTTGTAAGGGATTATCATTATATAGTAGTTCTAATTTATCTTGGAGTAGTTTTATCTTATTTATAGAAAATATGATTATTTCTATTTTATGGTTGCTTGGTGTTATATTTTCTAGTTTTTGGGTAATTTTCTCACTTCTTTTAATCCATGGTGTTGTTTTTCTTAATTTATTATTTACTCTTTTTGCTCCTACTCTTTGTCCACATGGGGTAGTAAACCACCAATGTGTCTTTGTTATAGTATGTGGGAATAATTTATCTAAGAATGGCATTCCTAGCATTATATCTTTATTTGTAAATTCATAACTATATATTTCTCCTATGGTTAGTATTTTATCCCATATTTGTATTTTTAGATTCCTTGCTTTATGTGTTATCATACTTCCTTCATTGTTAACTCCCGTTACTACTAAGGGTGTTTTCAATTCTTCCCATTTATCTTCTGGTAGACAATTATGTTTACACATGTTAGCTTCTGCTCCTGTATCCATCATAGGTGTATAATATCTATTATAGTATCCTTCTACTATTATTTTGGCAAGTATATATATTTTTGTCATTTATTATGTTAACTTATTATTTTATCATATTAAGGTTCTTTTGATTACTATCTTTTTATTTTCATAACTTATTGTTAATTGCTTATCTTCTAGGTTATATGGTTTAACTTTTTCTAACCACTTTACTCCTAGCGTGATATTTTTATCTCCTTGATATATTTTGAAATTTATTAATATTGGTATTCCTCCAATAATTAATTCTTTTTCGGTTGTTTCTTCAATTTTTCTTAATGCTTTTGGTAATTCCGAACTTTGTTGTTCATTCGTTATTATTTCTTTTTCTGGTATTAATTCTTTTGCAATATAATTTTCTTCTTGTCCTGTATTTATTAATATTAAATATTTCCTTTGATCCATTAATCCTGTTATATAGTAATGATATGGTTTTATTTCTTCTATTAATTTTGGTGGAGTTACATAACTTATCCTTCTTGATGTACTCATTCTTGATGATGTTTCTGGTATTTCATTACCTGTTCGTTTTGACGTTTCTATTCTTTCCTTTACTATTTCTAAGTCTTCTTCGATGTCCATTTCTGCATAACTATAATCATTATTATCTACAACTGATACTATTTTTTCAAACGGATTTTCTATTTTAATTCTATTTATTTTATTTCTAGCTGTTATTTTATGTTTTGTTGTAAGGATATATAAGTTTTTACATCTTGCCGTATATATTTTACTTCCTGGTGCTAGTTCTATTCCCGACATTTTCCAGTATAAAACTAATGATCTATCTATATTTTTATCATCTATTGCTACTGAATAATTTACACTTATTATGAATTTAAATTTTTGGTATATTAGATTACCTTTCACTGCACTTATTACACTTTTTTCTATAGGTTGTATGATTCTATCATCCGCTAAATATATTTCTATAGGGGTATCTATTCCTTCTCTAAAACATGCTTTTATTAATATTTCTGTTCCTCCTAAATGTACGTATTTTATTGGATTTTTTGCTTTTATATCTTGTATTTCTTTGTTTAGTACTTTTTTATTTAAGATTGGTATTCTAGCTTTACCTTTAATGTATTTACAATCTATTATATGTTCTCTTTGGCTTATTACATAATATTCTTCTTTTTGTCTTTTAAACCAATTTTTTATTGTTGGTACCTCTAATATTTTATCTATGCTTAGATCTAATTCTTTTCCCTTTATTTGTTCAAATATATTGGTGTCAAATATTATTTTTTGTTCTGAGGATTATTCATCTTGGTGTTCTTCTTGTTGTATTATCCGTACATCTTTTCCAGTCATAATTTTCTTCTTCCGATTCTCCTATATTATTATTTATATCGTTTTCATTTTCGTTTTCTGATAATTCATTTTCTGATAATTCATATATACTGTCTTCACTCCCTAATTCATAATCTATATATTCTATTTGTGTATATTTATCATCTCCTATTATTATTTCAGTAATTTGTTTTTTCTTTGGATTTTTTGGTAATTTGCAATCTCTAGCTAAGTGTCCTAGTTTTCCACAATTGTAACAAGTACATTCCGTTAATTTTTTCTTTGTTTTATATGGTTTTTTATATTTGTAATTTTTTACATAATATCTTCTTCTTGGTTTTTTATACTTATATTTTGATTTATATGGTTTATATTTACTACTATATCTTTTTATTTTCTTATGTTTTTTATAATATTTATCTGTGCATCCGAATTGGGGTGCTGTTCTATCTTTACAACATGCTAAATTTCTTACCAATATTTTACCCATTTTAATATTTTCTTTGTATTTTTCATATAATTCCATAAACCAATTTTGTAAAAATTTTATTCGAGCTCCTAGAGTATCTACTAATTCTGATTCATTCTAATTTTTTATTATTTTTGAACTAAAAAGTTCTGGTAATTTAGTAAAATATAATTTTCTTATTTCTTTACTTTCATCTGGATTATATATTCCTTTGTAATAATAATTTTTAAATGCACAAGTGTATTCATCTAGATAGCACATATTACATATTGCTAATTTTGACATTAAATTTCTGTTTATAATTTTTTCTTTATTTTGTTCTTCTATTTCCGTCGTCATACTACTAAATTTATTTTTTATTGCTATTTCATATTTAAATAATATTTCCGTAGCTGTTGTGGCATCTGTTCCATCGTATGTTTTATTACTTCTTAATGTTTCTAGACTTTCGTTTGTTAAATTTTGTAACCATAATTTTACCGTTCCTATGAGTGTTCTTTCTATATATCCTGGTGTTTCAGCTATCAATATTTTATTGTCTATTAATTATTTTGAAATATATCCTATCCATAATTGAATTGTTTTATTTATATCTGCTACACAATCTAGATCTAAAAAATTATTTTGTTCAGTTATCTGCCTTGGTGCCCATTTCTTATTCAGCCTTTTTTCCCATAACGTTTTATTTTTATCGTATGAATTATAGTCTGTCCTATAGTAGCTTGGATTTAATTGCTTTGGATTCTTTACTCCTGATATACTTGGTTTATCATCAGTGCTCATATCTCCTGTATTTATTTCTGGATTTATTTTTGCTTTTTCCATTTTTTCTATTAGTTCGGTATATGTTTCACTTATTTCCGAATAGTTTTCTCCTAGATCATTATCATTATCACTTTCTTCACTTATTTCGTCTATGCTTATTTTTGGTAGATTGTCTTGTTCTTCTTCTAATTGTAATTTAAATTTTTCTATTTCATTTGTCAGTTTTAACTCTTGTTCCTCTTCTCTACGTTTTTCTTTTTCTTTTTGCTTACTTGCATATAATTGTTTTAGCACTTCTAATTCTTTTTCTAGTTCTATTATTTTAGTGTTTTTTACTTCTTCTATTCGTTGTATTTTTTCTTTAGTTTGTTGTTGTATTTTTTCAATTTCTCGTTTCCTATCTATTTCTTCATTTTCTTTTGTTATTCTAACCATTGCGGTTAATTTATCTTCTAATTTTACCGTTTCTTTTTCTAACATTAAATTTAGATTATCTCCTATTTTTTATATCTTCTTCCTAAATTAGAAAATACTATTGTTATATTTAATCCTTCCGGATTTACATATGTTTTTTCTTCTAATGCGAATTCTTCTTTATTCATTTATAAATTATGTTGGTATTTGTATTCTAGACTGTCTATTTGTAATTGTAATTCTAATATAACTCTTCTTTGTGCTAATAGGGATTTATGGCAAACTCCTGCAAATATATTAGCGTTTAGTCTATTTTGTCTATGTTTTAATTCTTGTCTTTTTACTATAATCATTTCATTAAGCATTTCTCTGTGTTTGTTTTTGTTATTAGTCATTGTTTCTTTAAGTATTCAATGTATTTATATTCTGTTTTAGATATTGTATTAATTAATTTATTTAATTTGTCATTATTAGTTTTTGTAATACTGAGTTGTTTATATTCCGGGTATAAGCTCTTTAATTTTCTTCTCAATTTTCTTATCTTCTTACTAATAACTCCTATATGCTCTTTCTTACTAATAACTCCTATATGCTCTTTCTTACTAATAACTCCTATATGCTCTGATATCATATTACTGTCCAGAGTGAGCAAAATACCTTGTCTCAAAAGAAGGTTGATGAAGAGATAGTGGATACCGCCTGGTGTCATCACATATCTTTCAATAATGGTGATACTCAAGAGGATGAAGTTGCCGGAGATGCTCCACCAGAACTCGAAGAAGGAGTAAAGACCACAATAGATCCCTTGAATGAAGTTAATCTTAGCACCGAAGAAAAACCAACGCCAACCTACCTAAGCACTTTTCTTGAAGTTGATGAAGAAACTGCTTATATAGATATACTTAAGGAATATAAGGATGTCTTAGATTGGAGTTACAAAGAGATGCCAGGCCTAGATCCCAAAGTAGTAGTCCATCAGTTGGCAATCAAGAATGGTGCTAGCCTTGTTAAGCAGGCTCAAAGGCATTTAGACCAGACTTGGTTCCATTGATCGAGAATGAAGTCAATAAAATCATTAAAGCTGGATTTATTTGCAAAGTGATATACCTCACATGAATTTCAAGTATTGTCCCTGTGCGTAAAAAGAATGGCCAAATTTGAGTTTGTGTTGACTTTAGGGATCTCAACCATGTATGTCCTAAGGATGAATTTTCACTCCCTATTCTAGAGCTGATGATTGATGCTACCATAGGTTATGAGGCGATGTCTTTCATGGATGGTTCCTTTGGTTATAACCAAATTCACATGGCACCAAAGGATAAAGAGCTCACTGCATTCTATACACCTAAAGGTATTTATTGCTACAAAGTGATGCCTTTTGGTCTGAAGAATGTTGGTGCCACATATCAAAAGGCTATGCAAAATATCTTTGATGACTTGCTCCATAAAAATGTTGAATGTTATGTTGATGATTTAGTGGTGAAGTCAAGAAAAGGAGTAACCACTTGAAAGACTTGAGAATGGTGTTTGAGTTGTTGCGAAGATATCAACTCAGGATGAATCCTTTGAAATGTGCCTTTGGATTTACTTTTGCAAACTTCCTTGGCTTCATCATGCGACATCGAGGAATTGAGATTGGTCAAGATAAAGTCGATGCAATTTTGAAGATGCTCGAACCTCAGAATATGCATGAGTTAAAAAGTTTTCAAGGAAAGCTAGCATACCTCATGAGGCTCATCTCAAATCTAGCTGGAAGATGTCAACCATTCAACCATCTTATGAAGAAGGGTGCTCCTTTCAAGTGGGACCAAATTTGTAGTAATGCCTTTGAAAGTATCAAGTCATATTTGATGAAGCCTCCAATTCTTGTGGCTCCTATACCTGGAAAAACCAATGATACTCTACATTGCAACTTAAGAAAGGTCAGTTGGAGCACTATTGGCTGAAGAAAATAGTGAAGGCAAAGTAACTCTCTTTATTACCTGAGCAGAATGATGACACCAAATGAGTTGAAGTATTCGCCAATTGAAACGTTATGTTTACATTGGACTTCTCAGTCCAAAATATGAAGCACTACTTCCAAGCTTATGTTGTTTGTCTTGTATCTAGAGCAAATCCCCTGAAGTTTGTGATGTTGCATCTAGTCCTTATTGACCGACTTGCAAGGTGGTACCTTCAGTTTCAACAGTTTGAGATCGTGTACATCCCTCAAAAATCTATAAAGGGACAAGCATTGGCAGACTTCTTGATGGATCACCCAATACCTGATGATTGGGAGCTAATCGATGAACTTCCTGATGAGGATAAGATGGTTATTAAAGTTCAAATTCCATGGAAGATGTACTTTGATGGTGCGGAACATCGAGGTAGAGCTAGAGAGGGTGTGGTATTTGTCACTCCGCAAGGAGTGGTTCTCCCATACTCCTTTACTTTGAACAATGTTGCTCCAACAATGTCGCTGAATACTAAGCGCTAATACTTGGACTTGAAATGGCTATTGACATGAAGCAACTACAATTGCAAGTCTTTGGTGACTCTCAGCTGGTGATCAATCAACTCTTGGGAAGTTATGAGGGGAAAATCCTGAGCTACGCCCATATCATGGTTATGCTCAGAAGTTGATAGGATGGCTTGGAGATGTGAGCCTTCAACATGTATCGAGGAAGGAAAATTGAAAAGCTGACGCCTTGGCTGCTCTACCTTCAACTCTAACTCTTTTGGATCAGACACAAGTTACTATCTGCCAAAATTGGGTAGTACTGTCATGCCCCGAGGCTACCCCCTAGATGTAACACGGGACCCAGGACCAAAAGTGTCCAAAGTTAACCCTTGGTCATAGCGTACTCAGATATATCTAAGAAAACAAAGAGAAAGCATACATAATGAAGATAGAAATCCACAAACTGAAATGGGATAAAGTCTACGAAATACCAATCCAGAATACAAACTAGCTATGTCTGAAGCCTCTAAATCTGAAATAAGAGTTGATGGGACAAAACCCCAACTAACTCAGGAATCCAACAGGAAGGAGACATAAAAACACTAATCATAACTACGGTCCTCGGATGATGAGGACTCACCAAGATAGTCTGGATGGCTGGCAACGACTAGCTTAGACCCTTAAATGGGTGATTTCGTCGATAAGAGCTATCTCTAGCCTCAAATCTGAGTGGAATCCCAAGTTCCCACTAGTAATTTCACATCATAAACCATGAAATCCTTTCTCAAGCAATCACATAGTTAAGTAATGAAAATTAATGTTTGCAACCACCAATTTTAGGATTAAAACTTGGTGAAATTACTAGACCCATGTCAATTAAGCAATTATAAGTAGGAATAAATAACACCCACACCCATTTGTTAAGCACCCATCATCAATACACCCCTAGACAAGATAAATTATCCACTCATAGCAAGAGAGAAAGAGATACTAGCTGGGTAATTCAAAATCTCCTCCATTAGAGCTGAATCTCAAGTTCTAGATTCAATTTGAGCACACAAATGTTAACCAAGAGAATTAGATTGAAACTCTCTTCTAAATGGAGGTGAAAAACTTAGTCTCCAAGCAAAAAGCTCTTCAAAATATTCAGAATGATAAAACTTATTTATAATTGTGCCTGAATAGGCCTTTTATAATTTCCCAAAATATCACAAAAAATTAAGACAAAATTGCCCTTCGAGAGGTGTGCGATGCGACGTGTGGTTCGCATGTTGTGATGTGCGCATCGCACACTGGCTTCAAGTGAACCAGTGACTTCAGATATCTTTAGGAGCTCCGTCCGAAAGGGGTGCAGTTTGCACCTTGAGATGTGCGCATCGTACAGTGACCGCGCCCCTTAACAGACTCTTCAAGACTTTTGCAGCTTTGTGCGGAGGAGGTACGATTCGTACCTTGGCTTGTGCGTGTCGCACGACCACCGCACCTTCAGTCAGAATCTTCAGATTTTCCAAATACTTCACACTTCACTCTTTTGAGCTCTTTTAAGGTCCATTTCCTTGTTTATCATCATCAATCAAAATTACCTGCATAGACATCAATAAAGGCCATAAGAACCTCTAAATCTATTCAAAACATAGGAATAATTCATGAATATAGGCTCAATAAGTTGGTAGATTACCGACTTATCAATCCCCTAAACTTGAACTATTGCTTGTCCTCAAGCAAGATACTCACAAGGTAAGGAATGAATTATGCTCTAGGCTCAATCAAGGCACAAAAGGCTAATCTACACTAAAAATTAAGAAAAAGAATAAATGAAAGACTCCAAACAAATGACTCAACTACTATGCTAATCTCAATTTGGACCATCACAAATTCAAGGCAATTGATCAATTTAAAACCTTTTCCAAAAGGACATTATTTCTCATTCAAAATCAAGGGAATTTTTGCCATTCAAAACAAGACATTTAAGCTTCTCAAGTCATTGGCATGGACCGTCAAGGTTTACCTCGAGATTCGCCACACAACTTGTCTCATTCATTCCCCTCAATTGAAATAGAGACTCTAGTTTCAATTCGAGTGCATGATGCCACTCACTATAAGAGAGAATCCCACTCACTATCATTCAATTCACAAAACATGGGATTATAGTAGAACCAAGAAGACTCTCACTCTCTCAAGGAAGTTCAAGTTCATGCGTTGAACCATAGGCTTGCCCTTCATGTATATCGCCACTAATGTAGGGTAGCCAAGCTCGGAATCACCAAGGACTTGCATGTTGCGATATTTGCTAGGGCTAAGGTGAGGATATCATTTGGTTCAAGTGAATACACCTCCCTAATGCTCTTTGTTCTCATTTTGAACACCGCTCACATTTTTCTATTTCAACCACTACTAAAAATAGCTCAAAAAGGGACGGATAGGAAAGCAACGGACAACGTCGCTCCTAAAAAGCGACGGAAAAAGCGAAGCTGTCCGTCGCTTTTCTAATTTTTTTTAATTTATAATTAATATTTTACAAAAGCGACAGACAACGTCTCTTTGTCCATCGCTTTTTTTGGAGAATTTTTTCGCCAAAATTATTTACAATTAATTAATTTTTATTATAAGTGATGGACAACATCGCAATTATTTAAAAAAAATTAAAAAATAATTTTAAAGAAAGCGATGCTGTCTGTCACTTTTTTTAAAATTTAATTTGTATTTAAAAAATTGAAAAACGATGGACAGCATAACTTTTGTTCGTTGCTTTTTGGTCAATATGCGGTCAACTCATTTAAAAAAGGGACAGACAAAAGCGACGTTGTCCGTCGCTTTTTAAAAAATAAAGTGACCTAGATCGGGTCACTCCTCCATTTCCTCTTCGCTCTTCTCTTCTCTTTTCTCCACACCTCCACACACCTCTACACCTGCCGTCGCTACCATTGCTGCCGCCACTGCCAGTGCCTCCACATTGCCTCCTTCCTCCTCCATCATTAATTTTTGGGTTAGGGCTTATTTAAAATTCAAGGTTAGATTTTTATATTTTTTTTCAATTATATTGTATTTATTTTAGGTTAATGTTAGATTAAGAACATTGTTAGTTGTTATGTAGATTAGAATTTGAATTAGTAGTATTTAAAATTTTAAGTTATGCTTTATTTGATATTTTTTGTTATTATTAGCAAGTTTGTTAGTTTCGAATTGTTAAATTAGTTTTTGTCATTTATTTTAAGTTAGTGTTAGATTATGAACATTGATAGTTGTGAATCTTGAATAATGATTATGAATATTTTATAATTCATATAATTGAATTTGTGAACTTGAACTTGAAATTGAGAAGTTTGAACTTGAATTTGATTTTAGAATTTGTGAGTATAGTAAATATCTTAGGCTCTTGATTTTAGGTATGAATTATGTTCTTAAATTAAGTTCTTCAATTAGTTTTCAACTTTAGGTTGTTGAATTAGGTTCTTGAATTTGATAGTGAAGTTGGAAATTTTGAATTAATTTATATTGTTGGATTATAATCTTGAATTAGTTTTCAGCTTTAGGTTGTTGAATTAGGATCTTGAATTTGATAGTGAAGTTGAAAATTTTGTATTAGTTTATATTGTTGGGTTGTAATCATAAATTAGTTTTTAACTTTAGGTTGTTGAATTAGGTTCTTGAATTTGATAGTGAAGTTTGAAATTTTGAATTAGTTTATATTATTGAGTTATAATCTTAAATTAGTTTTCAACTTTAGGTTGTTGAATTAGGTTCTTGAATTTGATAGTGAAGTTGGAAATTCTAAATTAGTTTTTATTGTTGAGTTATAATCTTGAATTAGTTTTCAACTTTAGGTTGTTGAATTATGTTCTTGAATTTGATAGTGAAGTTGGAAATTTTGAATTAGTTTATATTGTTAGGTTATAATCTTGAATTAGTTTTCAACTTAGGTTGTTGAATTAGGTTCTTGAATTAGTTTTCAACTTTAGGTTGTTGAATTAGGATCTTGAATTTGATAGTGAAGTTGAAAATTTTGTATTAGTTTATATTGTTGGGTTATAATCTTGAATTAGTTTTCAACTTTAGGTAGTTGAATTAGGTTCTTGAATTTGATAGTGAAGTTGAAAATTTTGAATTAGTTTATATTGTTGAGTTATAACCTTGAATTAGTTTTCAACTTTAGGTTATTGAATTAGGTTCTTGAATTTGATAGTGAATATGGAAATTTTGAATTAGTTTATAATATTGGGTTATAATCTTGAATTAGTTTTCAACTTAGGTTGTTGAATTAGGTTTTTGAATTTGATAGTGAAGTTGAAAATTTTGAGTTAGTTTATATTGTTGGGTTATAATCTTGAATTAGTTTTCAACTTTAGGTTGTTGAATTAGGTTCTTGAATTTGATAGTGAAGTTGGAAATATTGAATTAATTTATATTGTTGGGTTATAATCTTGAATTAGTTTTCAACTTTAGGTTGTTGAAATAGGTTTTTGAATTTGATAGTGAAGTTGAAAATTTTGTATTAGTTCATATTATTGGGTTATAATCTTGAATTAGTTTTCAACTTTAGGTTGTTGAATTAGGTTCTTGAATTTGAATGTGAAGTTGGAAATTTTGTATAGTTTATATTGTTGAGTTATAATCTTGAATTAGTTTTGAAATTTAGGTTGTTGAATTAGGTTCTTGAATTTGATAGTGATGTAAGAAATTTTGAATTAGTTTATATTGTTGAGTTATAATCTCGAATTAGTTTTCAACTTTAGTTTGTTGAATTAGGTTCTTGAATTTGACAGTGAAGTTGAAAATTTTGAATTAGTTTATATTGTTGAGTTATAATCTTGAATTAATTTTCAACTTTAGGTTGTTGAATTAGGTTGTTGAATTTGATAGTAAAGTTGGAAATTTTGAATTAGTTTATATTGTTGGGTTATAATCTTGAATTAATTTTCAATTTAGGTTGTTGAATTAGGTTCTTGAATTTGATAGTGAAGTTGGAAATTTTGAATTATTTTATATTGTTTGGTTATAATCTTTAATTATTTTTCAACTTTAGGTTGTTGAATTAGGTTCTTGAATTTGATAGTGAAGTTCAAAATATTGAATTAGTTTATATTGTTGAGTTACAATCTTGAATTAATTTTCAACTTTAGGTTTTTGAATTTGATAGTGAAGTTGGAAATTTTGTATTAGTTTATATTGTTGGGTTATAATATTGAATTAGTTTTCAACTTTAGGTTGTTGAATTAGATTCTTGAATTTGATAGTGAAGTTGGAAATTTTGAATTAGTTTATAGTTGAGTTATAATCTTGAATTAGTTTTCAACTTTAGGTTGTTGAATTAGGTTCTTGAATTTGATAGTGAAGTTGAAAATTTTTAATTAGTTTATATTGTTGAGTTATGAATATAATCTTGAATTAATTTTAAACTTTAGGTTCTTGAATTTGATAGTGAAGTTGAAAATTTTGAATTAGTTTATATTTCTGAGTTTTAAATTGTCACGACCCGATTTCTCAAGTAATGATGGCAACTACAACCCCCCAGTAGGCGAACCAATTCCCGTAGCCCAGAACAGCTAGTAATGGGCTACTACCTAACCAATACGCTCAACAAGCTGTGATAAGCAGAAACAGAATGTAAAGGTAGACAAAACGGAAGCAAAACTCGAATATAAATACATAAAGGAAACTACACCAACCCCAAGACTTGGTATCAATAGTACAGAAGCTTCTAATAGAATACAAGTGCTAGAAGTAACAAAATACAACATAAATTTCCTCCGAAAGTACAAGGAGCAACAGTACAACAGATGAGATGTAGACAAGCCCCGGCCGTCAGGCGCTCACCCTAGTCTCAAAGATCCAAAAGCTGCACGAGTCTCCAATGTGATCAATGGCGAAAGCTCAGCTAATATCTTCACCAAAAAGTGCAGAAGTGTAGTATGAGCACCAAAACAATGGGTACTCAGTAGGTATCATCGGCCGGCTGAGCGCATATAAGATATAAAAACAGTAAGTAACAGATAGCAAGAAAGCAGTCACTGAAGCAATAAGCAAGGCACAAGGAGCTAGCACAGATCATCCATAACCAAGAGCTTAAAGTAACACATGCTAGCATAGAGATACAATCACACAGAATCACTGGTGAAGGAAAGAAGAACGCACCTGGAGTCCTTGTACAACAATATAAGTAAGTAGAGAGAGAGTTGAGAAAATGGCAGTATACCGGTAACCTCAAGTAAAAGGAAAAGACAGAGAGCAGTCAAACATACTCAAAATGGAATCAACGAGTATAAGGAAATCATAGCACCAATAAAATCACATGATAGCATAACCAAGGAATCACCTCACAAGTACAACCCTAGGATGAAATAACTAGGCCACAATGACCGAGAGATACCACTCAACTTCCCACAAGGATAGAGCCAGAATCTCACACTCTGCTCAGAAGGCCACACAAAAGTGCCTCGATAAGATAGGACTCCAAAGCCCTCTCAATAATCATACATCCCACAACCAAAGCCTCAACAAGCTAGCCATCACTAATCTTTCAAGAACCGGGTTCCAAGACAAGCTCTAAGTAAAAACAGGAGTAAATATAGATTACCTACAGTCCCAACGGCCGCCCATACAACCGAGGAACACAATCAAGTGAAAACAAACCCTCCGGCATCCCATACTACCAGAGCGTACACTGAACACACAACAAACAAGGGTGGAATCCAATGCATGATATGATATGATGTGAAATAGAACCTCTGTCTGTACCTCCTTCGGTGCCAATCAGGCCCAGCAGGTAGGTTTCATGGAAGGACTCAGCCTGTATACCTCTACTCCACCGTACACCCTTCCCTCCGGCACACGCAGCCCGAAGCCCCAGGCCCAGAGCGGCAAGGTCCATGGAGGTCCCCGACCCCATACTAAAACTCAGTATCAAGACATGTCATCCAGAAGCAAGTCCGAGATCAAGATAGAGACCCAGTCTCGAATATGCATGCCCAGACCCTGTCCAGGACTAAAGTAGTAGAAAATGGCTCAAAAACCCCTCCAAGGGTGCCCGAGCGTAACTGGGTCTAAAACGGTAGTAAATCAAGTCTAGTGCTCTGCCCCGCAGAGACTAGTATCAATAATAAAATCATGTTTGGTTCTCTGCCCCGCAGAGACTAGTATCAGTAAATAAATCAAGTCTGGTGCTCTGCCCCATAGAGACTAGTACCAGTAATAAAATCAGTGCAAAAACATCCAAAAATCCCCTTTTCTATCATCAACAGTACCAAAAAGGGCCCCCAGGGCCATGCAGATTTAGAAAAACTATCAGTAGTGGCTCGCAGCCAAAACTATAGTAAAACATGCAGGGGAAACCCTTTTTCATGGATGATATGCTCGCACACAAATATAAAAGTAGCCCAACAGCTCACAACAACTCCTATCATCCCTGCACAGGCCCAACAGCTACTCAGCAGACATAACCAGCCTAAAAGGATAATCTCTATGTCCGGGACTTGCGGACATTCCCCAAATAACCCACCATCTATGTTCCAGAGTCAATACAAGGCCACACAGGACCACAAAGGTAATATACAATACTACGTGAATACTACAAACAACGTGTGAAATAGACGGATGAAAGGCGGACAAGGTCTGGGGACCAACCTATAACAACCCATCCAAGGATGCTAATAATGCAGTTATAGCCTATATACGCAGAGTCTAGATAGGGAAAAACCATAACCTACCTGTCATCTGATGACTAGCTGCGGGAACGGCGTCGTCCAGACTCAAACTACTCCAGGAAGCTCCAAATCACAAAAGAATACTTTTAACTGAAGCCCCAAAGACGTCTCTATGAAGGCTGACCAACCAAGGTAATAGAACAATTGCTAGAATCGACGAGGCTGCAAGAACGAGCCATAGCCATTTGATAAGGTGTTATTGTCACACTCTCGACCAGCAAACTCCAAAGAATAAAATGAGGTCAATAACAATAACAAATGGCAGCTAAATCCAACAACAATATGCAACTCACATCTCAAAAGAGCGACGAGCTCCCCAGGCAATATTTAAAGGCGTACTTCATGTCATTCAATCCAATAACTATCGTACGTGACTCCAATAAGAATCACACCAATTCCCAGTACCAACAACACCTTAACACCATCAACATACAACAATGACAAACCAATTTAATATGACAAAGGGGCTGCCTAGAGCCACAAATCCAAAATACCACTTCGTGGCTCCTAAATCCATCAAACAATGCTAGAACATATAATAATGAAGGAGGGTCATAGGAGGAAGTTTACCTCGACAAAAGGATTTGAAATACCAAGCTAAACATTTTGTTATAAGGGCCCACCACGAGCTGTAACAATATACGGCAAGAAAACACGACAAACATGCCGATAACAATAAGTTCTCCTCAGAATTGATTCTAAAGCTCAAATTAAGAATGAGTCGAGGATTTAGAACCCTTACCTTCCGATAATCAAATGATAATACCATAAAAATATCAGTTCCACGAACTGCCTCCTTGCAGTAGCAACAAACGGAGCCAAAACGACAAGAAAACTATACCACGACGATGAGCTCGCGACGTAGAGCAACTTCCGTTAAACTTCCGAATTGAAAGGATCAAGGTCCATGGAGTATTTATAAGGTTTATATCTGATTTTGTAAGGTTTTAGTCTGTTTTCATTGGTTTAAAACGAAGGAGAAGCTGATTTATAAAGGCAAACTGACTTAGGATGTGGGCCCCACCTTGACGTGTCTGCTTGCGCAGTCTTACGAAAATGTGAATATCTCTCTATTCTGAAGTTGTATGGACAAACGGTTTAGTGTGTTGGAAACTAGACTCGTAGAAATTCGATTTGGTATATCAGGGGCCCACTAACTCTTTATAGATAGGGAGAAAAACCCCAATACATTTAACCCAAATTCGAAGAGAATTCTTTAAAGGAATTTACAATAACTTTTTCCGACTTTTGTTTCGCAACTTGCTTGACGTAAAAACTTATCATATGACCATTTTGTGATTATAATACCTCATAACACATCCTTCTTAGTATATTAGACACTATTAGTCTTACCCCAAAGGCACGGATTACTTTAAACCTTCCAAACGGGCGAGGTGTTACACGAGGCATTTCTTTAACTCGAACTTTTGAGTAAGGGATTCCTTTGACCTAGAACCTTGGTTTAATTCTTTGATATTACCAAGAATGTTGTCGGAAGTCAACGATTTCCAAAGTTGAATCTCTAAAATGAGGAACAACCATAAAGACCAAACAAACGGCCTGGGCACCGAACTACCGTTCCCGACAAGCCATAGGTGACTTGGGCCGCTAAAAGTAAGCTCTAATGGTACAAGAAAGCAAAAACGTGTAAATGACCGGAAGGTTCATTACATAAATATAATCTTGAATTAGTTTTCAACTTTAGGTTGTTGAATTAGGTTGTTGAATTTGATAGTGGAAGTTGGAAATTAATTTGTATTAGTTTATATTATTGGGTTATAATCTTGAATTTGTTTTCAACTTTAGGTTGTTAAATTAGGTTCTTGAATTTGATAGTGAAGCTAGAAATTTTGAATTAGTTTATATTGTTGAGTTATATTCTTAAATTAGTTTTAACTTTAGGTCGCATAACTTATGCCTTGGAAGATTCTGAGACACAGTAGAGGGAGAAATATAAAGATATGTGCAAGACCGTCGAGCCTCTCAAAGAACTTCTTAGATTGACTTTCTTTTAGTTTGCATTAGCTTTTTGACACTTTATTTATAATTTTGTACTTCTTTTATGTTTTGAAACACTTTGTAGGTCCTTTGGGTGAATCTTTTATATATTTAATGAATGTTTTACTTCATATTTAGTTTCTTGTTGATGTTGTAGTTTCTTTATGAATGTTGTGGCATCAATTAGTGCTGATTTCGACTGTATTTGAATTAATTTTGTAAATGGAAGGTGGTGCATATTGAAAATGCAGATTTTTGCAGCTGGAAAAAATGCAAAAAAGAGACGGACATGGTCTCTTTTGTTCGTCGCTTTTCTAGATAAAATTTACTAGGAAAAGCGACGGACAACGTCACTTTTCTGAAAAAAAAACAGTCGCTTTTTTGTTTGCATCGCTAGCTATCACTTTTAAAGCGACGTTGTCCGTTGCTTTTGGAAAAGCGACAAGCCATTTTCCCACGAGAGTGATGCCGTGGCTTTTCCGTCACTTTTGGCCAAAAAAGCGACGGCCAACATCGCTTTTGGCCATCTCTTTTTAGCCTTTTTTTAGTAGTGAACTTCACCTTATTTCTCCCTCTCACTACCCTAGATTCCTTCTTTTTATTCATGATCATTCAAACTTCTTATACCGTCTTCACTTGGTAGAACCTATTTTTTCTTTTCAATTTGCACATTGGCTTGATCTTTTGGAACAATTTTCAATTCGAAATTAAGGTGCTACCTTGCACTTGAAGTGCACTTCTTTTCTTCTCCTCATTTGATCACATGCACTCCTAAACTTAGGCATTTGCCAATGTTATCTTTTGCTTCCTCCCAAACTTAGGCTTTTAGCCTACATTTCATTTTTAAGAAATTAGGGAGGATGGATGCCAAAATAGAGGTTCCAAAAAGGTAAAGGTGTTACAAGGTGCCAAAGATCGGTCATAAGCTCAAAAGGGGTTCACTAGAATTTGATGTCATGGGAAGCCATTTGGGTGAAGTGGCTGTCAAAAAGGGCCTAAGGTCATCTTCCAAGCTCAGTCACACCTAGAATTTTGCCTTGAATCACATTAGGGGAAAGTTCTAGATGACACTTATGCACAAGAATAAAGGTAAAGCCTCACCACACAAGGCATCATGCCACAAGACCTCTTTCATTAGTCTCATAATCAATTGGGGCAAATGATTTTTGACAAGCTATTCCGAGTTCATTACACACTTGTTCATGAGTCAATCAAGCCAAAGTAAGAGTGTGCAAGTCATGACAAGAGAATGCTTTTCCTCAAAAATTTATTTCCCTTCTTTCTTTTATTTCAAACAATTTACCACGAGAAATTTTTCGGTGGGCCCATTTCAAGACAAGCAACTACAGACTCAATTCTAAACTAAAACTTGGTATTTTCCCTAAGGAAAGTCACCTCTCAATCTATCATAGGGAAAGACCAACGCGGTTCATCACCAAAACAAATGAAAAGAAAAAGAAAATAATCAAAACTCTTGCTCCTTGGGAAAGAACCGTGGTATTAAGAAAACCCTCAGAATTTATTTCTAAACTACTATTAACAAGGTGATATCTAAGCACCCCCCAACAAAAACGTAGCATTGTCCCCAATGATATAAGCTAGAAGAGGTAGAACACTCCCTGAGGAAGTTGTGCGAAATGCACTATGGGTGGTGCGGCCGCATCTCAGTCGCGCAATCAAAATGGCCAATTTAAAGTTCAATCTTCTTGTTGCTTGTGCGTAGGCTATGCGACCCTGACTTTGAGGTATGCGAAACACCCCAGCGATCGCATAGTGGTGTGATATTATGGTAAAAATTGCCAGGCTTCTACTACAAGGTTCGAACCTGGTGTGCGACGCGCACAATTCCCCATGCGATGTACATAATTCCCCATGCGATCATATACAGTTCTCGGAGGGGGTAATTTTGATATAACCTCAATTTTTGCTTGATCAACTTCAAGCCCCTTTTCAGAGATCTTGTCCCCCAAGAATATCCCTTCCTTCACCATGAAATGACATTTTTCCTAATTCAACACCAAATTTGTCTCCTCACATCTTTTAAGTACCTCCTCTAGATGCTCCAGACAATTGCTAAACTTATCTCCAACAACAGAAAAGTCATCCATAAAAATTTCCATGGTGTATTCCACCATTTCCGAGAATATCGACATCATACACCTTGGAAGGTGGTCGGGGCATTGCAAAGCCCAAAGGGCATCCTCTTGAAGGAAATGGTTCCATATGGGCAAGTGAAAGTGGTCTTTTCTTGATCTTCCAGAGCGATCGAGATTTTATTGTATCTGGAGTAACCATCTTGAAAACAATAAAAGCCACGACCCGACAATCGGTCTAGCATTTGATCAATAAATGGGAGAGGGAAGTGGTCTTTTTCCATCCAAGAATTTAATTTCCGGTAGTCCATACATACTCTCCAACCAGTCACCGATCTAAGTGCGATTAACCTATTTTTCTCATTTGTAACCATGGTGATTCCTCCTTTGTTTGGCACACACTGCACTGGGCTAACCCAAGTGCTATTGGATATGGGAAAGACCACTCCTGCATCCAACCATTAAATGATTTCTTTCTTCACCACCTCTTGCATTGGTGGGTTAAGCCTTCGTTGGTGCTCAATGGAAGGAATGCTTTCCACTTGGAGGTTTATTTTATGTGTGCATATTCCCGGAGGTATACCTTTGATATCCGCTATGGTCCACCCTAGAGCTTTGATATGCTTCTTTAACACCTTGAGCAAAGCTTCCACTTGCTTGTCGCTTACTTTGTTGGAAATAATTACTGGCAAGGTCTCGTTAGCACCCAAGTATGCATATTTCAAATAGGAAGGCAATGGTTTGAGGTCCAAGATAGGAGGTTCAATGATTGAAGGTTTAGATGGTGGAGTTTCCCTGTTCTTTAGGTCGAGATCAAGTTTCTTTGGGGAATAAGAGTAAGATCACATGCCCACTAATGCACAACAAACCTCGTAGAATTCCTGCATACCCTTACCATCATGATTTAATAGTACCCTTCTAAGGCTTCATCAATGAATACATCTCTCATGTGCAAATCGATGCTTTCTTTGATATTTTCAATTGTGAACGCCATTTGGACATCACTTGGTTGCTTCATAGATCCGTTCATATCAAAGGTGGCTTCCTCATCATTCAATGCAAACTTTAACTCTCCCAAGTTCATTTTGCTCAAAGTGTGCCCTATTTTTAGGCTAGGATACCCCAAGATGATGGGTATCTCAAAGCTCCCTTTGCAATCAAGTATCGCGAAGTCCATAGGGTACACCATTCGCCCTACCTTGATCAAAATGTCATAACCGATCCCCACGGGGTACCTTATTGACCGATCTTTCATGACAAACTCCAAGTTTGTGTTAGTGGGCTGCCCTAACTCCATTCGTTTGAAAGTGGCCATTGACATCAAGTTTACACTTGAGTTTTCATCGCACACCAGCCTAGCGGACTTGTGAACTCCCTTTGAATCACAAACCGTATGTACACCCGTCATCACCGCCTCATTGGTGACATTCCCCGCAAGAATCGCACTACTAAATGGAGATAGCTGAACTACCCCAACATCTTCTAAGTTTCAACTGGTGCATAATTCTTTCACGAACTTGGCGTACTAAGTCATTTTGATAAAAGCGGTAATTGCAAGCACATTGATGGTGATTATCTTCAATATAGCCTCCAAATTGTTCGAATTCTCATCCAATCTTTCTTGCAAAAGTTGTTGAGGGAATGGAGGCGGACAAGTGGGGAATGGTTTTAGAACTTTAGTCTCCTTGCTCTCACGTAGAACCACTTTGGTCATGCCATTTCTCGAATTTGTATTTTCTGAGGCTTGCTTATCATTGGCATTGTAACATCAATGTGGTATAGGGAGCTCTCAACACCACTACCCCTCTCTTTATTCTCGGCTTACCTAGATTTAAATTGTGAATTCAGCCAAAGCATTCTATCTTGAAGACATTCAATGGCTACGGAGTGCGATTGAACGATTTGGGCAAGACTTCCAAGGTTATGTCTCAACTCCTCAATGACTCCATAGGTTTCCCATACTTTTTCTAACACCTGTACAAGCATACTTTCCATTCTAGAGTCTTCATATTGTTCATTCTGACTTTGATTCCCATGCTCACTTCTACCCAAATTATGAGGGTTGACATGTGAACCTGCCTCGTGGACAGCTGTAAGCACCTCATAACTACTATCATTTGAACTCTCACCATCTTCTTCTCAACTCATACTCCCACGAACACCAATGGTGCTAATGGTTTCAACTCGCTCGTTTGAGATACTCCTTACCATAAATTCAAGGAGTGTGGAAGTGATTGATAACTCTGTATTCCTCCGTGCGTCATTCTTTAACCACTCCTCAATCCTTTTAGCGGAGGTTGTACCCATTACTCCCTCAGCTCCTAAAAATCAAACTTATGGTCCGACAAGGTAGTAAAATCTAGCACAACTGGGCTGAGTGAGAAGTACAAGCCTTGATGTTTGAGCGACGTATGCCTGCAATCTACCACAAGCAATACACAAAAGTAAAAGAAATAAGTACTCTCAAATTAATTTCAAAACAACAATAAAAAATAGCTATCAACTCAAGTCCCCAGCCACGTCACCATTTCTGATGAATGCTCAAATCGTGCTCTCCAAAGTAGAAGGTCACAGTGATCGTGCAGTAAAACAACATTTATAATCCCAACGAGTATTGGGGTCATACCCAAGGGAATTGGAGTAGCTAAATAGAGATTATATTGAATTAAGTTCAAAGTGAGAGTAAATGCTCAAAATAACAAGTAAAAGGATGGGGGGGATTGGGATGTGGTCACTACAATCACAATTTAATTAAAAAGCAACAAAACTAAAGCAGATGTACCAAGTTGATTAGATGAATAGGGATGCATATCCGATGGGGCTTTAGTTATGGGATAGGGTGATTATTAATTCATACTTATTTTTGCTTATGACAAAAGTAGCATTGGTCATGGGTAAAAATTACTTATCTCTTAATCAACAATCTTATATCCGATGATCTTGGTTAGAGCATCGTCAGTTTGATCAATAAACAACCAATCTAAGCTTGGAGAGGTCACACTATCTCTATATTATACCCTAAAATGGATAATTCCATCGATAAGAGCTATCTCTAGCCTCAAATCTGAGTGCAATCCCAAGTTTCCACTAGTAATTTCACATCCAAAACCATGAAATCCTTTCTCAAGCATGCACATAGTCAAGTTATGAAAAATAATATTTGCAACCACAAATTTTAGGAATAAAACTTGGTGAAATTACTAGACCCATATCAATTAAGCAATTATAAGCAAGAATAAATAACACCCACACCCATTTGTTAAGCATCCATCATCAATACACACCTAGACAAGAGAAATTAGCCACTCACAGCAAGAGAGAAATAGATACCAGCTGGGTAATTCAAAATCTCCTCCATTAGATCTAAATCTTAAGTTCTAGATTCAATTTGAGCATACAAGTGTTAACCAAGAGAATTAAATTGAAACCCTCTTCTCAATGGAGGTGAAAAACTTAGTCTCCAAAAAAAAAGCTCTTCAAAATATTCAGAATGATAAAAGTTATTTACAATTGTGCCTGAATAGGCCTTTTATAGTTTCCCAAAATATCATAAAAAATTAGGACAAAATTGCCCTTCCAGAGGTGTGCGGCGCGACGTGCAGTTAGCACATTGTGATGTGCGCGTCGCACAGTGCCTTCAAGTGAACCAGTGACTTCAGCTATCTTTGGGAGCTCCGTGCGAAGGGGGTGCGGTTTGCACCTTGAGATGTGCATATCGCATAGCGACCGCACCACTTAATAGACTCTTCAGCTTTTTTGAACACTTCACACTTTACCTTATTTCTTCCTCATACAACCCAAGATTTCCCTTCAAACATGATTATTTCATATCCTTTTATCACCTTCTCTTGGTCGCACCAATTTCTTTCTTTCTTTTATTTTGCTCATTTCATTAGATATTTTGGAGCAATTTTCATTTTAGACATGAGGTGCTACCTTGCATTAAAGAACTCTCTTTTTTCTCCATGTTGGTACATACACCATCAAACTTAGGCATTTGCCTATGTTATCCTTTAAATTCCCCCCAAACTTAGGATTTTAGCCTATGTTTCACTTTCAAGCCATTAGGGAGGATGGGTGCAAAACTTTAGGTTCCAAAAAGGGTCATGGTATCAACAGGGTGCCAAAGAAATGTCACAAGCTCAAAGGGGCTTACTAGGATTAATGTAAATAGAAGTCAATTTAGGTGAAGTGGCTATTAAAAGAGGGCCTAAGGTCATCTTCCAAGCTCGATGACATCTAGGATTTTGCCTTGAATCACATTTGAGGCAAGTTCTAGATGACGCATGCACACAAAAACTAGGTATAGCCTTACCACACAAGGCATCAAAACACAAGAATTATCACAACGAGTCTCAAAATCAATTGGGACAAATGACTTTTGATAATCTATTCCGAGTTCTTTACACACTCATTTGTGAATTGATCAAGACAAACGGGGAATGTTCAATTCATGACAAGAGAACGCTTTACTCAAAATCATTTTCCATTTTTCCTTCAATTTTCAAAAACTTCTTGCCAAGAAAAATCTTTTGGTGGGACCATGTAGAGACAAGCAAAGAATAGACTCAATTTAAAACTAAAACTTGGCATTTTCCCTTAAGAAAGTTTCCTCTCAATCTATCATAGGGAAACACCAACCCGGTTCGACACAAAAATAAACAAAAGAAAATACTTTGCTCCTTAGGAAAGAACTGTGGTATGAAGATAACCCTTGGAGTTTATTACTAATCTACCATTAACAAGGCGATCAGACACTTTAAGTGCTCATGAACTATTTAAAAGCAAGCCTTGGCGAAGGCACTAAATGCATTTGCAAAGCACGAGTAGTTCGCAAAATCATCACACAAAGCATCAAGCCTGACAAGGGCACAATTAAGCATTAATCAACAAAATCAAATAAACAAAAGGCCCGGCAAGGGCGATGTCTTAATAATCCAACACAGGCCCGACAAGGGTCAAATAAAATTGTCTAACAGGGAAATATAATATCACAGCCTGACAAGGGCAATAAAAAAAATCTCAAATCCCAACACGGGCAACCAATCAACACAATCAAATAAACACCACCTACCCCACAAAAAAAGCATTGCCCTCAATGCCTTAAGATCAAGTAAGTAAGGAAGTGGTGCAACAACTCCCTGGAGGACTACTCCTCATCATCTGCATGCTCTGCTACCTCTGCACTAGAACCTGCACTACCCTTTTGGGAGTTCAAAGTAAGCATGGACTCTTTGAGCACCTGCTAGAACATTGGGTCCTGATCATCAGCCAACTTCATATCATCATCCTCATAGGTTGTGAACAAGTAATCCATGGGACTGCGAGTGTGGCAAGTTTAAGTCATGGCCTCATTTAAGGCACTCAAGGTTGCATCATCAACCGGGGCATTCCCTTTCACTTTATCAAAATCCTTTTGGATATCCTTCATATTCCTCTTAATGACATCTAACCTATGGAATAGCTTGCTCATGCTATCCACTACTTGCTGTATGGCCTTTTTGACAGCCTTCTCAATCAAATCGGGTAGCTTGTAAGCTAAGTCGGTTAACTGCCTATCATTGTTATAGGTAAGCTTAACCATCTTGTAGAGCCCTGATAAGTCTATAATCTACCAACTTATTGAGCCTTTACTCATGAATTATTTCTATGTTTTGATAAGATTTCGAGGTTCTTATAGCCTTTATTGATGTGTATACAAGTACTCTTGATCAAAGATGGAAAACAAGGAAAGGGACCCAAAAAGAGCCTAACAAGAGTTGAAGTGTGAAGTGAGCAAACAAGAAGAAGATCCTGCTGAGAGATGGAGACCTAGTGCGACACACACTTTCCTTGGTGTGGACCGCACTTTAGATCGAATGATGCATGGAGTTAACTGAAGGATCTGTTAAGGAGTGCGATCGCTGTGCAATGCGCACACTGCCTGGTGTGAACCGCACCCCATTTTACATGAAGCTTACATGTCGGCTTAAGTCATTGGACCACTGAAGAGTTCTGTGCGATGCACACTTCATGATGTGTGAACCACACATTGCATCGTACAGCCCTCGAAGGGCATTTTTGTCCAATTTTTTATGACATTTTGGGAATGTTCTTAAACCCAATTCAGGCATAATTTTAGATAGGTTTTGAATAGTTTTCAATTTTGGAAGTAACTTTCTCTACCAAGGCAATAAAGAGGGTTTTAATCCATTCTCTCAATCTTTAACCTTGGGCTTGTAAATTTGATCTTGGATATTGGATTCTTGCTACAATTAATGAAAATGAATTTGAATTTCGCTCTGGGTATACTTTCTTTTTCCTTTAGCATGAGTGGATATATTTTCTTGCCTAGGGATGTGTAGATTATGGGTACTTGATAAAAGGGTATAAGTCTTGCTTATTTGTGTTTATAACTGCTAATATGATATGGTTCTAGTGATTTCACCATATTTTAACTCTAAATTTGGTGGTTGCCAACATTGATTTATCTTACTTTGTTGTGTTCATGCTTTAGAAAGAGGTTCACAATTTTGGATGTGAAATTACTAGTGGGTACTTGGGATTCCACCCAGATTGAGGCTAGAAATAGCTCAAATTAATGGAAACACCCATTTAAAGGTCTAAGCTATAAATAGTGTGACTTCCCCAAGCATATGTTGGTTGGTTATTGCCTAAACAATGGTGTTTGAATAAAAACCATTGGATATATGATTGTTTGATCGATAGATTAACAAGCATGCCTAAAACCAATGCTCCTTATGTCATTTAGTAGGAATTTACGCAATTGAGCAAGTACCTTGACCCGTATTAAAGTCCCATCGGAAGCACAACCCTATTCATACTCTCTCTATTGTTTACACCTTGCACTTTTACTTATTGTTTTGTTTGAAATTCGAATTGTGAAAGATTCCCAATTCCCCCTTTTTTATTGTATTTGTTGTTTGAGCAATCTACTCTCGTTGTGAAGTCTGTTCTAGAATTTCTTAGGCTAATCTCTAATTCCCTGTAGGATCGACCCTAACTCCTATTGGTTAATATAATTTTTTTTTCTTAATGATCGCCGATACCTCTAACTAGGAGAGTACACTTGAGCGTCATCAAAAATGGCACCATTGCCACGGAATTAAGTTGATTAGCCTTTTCGATTATGGATTTTAAATCACCTTGCAAGGTATTTGTTTACTTTTTATTTGGTTTGTTTTTTTGTCCATTACACAGGTATCCCATGAGTGAGGAGGGAGATAATGAGAATATTGATGGGTTCATGGATGCAGCCAATGAACCCGTGACTCAAATGGGAGTAGGTGCAATCTTCCTACCCCCCATGGTGGGAAATATAGTATTACACATTACTATCATAATGCTCCACTTGATACAAATGAAGGGTATGTTTGGAGGAGTAGCCTACAAAGATACCAACATGCACATCCAATATTTTGTAGAGATATTCCAACCATTCATATTCCAAAATATCTCCCAAGAATCCGTCCGACTTCAACTATTCCCCTTCTTTCTAATGGAGGAAGCCATGACGTGGTTGGAGAAATCGACAGATGGGTCAATCACCTCTTGGGCTGAGTTGGTAGATGCCTTCACAACTACATTCTTCCCTCCATCATGGATGATGCAACTAAGGGATGAAATTACCAACTTTTTCCAACTTCTCGATGAGCCTCTACACGAGGCATGGTTGAGATATAAGAAGAAGCTTGTGTTGTGTCCTATCCATGGTTTGACGGAGCATGTCTTACTACAAAAGCTTCTTCAGATCCTTGAACTCGATGAATAAGTTTGTGGCCAATAATCTTGGAGGCGGCACCTTCATGGATCTATAATTTCCTGTTGCCTCAACCCTTCTAGAGAGAATGACCAAGACTAACCAAGCTAGGCATACAAGGGAGGCAGATATTCCAACCTCGGGAGTGACCACATCCATCTTAACAAATAAGATGCAGAGGAAGGATGAAGAGAGGGATGAGACCATGGCAAAAATGGTGACACAAATAGACTTACTTGCCAAGCATATGATGAGTGTAGGTGGTTCTAAGACCGTGAATGTTGTGAGTACACCAGAGATCAAGGTGAGTGATGACGAGCTAATGACCATCGTGGATGGTAACCTTTTCTATTTTTTGGCAGGTTCTCATCTCGAGTATTATCTCCCAAGGGAGGTGAATCAAGGTTGGATTAGGGACAAGGAATGAGATAGAAATTGAAGGGATCGTGACAAATATGGTGATAGATACAATCACCATAGTTTGAACCCATATGTGCCTCTAAATAAATCAGACTCTTTATATCAACCAGCCACAAGCAATCCCATTCATTCAAATATTGAGGAAATATTTTCCTTGGTTCTAAAGAAGGTGGAAACGATAAATACCGGGGTTCGTGAGCTTAAAAGTGAAGTTTCAACTTTTCATCAAACTGTGAGCTCTCATTCAGCCTCAATCAAACATCTTGAGGCCCAAATGAATCATCTATCCACTCAAATAAACCCTAGGATGAAGGGAACACTTACTAGTGATACCACGCCAATCCTAAAAATGATGCTCATGTCATGGCCATTTTTACTAGAAGTGAAAAAACAAGTGGTGTAGTGAGAGAGCCCATTGTGGATCCAATTGTTTTAGAAAAAAAGACTATTGTTGAAGCCGTTGTTGAGTCAAGTGATAAGAGAAAATAGATTGTGCATGATAAAGATGTTGTAGAACTGGGGGTTGGGGTGAAGCTTGGTGAAACCATACCCCGGTGAGTGTTGATGTTGTTGATGAGAGGGAGGAGGCTGAATCTCCTCCCCAAGTTGCTATTAATGTTGAGGAAGATCCTCCTATTGCTCAATGTGTGCCAACCACACTACCAAAGGGACTTATTCTATATCCTCAAAGGATAAATAAGAAGAAAGAAGAGCATAAATTTAATAAGTTTGTTGACATGTTCAGCAAGCTTTTAATAAATATTCCTTTGGTTGAAGCCTTCACGCAAATGACAGGGTATGCCAAGTTTATGAAAGAGTTTCTCAAAAGGAAGAAGGTTGTTGATGTGGGAACCGTTGAGATATCACACAGTTGTAGTGCTGTGATGACAAGGAATGTTGCTACAAAACAGGATGACCCGAGTGCATTCACCATATCGCGTACTATTGCCTTAATTGTGTTCCGTAAAGCCTTGTGTGACCTAGGGGTGAGCATTAACTTAATTCCCCTAGAAATCTTCAACAAGTTAGGATTGGCTACACTCATACCTATATCTATGAGGCTACTCATGGCTGAATAGTCCATTAAGCGTCCAGTAGGAATCCTATTCGATGTATTGGTGAAGGTCAACAAGTTTATTCTCCCAGCAAACTTTGTAATCTTGGATTGTGAAGTAGATATTGAGGTGCCCATCATCTTAGGGAGACCACTATTAGCCATGGGGAGAGCACTTGTGGATGTTAAACTTGGTGAATGTAAATTCTGAGTTCGAAGCGAGGTAGTGACATTCAATGTATTCTAACCCACAAGGCCTCCGGATGAATTGAGGGTAATCTCGGTGATAGAGTTGGAGGGAAATCTTGATCATGCCCTTGAGAAGTGTGAAATGGTCAAGACGCCCAAGATTGAAGAGTTACCAAGTCTGTAACATAATAATGTTTTGAGGACATTCAAGGAGCAATTTCCCTTATTGGGATGGGGCCATGCCAACCGAATTGGCATGCTATCTGACAATGACTAAGGTTAAGGGGCTATCTTTGAGCCGCGACATAAAATCAGAGCTCTTCTTGGGAGGCAACCCAAGTGTTTTTACATTATTTTTTGTTATCTTTTGTTGTTTGTGGTTTGTTTTAAGAAGGCAAGGAGAAGAGGAATGAACAAGTGTAAAAATAGGGCAAAAAGGGTCATGCAGAGGACCGAGCAGTTGGCACAAGCCATTGTGCATATCACACGACCCAACACATGACTTAACAGAAGCCTGGGAAGAAAAGTCAAAGTTTGAGGTAATGTGTGCTGGGCTGTGCAGTCCACATGAACCCATGTGCACATCGCACCTCCATCGCATGATGAAACAAAAAGCTGGCCAAGTTTGGGGCGTGAAAAGGTAAGGTGCAAAACAATATGTGGTCCACACAAGGTCTTGTGCAAACTGCACATTGCGGCACACCAAGATAAATTTCAATTTTAATTGACGTAACCCATTGACCGACCCAACCCGGAGACTGACCCATCTCAATTTGTTTCTTCTTTTACACTTTATATCTGCCATCCTCAACTTTTCTCTCCATATTTACTCCTCAAATCTCCAAATTCTCTACCAAAACCTCCCACAAATCCCTCAAAACTTCCCCAAACTCTTCTCCTTCTCTCACCCAAACTTCACTGCCACTCCACCTTAGCGCCGTTGTCGCTTCTCTGGGAAAGGTTGTTGGGTATCCATTCTTGCACCTTCAAAAGATTTGATTTTTGCTTCTCTTTTCTTAATCTTCACTTGTGGTAAGTTCCACGACGTTAAATACATGTTTTTATGTTGATTTGGAACTCATAATGTGAAGCATGCTTGTTAAAATTGCCATTTTGATTTTTGGGTGAGATCCAAAATTTTAGGGTCCCCAGTTTTGAATTGTACTATGGATTTTGCTTATTATCAACTTGGTAGGGCTTGATATTGTAATTATGCATGTTTATTGTAGTAGTTTTTAGCCTTGAAAATCTGTATTTGGGGTGAAGTCTGAGTAACCCACTTGTTATTGATACATGATTAGGCCCTATGATAGATTGGGTGAGGTCATTCTTAAGGGAAAATTATCATTTTTTATGAGGTTTGGTCGAAAATGGATTATTGGGGCTGAAATTATTGCTAATTGTATACCCATGTTCTTTGTTGACTATATTATTGGGTGTATGATCTTGTGTAGAGAGGTAGATATTGTTGTTGAATATTAGTGCCTAATTGTTGCAATTGAAGTCTTGATGTTCCCGATGATAGACGGGGTAACGTCCTTTTTTAGGAAAGTTGTTGAGCTCTTCTTTTGTTGATTAATTGGGTTAATGGATCCCGGGGAAGTCTTAGTACCTGAATTAATGTGTGGTCATACGTAATTTTCCCTTTTGTTTAAACTTTTGTTTATTGTGTGGTGCCAAGTGGCTAAATCAAATCTTGCTCTATGAATCACATGTGTAATTCACAAGAACACAAGGAACCAAAAATTCCAATTGTTTCCTTGTGCGTTTCGCATGTGACACGTAGATCTTGATGTGTGGAATGCACAAGGCATCACACCCTATTGAAAATAATTTTTCCAGTCACTGTTATGATGGGCAAAGTATGGTGCGATGCGTACCTTGGTTGGTGTAGTCCGCACCAACTTCGCACCTCGAAGCAGAAATCACTGAAGGATTTTATTAGCTCGTGCAAAGTCACGTGCGATGTGCACTCTGTCTAGTGCGGTTTACAAGTGGTCAGCAAGATCCATTAGTCACCTACTTTGTTTTTCTACTTCTTTGCATTCCGTCCTTTTTAGCTTGTTAACTTCTTTTTAATCTTTTTTCTCATATGTCAAAAACAAAAAGATTTTGCTTTTATTTTTGGGCTCACAATCTTCTGGTACATAACATGTCTTTTAGCAAGGGCAACACCGAGAGGAGTTTGAGAAGGCCAATAACTCCCTCCTCCTCTAATCTAACCTCAAAGGGCAAGAAGAAAGACACAACATCTTCTCGTGCCCAAATTGCAAAGGAGGAGAGGATTCAGTTCGGGGTGGAAAGTATGAGAGCCATCTATGATCGTGACAATTACAGGTTCTTTAACATGGAGCAGAGTTTTAATATGAATACAGTGGGGGATAACCTGCCCAACATCCCCGAGCAGTTTGCCAATCGACAGTGGTAACCATTTCAGGAGGTGTCCGAGAACTATTATAAGGAGATAGTCTGAGAGTTCTTTTCCTCATATCAAGCCACACAAGATGCTAAGGGCTATAAGGGGGGCGAGAAACTTTCCCTGGTTTGGAATCAGTAATAGTTCGAGGCAAGAAAATCTGGATCACTAAAGCTGCAATTAATATTGTCTACTGGAGCACCCCAATTAAGCCAGAACCTGAAGTCATGGCCAAGATGACTGTCTAACACAAACCTCTTGAGTGGGTTGCTCCTATTATTACTCTTGACATACCTCATTGGGCCACTATAGAGGATGACATACTGTGACTGTACCTATACTTTGAGGCCTTCCTTTGGTTTGATTTTGTTTGCTCTCGCTTCTTACCTTCTCAGAATGACCAAAAGGTCACCCATGATGGGGCCATTCTGGTAGACTCAATCATGGTGGGGACAATATTAACTTTGGTGAGATTGTGGCCTTGGTGATCAAGAGGAAGGCTCGTAGGGGTGGTGATGCATTTTCCTTTCCTGTGCTCATCATTAATCTTTGTGCAAATGCCGGCATTCTTTATTTTAGTTGTGACACTCCTACTTTCGCCACTGGTGTGCTGGATCTTTACAAGAAAACTGATAGAGATGCCCCCTTTTTCAAAAGGCACAAGGTTGAGAGATCGGTGAAGGTTGAGGTTGATGACTCAAATGCCGAAGAAAATGCTTCCTCTACTTTTAAGGCCATTTCATAAGCACCCACAACCATAATTTATCGTTGTTAATTGTGTTGATGGGTTAGTCTTACAGGCCTCATTGTTCCACTACTCGTGCTTTAAAAATACGCTAAAAGACTATGCCGAGGCTTTTTTTCTAAATAATTTAGGAGCGCGCAAATTGGTTATCCCCTTGTTAATAGTAGTTTAGCAATAAACTTCGAGGGTTTTCTTAATACTACAGTTCTTTACAAAGGAGAAAATGTTTTCTTTATTTCCGTTTTCTTTTCTTTTTGGTACCCTATAGGGAAATAAAAAAACTCTTTCCCTCTAGGCTTCGTTAACTAGACTTGAGAACAACGCCTGGATTCCCTTTTTCTTCTGCTCTCCACTGGCGCACCTCTCCTAACCTAAAACTCTGCCAAAAGAGCATTGATTTACATTTGATCCTATGTACCCATAGAATTCTATGCGTTCTCCGCCTTCTTTCTTGCTCTTATCTATTTTACATAGATGATTGGTCTCGAGCGTAAAACTCCCCATAAATATTGAACTGGGTTGGTGTTCCCTATGATAGATTGAGATGCGATTTTGTTAAGGTAAAATGCCAAGTTTTAGTTTAATTTGAGTCTGTAGTGTGCTTGTCTCAAAATGGATCCACCAAAAAAAAATCTTGGCAAGATGCTTTTGAAAATGAAAGGAAAGAGGGAAAATGAAATTTTGAGGAAAGCATTCTCTTGTCATGATTTGCACAATCTCTCTTTGGCTTGATCGATTCACAAACGAGCGTGTAATGAACTCAGAATAACTTGTTTAAAGTCATTTGTCCCAATTGATTTTGAGACTAATGAAAGAAGTCTTGTGGCATGATGTCTTGTGTAGTGAGGTTTTACCTTAATTCTTGTGCATATGTGTCATCTAGAAATTGCCCTGAATGTGATTCAAGGAAAAATTCTAGGTGTGACCGAGCTTGGAAAATGATCTTAGGCCCTTTTTGAATAGCCAGTTCACCTAAATGACTTCCCTCAACATCAATCCTAGTGAACCCCTTTGATCTTGTGACCGTTCTTTGGCACCTTATTTAACACCTTGACCTTTTTGGAACCTCTATCTTGGCACCCGTCCTCCCTAAGTGCTTGAAAGTTAAAAGTAGGCTAAAAGCCTAAGTTTTGGGGGGAAATGAAAGGACAACATAGGCAAATTCCTAAGTTTGGGGGTGTATGTGCTTAATGAGGAGAAGAAAAAGGGATGCACTCCAAGTGCAAGGTAGAACCTTAGGTTTGAATTGTAAATTGCTCCAAAACATTCAATCCAATGAGAAAAATAAAATAAAAGAATGGGTTCTACCAAATGAAGGTGATACAAGGAGTTTTGAATGATCATGATTGAAAAGGAGAAGCTTGGGTTGTGTGAGGGAGAAATAAGGTGAAGTCGAAATTCAAAAATGTGAGAGGTGTTCAAAGTGATAACAAAGAGAATTAGGGAGGTGTAACCACTTGAGCCAAATGAAATCCTCACCTTAGCCCTAGCAAATATTGGAACCCACAAGTCCTTAGTGCTTCCGAGCTTGGTCACCCTACATTAGTGGTAATTTACCTAAAGGGCAAGCCTATGAATCGACATGTGTGCACTTGAACTTCATAGAGAGTGAGAGTCCTCTTGGTTCTTTTATAATCATTTTTTTTTGTGAATTGCATGATAGTGAGTGAGATTCTCTCTTGTGGTGAGTGGCATCATGCACTCGAATTGAAACATGAAGTCTCTATTTCAATTGAGAGGAATGAATGAGACAAGTTGTGTGGAGAATCTCGAGGCAAACCTTGATGGTCCATGCCAATGACTTGAGAAGCTTAAATGTCTTGTTTGAATGAAAAAATTCCCATGATTTTGAATAAGAAATGAAGTCTTTTGAAAAGGTTTTGAAATAATAAATTTCCTTGATAATGTGATGGTTCAAATTGAGATTAGCATAGTAGTTGGGTCTTTTGTTTGAGTCTTTTTATTTGTCCTTTTTCTTAGTTTCATGAATAGAGTAATATTTGTCCCTTGATTGAGTATAGAGCATAATTCATTCCTTACCTTGTGAGTATCTTGCTTAATGACAAGCAACGGTTCAAGTTTGGGGGTTTTATAAGTCGGTAATCTACCAATTTATTGAGCCTTTACTCATGAATTATTGCTATGTTTTGATAATATTTAGAGGTTCTTATGGCCTTTATTGATGTGTATGCAGGTACTCATGATCAAATATGGAAAACAAGGAAATGGACCGAAAAAAAGCCAAAAAATAGTTGAAGTGTGAAGTGAGAAAACAAGGTGAAGATCCTGCTGAGAGATGCGGACCTCGTGTAACATAAACTTTCCTTGGTGCAGACCACACCACAGACCGCATGAAGCATGGAGTTAACTAAAGAATCTGTTAAGGAGTGCGGTCGATGTGCGACGCACACACTGCCAGGTGCGAACCGTACCCCACTTTGCATAATGCTTCAAAGTCGGCTTAAGTCACTGGACCACTGAAGAGTGTTGTGCGACGTGCACTTCATGACGTGCGAACCGCACACCGCGTTGAACAGCCCCTGAAGGTCATTTTTGTCTAATTTTGTATGATGTTTTGGAAATGTTCTTAAACACAATTCAGGCACAATTTTAGATATTTTTTGAATAGTTTTCACTTTTGAAAGCAAGTTTCTCTCCTAAGGCAAGAAAGAGGGTTTCAATCCATTCTCTCAATCTTCAACTTTGGGCTTGTAAATTTGAGCTTTGATATTGGATTCTTGCTACAATTAATAAAATGGAATTTGAATTTCCCTATGGGTATACTTTCTTTTTTCTTTAGCATGAGTGGCTAAGTTTCCTTGTCTAGGGATGTGTAGATGATGGTTACTTGATAAAAGGGTATGGGTCTTGCTTATTTGTGTTTATAATTGCTAATATTTTATGGGTCTAGTGATTTCACCATATTTTAACTCTAAAATTGGTGGTTACAAACATTAATTTATCTTACTTGGTTGTGTTCTTGCTTGAGAAAGAGGTTCACAATTTCAGATGTGAAATTGCTAGTGGATACTTGGGTTTCCACCTAGATTGAGGCTAGAAATAGCTCAAATCGATGGAAACACCCATTTAAGGGTCTAAGTTAGAAATAGTGTGACCTTCCCAAGCATATGTTGGTTGCTTATTTCCTAAACAATGTTATTTGAATAAAAACCATTGGATATATGAATTTTTGATCGAGAGATTAACAAGCATGCCTAAAACTAATGCTCCCTATGTTATTTAGTAGGAATTTACACAATTGAGCAAGTACCTTGATCCATATTCAAGTCCCATCAGAAGCACATCCCTAGTTGTCTTTTCTCTATTATTTACACCTGACACTTTTACTTATTGCTTTGTTTGGAATTCAAATTATGAAAGATTCCCAATTCCCCCCCTTTTTTACATTATTTATTGTTTGAGAAATCTACTCTCGTTGTGAAGTATGTTCTACAATCGCTTAGGCTAAGCTCTAATTCCCTGTGGGATTGACCCCTCTTTGGTCAAGCTTGATGAAGAAGGAGGGGATCCCTGAGGTGTAGCAGCTGCAGGATTTTTTGACACCATGGGAGTGGATGCTTCTAAGACTGATTTAGAAAGAGAGGAAGCAGTGGTCTTAACATATGAATCTCCAACCTCGATATACTCAAGGGTTGCATTTTGCACCTCTTTAACCTAAGAGCATCCAATTCAGTTTTCTTGTTTAGGTCAAGCACACCAATAGCAGGGTTAGGCTTGTCAGAGCTGTAGTAGGGAATTCTAGCCATTGCACAAAACTTGCTAATGAGCACAAGGTAGGGGAATGAGTCACCACCCCTATGTGGTTTCCTCCTTATTACTATAGCTGCGATCTCCCTAAAGTTGATATGCTCCCGAGTCATAATAGAGGCTACCAAAATAGCTCCATCCTGGATTACTTTTTGGTCATTCTACGAAGGCAAGAAGCGGGAGTGGACAAAGTCATACCAAAGATGGGCCTCAAAGTGTAGTGTCCGCCTTAAAATATTTCCCCATAGTGGCCCAAATGGGAGTACCAAGAGCAATAGTAGGGTCAACCCCCTGAAATGGCTTTGGTTCAGCAATCAACTTAGCCATGAGTGGAGGTGTTGGCTTAATTTGGGTTCCCTAATAAATTGCATTTATTTCAGTTGGAGTGATGTGGATTTTCTTGCCCTGAACAATGATTGAATCCAAGTTAGGGAATTGCTCCACATTACCATTATACCCCTTAGAATTCTGCTTGGCTTGATAGGAGGTAAAAAATTCTCGAACCACCTCCTAATAGTAAGCTCCGGGTACCTGTTGGAATGGGTACCACTGACGGTTGGTGAACTGCTAGAGGATGTTGGGTAGATCTTCCCCAAGTTCTTATAAGTTGAAGCTAAGCTCTATGTTTAAGGTTCTTTTCATTTCATGTTCATAGACGACCTTCATACCCTCAACCCCCAAATGAATCCTCTCCTCCTCAAAGATTTGTGCATGGGTAGTTGTTGCAGTACAAGCAGAGGCTGTTTTCTTGCCCTCGGAGGCGAAAGCAGAAAAGGGAGGAGATGGTTGCCTTTGTGAGCTTTGACTTGTGTTTCCCCTGCTAGAAGTCATAGTATGCACATGGAGATTGTGAATACTAAAAGCCAATGTAAAATCTTTTTGTATTTTTGCAATATTTAAAAGAAGAAAAAGTAAAAGAAGTTATCTACTTCAAAATACATGGAATGTAAAGAAGTGAAAAATACATTAGGTGATTGTTGCCTTGTGCGATTCACGTGCGGATCTCACCTGGAGAAGTGTTCATCGCACATGGCTTCGCATAAGCCAACAGAAACCTTATGGATTTCTACTTTGGGGTGCGAGGGGCTTGTGTGATTCGCACCAGCCATAGTGCGCATCGCACAAGACTTTGACCCTCCAATCAATGAACTGAGAGCATTTTTCAACAATGTGCAAAGCCTCGTACATTTTGCACGTAAAGATCTGCGCTCCGCATGCGAAATGCACAAGGAAACAAATGTAATATTTGAATTCCTTGTCTTCTTGTGTGTTAAGTATGTGATTTGCAGAGCAATACTTGTGGAATGCACTGGCAACAAGTACTACACAAATAATTTAAATAGGGCTAAACATAATATGATAAAAACCAAATCATCCGGGTAGTCAGACATCCCTGGGATCATTCAACACAATTCAAAATCAAGGATAGGCTTAATGAATTCCCTTAAGAAGGATGTTACCATGCCTATCATTGGGAATATCAAGCGTTCAATTGAAAATTAGGAGGCACATTCAATCAACAACAATTTTATACCCCTAAACCACACATTAATCCCAACAAGCATATTCAATCCAAACTGAACATGGGCACAATGGTAGTAAAAATTTTGGCCCTAAACATCATGATTCAACAAATATCTTGGGAAGATGATGATTTGCCTTTAAGAATGACGTCACCCAATCTATCATAGGGCCAAATCATACACCAACTCAAGTGGGTTACTCAAACTTCACCCAAAACACAATATTTTAAGGCTAAAAATTACCACAAACAATATGCATTTAACTTAATTGGGGATTTAAGGCTAAAAATTACCACAAACAACATGCATCAAGTTAATCTTAAGCAAAATCAACAGTATAAACCAAAATTAGGGATCCAAAATTTTTGAATCTCACCCAAGATCAACATGGAAGGTTTAATGAACATGCTTCACAATATGAGTTCCCAATCTTTATAAAAATATGTATTTAACATCGAAAAACTTACCACAAGTGAAGATTAGACGGAGAGAAGCAAATATTAAAGCTTTTGAAGTGCCAACAATAGAGACCCAAAATTTTGACTGGAGAAACGAGCGGCGATGGCAGTGGAGCAACGGCAGCAATGAGATTTGGGAAACAAGAAGAAGGTTTTTGTCACTCCTCGAGGCTACCCTCTGGGCATAAACAGGACCTAGGACCACAAGTGCCCCAAGCTAACCCTTGGACATAACATAACTTAGGTATATCAATTAAGCATAGCGGAAGCATAATACGAATTAGATAACTCAATCCATAAGATAAAATCAAAAGAACATAATTCGAAGAAGACCCGAATATCGTCTATGTCTGAATAGCCTCTATACATGACATAAGGAGTTGCTAGGATAAAACCCTAGCTAACTCAAAGTATGAACATAAGTAGTCTAAGCAAACTAGAGTCATAACTAGCCCTCGAACAATGAGGACTCACCAACACTGACTGGATATCCAACTTTGTATAGCCACGAGCCTGATGGGAAACACCTGAATCTGCATCATCAAGAGGATGCAGTGCAAAATATGCATCAGTACTATAAGATGTACCGTGTATGTGAGATATGCATGATCATGATAAAAACATACTTAAAACATGCTTAAGGTGAACCTTTTCATAAAGAAATAACATAAGAGGATTATCAAGATATAAGACATAAAAACATGAAGTACGGTTAAAATTCAAAGTATGATATCATATAACTTCATAGCTTGAAAATAATCATGTGGGAATTAGACTTAATTGACATAAACCATGCTGAGCTACATGGAGTCCAGTGTCATGCACCTACACTAAAAAAGGTTATCCTAACCGGCCAAAGTTAGAACATTGTTCATAAGGATCCTGTCATAAGCCACGGAGGGCAACCTACGATGGCAACATAGTTTTGGACTTGGGTTATCTAGAAATCTCATCACTCGATGCTAAATACTACTCCCAAAACATATAACATAAGGCTCACATTCATGTGACATATCTGGATATCAAGCTTGTTCATAAACATGTTCATACCCCAGATCTTCATACTACTCATGTATCTTGGTTTAGAAAATGATTCATGAGCATTGATGACACATCAGGTGTCCTGAATTGCATAATAATTCATAACTTGAAAACTTGCACGACCTTAGTTCAATTTCATAATAACATATACTTTCATAAAATATAGAAACTAGGCATGCACTTGCTTGAAATTCATGAAATCATGCTATTATTTTCCCCAATTTACTTAAATTAATTCATGCATGTAGAATTTTCAATAATTGACCATCAACTCATGAAATAGGAACTCATATGTAAATACCTATGCAAAATCATACAATTTAATTAAATTTCATAATAAAATCATGAGAAGGTAATTTATAGCAAAACCCATAAGAATTGGGTAAGAACACTAATTTGAAAGTTCATGAAATCACAAATTGAATTTTGGGGTTTTGGGCACAAGGGTGGGTGGGAAGATCACTTAGCAACACTCCCCTGAGACTGTGAATAGGAACCAGATCCTTTACCAGTCTGATCATGATGAGGCTTTTGGGCCTGGGTAGGAGCACTAGCAAAAGAATGAATGGGGCCTGATGACTTCTTCTGGAATAAGGCGCGATGTCCACCACCGGACCTCTGCTGACCAAAACCTGAACCCTCAGATCTAGCTCTCTTATTCTCCCTATCCATCTCCCTAAGACTGTCTCCGTCGATCTGGTGAGCATGGGTCATGAGTCTGAAAATATTCATATCACTCAACAACATAGCAGACCTACACTCCTTCTTCATCATATCTGAAACCCCATAGATAAACTTGCTAATCTGATCATGCGAGTCCTCTACCATAGAGGGGGCATACCTAGACAACTAAGTGAACTTCAAATTGTACTCTTGGACTGATATTGACCCCTGTCTCAAGTTCACAAACTCCTCAGTCTTTGTTTGCCTCAACTCTCAGGGAAAGAATCGGTCAAGGAAGGCTCTCTCGAAATACTCCCAAGTCATAGGGACCTCATCCCTAGCTCTAGCTTCCTTTCATTGCGTGAACCAGATATGAGTTACATTCTTGAGTTGATAGGATTCCAACTCGACACAATCAACGTCAACCACTTGCATTACATCAAAGAATTTCTTCACTTTATCTATAAAGTTTAGTGGATCCTCATTCACCTTCGAACCCCAAAACTCCGACGGGTTCATATGGACAAAATCACAAACTCGAGCCGCTACCCCACCTTGAGGGTGGACGGGGGCAGGATCCTGTTGATTAGCCTGAGCAGCCAAGGTCTGGGCTAGTAAATGGATGGGGTTCCTATGCTTCTTATTCGTGACCTCGGGGGCTGAAATTGGAGGAGCAGCATTTCGAGCAGCTCAGTGAGGAATAGCACGTCGAGGGATGATCTGAAACGTATAAGGTAAGGACTAGAGGAATATTAGAGTTAAGCTCTATCGCATGATATAATTATGAAAGAAGTGAAGTTTTCTAAGACACCTCATAGCTTCCATATCATATGTGTGGTGCACTTCACACACATGGAAGAGACTCTACTCGATGGGGCTTTCAGACATCCTAGGACTCTTGAACCTGAGGCTCTGATACCAAGTTTTTCATGGCCCGAGGCTACCCCTAGGTGTAACACGGGACAAGGGACCACAAGTGCCCCAATCTAACCCTCGGTTATAGAATAACTCAGGTATATCAATTAAGCATAGAGGAAGCATAATACGAATTAGATAACTCAATCTATAAGATAAAATCAAAAGAATATAATTTGAAGAAGACCCGAATATTGTCTATGTCTGAAAAGCCTCTATACATGACATAAGGAGTTTCTAGGAAAAAACCCTAGCTAACTCAAAGTATGAACATAAGTAGTCTAAGCAAACTAGAGTCATAACTAGCTCTCAAACAATGAGGACTCACCAACACTGACTGGATATATGGCTTTGTCTAGCCACAAGCCAGATTGGAAACACCTGAATCTGCATCATTAAGAGGATGCAGCTCAAAATATGCGTCAGTACTATAAGATGTACCGAGTATGTGAGATATGCATGATCATGATAAAAACATACTTAAAACATGCTTAAGGTGAACCTTTTCATAAAGAAATAAAATAAGAGAATTATCAAGATATAAGACATAAAAACATGAAGTACGGTTAAAATTCAAAGTATGATATCATATAAATTCATAGCTTGAAAATAATCATGTGGGAGTTTCTCTTAACCGACATAAACCATGCTGAGCTACATGGAGTCCAGTGTCATACACCCACACTGAAAAAGGTTGTCCTAACTGGCCAAAGTTAGATCCACGTTCATAAAGATCCTGTCAAAAGGGTGTCTTGCATTGCATAATAATTCATAACTTTAAAACTTGCATGGACTTAGTTCGATTTCATAATAACATATACTTTCATAAAATATAGAAACTAGGCATGCATTTGCTTGAAATTCATGAAATCATGCTATCATTTTTCCCAATTTGCTTAAATCAATTCATGCATGTAGGATTTACCATAATTGAATTTCAACTCATTAAATAGGAACTCATATGTAAAAACCTATGCAAAATCATGCAATTTAATCAAATTTCATAATAAAATCATGAGAAGGTAATCTATAGCAAAACCCATAAGAATTGAGTAAGAACCCTAATTTGAAAGTTCATGAAATCACAAATTAAATTTTGGAGTTTTGGGCACAAGAGTGGAAGAAACCCATTGTTAAATACCCATATATCTTGATTAGAGTTAACCCACTTGAAATTGAAAAGATTAGGAGACTTGGACTTGGAGCTTGAGACCTTGAGCTTGAGAGAATTCTTTCCCTTTTTGGGAGATGAATGAGGTAATGAGGAGAGACTTAGGTTAATAGGTTTAGAATTAATGCTAAAAATAGTCAAAACGACCTCACTTAGGAGTTAAAAGGGTGGGTAATGGCTTAAATACCCTTGGGACTTAATTAAGAAAAAGCTGATTTAAAACTCGGCTTCAGGTTCCACGGGTCCCTTCCATGGACCATAGAACTAACTACAATTCATGGACTACAGTCGTGGTTCCGGAGCCAAAGTTTCAGGCTGCAGATGAGTTCTTACGACTCAACAGGACATCCCATAGACACTTTTATGAGTTGTGGAACCAATTTGTGGTTTCAGGGAAGATGACCACTCTCTGTCTGAGTTCCACGGATTGGTTCCACGACATGTGGAAGCTTTCACGAATCGTGAGACTGACCCGTGGTTCTCAGACCTGAGGGTGGTTTATAGGACTGGAATCACGAGTCCTTTCCAAGACTCATGGAACTTTCCACGGCTTGTGGACTTGACTCGTGATCCCTGGGAGTTAAAAATTTCAACAAGTTTTCGGAGTTTAAAAGTTGGATCAATTTCTGAGGTGTTACAATATCTCCCCCTTGGGATCATTCATCCTCGAATGAAGAATAAGACCGGGAAACTGAAGAGAAAATAGCCCAATCAGAAATAAAACATGGAAATCAAGGAATAAACATAAAAACTGAACTTTTCAACTTAAAACATGATTGAATCAACTTCGAAAACATGAATGCATTCTAGGATCATGAGAGGAACCGATGGAATAGGATCGGAGGAACATACTAAGGAGGAAACTATTACCTTAAGCTGAAACAGAATCGAAAGGAAAGAGGTGAGGGTTCTTGGCTTTCATGGCTGTATCTGCTTCCCAAGTAGCTCTTTCGACAAGCTGATTCCTCCAAAGGATATTTACCGAAGTGACTTCCTTATTTCTCAACCTCCAAATATGAAGATCAAGGATATCTATGGGAACCTCCTCATAAGTGAGACTATCCTTCACACCTACCTCTAAGGGAACAATCAAGGTTAGGTCACCGACACACTTCTTCAAAAAGGAAACATGAAAGACTGGATGAACCGCTTCTAAATATGATGGCAAATCTAACTCATAAGAAACCTTACCAACCTTCCTCAGAACCCGATAAGGACCTATAAAATGGGGACTAAGCTTCTCTTTCTTGCCAAATCTCATCACACCCTTCATGGGTGACACCTTTTGAAAAACCCAATCATCAACTTCAAATTCTAATTCCCTTCTCCTCACATCCGCGTATGATTTCGGTCGACTCTGAGCGGTTTTCAACATCTCCCTAATAAGCTTAACCTTCTTCATGGTCTCATGCACCGAATCTTGGCCAATAAAAGCTGCCTCACCCAGCTCAAACCAACTAATAGGAGATCTACACCTTTGACCATAAAGTGCCTCATACAGAGCCATCTGGATGCTAGAGTGAAAGTTGTTGTTGTAGGCAAACTCGATAAGAGGTAAGTGATCATCCCAATTACCTTTGAAATCAATCACACAAGCTCTTAACATATCCTTAAAATTCTGAATAGTATGCTTTGCCTGGCCATCTATCTGAGGGTGAAAAGTTAGACTAAGCTTCACCTGAGTATCAAGACCTCTCTGAAACGATCTCCAAAACTGAGAAGTAAACTGAGTACCCCCTATCTAAAATGATGGACAAAGAAACACCATACAATCAAACTAGCTCCCGGATGTAGAGTCTGGCATAATCGTCCACTGAATCCATAGTCTTAACAGCCAAGAAATGGGATGATTTAGTCATCCAGTCAACCATCACCCAAATCGAATCATGTTGCCTTCGAGTACGAGGCAAACCCATAATGAAGTCCATATTGATCGCCTCCTACTTCCAGGTAGGGAGCTCAATATCCTGAATCATGCCATCGGTCATTGATGCTCTACCTTCACTTGCTGACAATTGGGACACTTAGCCATAAAACTGGTTATGTCCCTCGTCATACCATTCCACCAATAGACTTCCCATAGATTACGGTACATCTTGGTGGCACCAGGGTGAATGGAATATCTGGAACTATGAGCCTCAGTCAAAATCTGTTGGCGCAACCCATCTACATCTGGCACACATAGTCGACCCTGATAACAAAGTACACCATCTCCCCCTTGGGAGAAAACCTCAACCCTTTGCTGATGGACTGTACCCTTAAGCTAAAGTAAAATAGGATCACTGTCTTACTTTGCCTTCACTTCTGCCACCAAGTATGATTAGGAACCATTCTGAACAATAACACCACCTTCTGTCGAGTCCATAAGGAAAACTCCCAATCGAGCTAGCCTATGAACCTCCTTAACCAGTTCCTTCTTTCCTTCTTCGATTGAAGACACACTACCCATCAACAATCTACTAAGTGCATCCTCCACAACATTGGCCTTACCCGAATGGTAAAGTACACTCATGTCATAATCCTTAAGGAGCTCAAGTCATCTCCTTTGTCGCAAATTCAATTCCTTCTGAGTGAACACATACTGCAGACTCTAATGATCGGTGAATACATCCACATGCACCCCATACAAGTAATGTCTCTAAATCTTCAAAGCAAAGACCACGGCTGCTAACTCAAGATCATGAGTAGGGTAGTTCTTCTTATGAGTCTTAAGCTGTCTAGAGGTATAAGCAATCACCTTACCACATTGCATCAAAACACAACTCAAACAAATCTTAGAAACATCACAATACACAACAAAATCATCTAGGCCCTCGGGTAGAGCTAACACTGGAGCTGTGGTAAATCTAGTCTTCAATTCCTAAAAGTTCTTCTCACACAAATCAGACCACTGAAAATTTACCTTCTTCTAAGTCAATCGGGTCAAAGGGGCAGTAATGGAAGAAAATACTTTCACAAACCTCTTGTAGTAACCAGCCAAACCCAAAAAACTTCTAATATCAGATGGGGAAGTGGGTCTACGACAGTTCTTCACTGCCTCAATCTTTTGAGAATCAACTCGAATACCATCCTTAGTCACAATATTACCCAGAAAAGCCATAGACTGCATCCAAAACTCACACTTGCTAAACTTAGCAAATAACTGTCGATCCTTGAGAGTTTGTAACACAACTCTCAAATGGGCAGCATGCTCCTCCTCACTCCGAGAGTAGATAAGAATATCATTAACGAAAACAATCACAAACATATACAGGTACTACTTAAACACATGGTTCATCAAATCTATAAAAGCTGCAGGAGCATTTGTTAGACCAAAAGATATCACAACAAATTCATAATGACCATACCGAGTCCTGAAGGTTGTCTTCAAAATATCACACTCTCTAACACGAAGCTGATAATAACTGAATCTAAGGTCAATCTTGGAGAAGAATCTAGCACCCTGAAGCTGATCAAACAAGTCATCAATCCTAGGAATGGGATACTTATTCTTGATGTTGACCTTGTTCAATTGGCGGTAGTCAATACACATTCTGAGGGAACCATCTTTCTTTCGTACGAATAAGACTGGAGCACCCCATGGATAAATGCTAGGCCTAATAAAACCCTTATAAAAAAGATCCTTCAACTGATCTTTCAACTCTATAAGTTCTGCAGGGGATATTCTAAAATAGGTCCATTTGGAAACTTGAAACTAACAACTTTTGTATGACAATCAACAGAAGCATAACAAGCATGTAGCCAATCTATACCAAAAATAATATCAACATCTGTCATCTCCAACTCTACTAAATCCACTGAAGTGACTCTATGAAGGACTGAGGTAGAGAAATTTTGGTAGATTCTTTTGGCTAAGACTGACTCACCAACAGGAGTAGAAACACAAAAGGGTTCTAAAAGCAATTCAGGACATACTTCGAATCTGCATGCTATATAAGGGGTCACAAAAAATAAGGAGGCACCGGGGTCCAACAAAGCATACACATCAAAAGAGAAGACTTTCAATATACCAGTAACAATATCTAGGGAATCCTTCTGGTCCTGACGAGAGGACATAACATAAAGGTGGTTCTGGTGCTGACCACCAGAACTAGAAGTTGTGCCCTACTGGGCTGGTTGAACTCCTGGGGCTGCTGGAGAAGACTGAACCCTACTACCTCCCTGCCCCTTCTTAGCTAAAGTGCAGTCTTTAATTATGTGTCCAACCTGTCAACACCCAAAGCATGCACATGTGTCCAAACGACGCTCTCCCGTGTGAGTCTTCCCACACTTGCTGCAAATAGGGTGGGAAGATCCCTTAGCAACACTCTCCTGAGACTGTGAATAGGAACCAGATCCTTTACTAGTCTGATCATGATGAGGCTTCTGGGCCTGGGTAGGAGCACTAGAAGAAGAATGAATGGGGCCTGATGACTTCTACTGGAATGAGGAGCGATGTCCACCACCAGACCTCTGATGACCAAAACTTGAACCCTCAGATCTAGCTCTCTTGTTCTCCCTAGCCATATCCCTAAGCTTGTCTCCGTCGATCTGGTGAGCATGGGTCATGTGTCTGGAAATGTTCATATCACTCAACAACATAGCAGACCTACACTCCTTCTTCACCATATCTGAAACCCCGTAGATAAACTTGCTAATCTGATCATGCCAGTCCACTACCATAGAGGGGGCATACTTAGACAACTGAGTGAACTTCAAACTATACTCTTGGACTGACATTGACCCCTCTCTCAAGTTCACAAACTCCTCAGTCTTCGTTTGCCTCAACTCTCGGGGAAAGAATCGGTCAAGGAAGCCTCTCTCGAAACACTCCCAAGTCATAGGGACCTCGTCCCTAGCTCTAGCTTCCTTCCATTGCGTGAACCATATATGAGTTACATCCTTGAGTTGATAGGATGCCAACTGGACACAATCAACATCAACCACTTGCATTACATCAAAGAGTTTCTTCACTTTATCTATAAAGTTTAGCGGATCCTCATTCACCCTCGAACCCCCAAACTCCGACGGGTTCATATGGACAAAATCACAAACTTGGACCGCTACCCCACCTTGAGGGTGGATGGGGGCAGGAGCCTGTTGATTGGCCTGAGTGGCCAAGGTCTGGGCTAGCAAATGGATGGTGTTCCTAAGCTTTTCATTCGTGACCTAGGGGGCAAAAACTGGAGGAGCAACATTTTGAGCAGCTCTGTGAGGCATAGCACATCAAGGCATAATCTTAAACGTATAAGATAAGGATTAGAGGAATATTAGAGTAAAGCTCTATCGCATGATATAATCATGAAAGAAGTGAAGTTTTCTAAGACACCTCATAACTTCCCTCTCATATGTGTGGCGCACTTCACATACATGGAAGAGACTCTACTCGATGCGGCTTTCAGACATCCTAGGACTCGTGAACATAAGGCTCTGATACAAAGTTTGTCATGGCCCAAGGCTACCCCTAGGCGTAACACGGGACCAGGGACCACAAGTGCCCCAAGCTAACCCTTGGTTATAGCATAACTCAAGTATATCAATTAACCATAGTGGAAGCATAATACGAATTAGATAACTCAATCTATAAGATAAAATCAAAAGAATATAATTCGAAGAAGACCCGAATATTGTCTATGTCTGAAAAGCCTCTATACATGACATAAGGAGTTGCTAGGACAAAACCCTAGATAACTCAAAGTACGAACATAAGTAGTCTAAGTAAACTAGAGTCATAACTAGCCCTCGAACAATGAGGACTCACCAACACTGACTGGATATCTGGCTTTGTCTAGCCACAAGCCTGATTGGAAACACCTGAATCTGCATCATTAAGAGGATGCAGCGCAAAATATGCGTCAGTACTATAAGATGTACCGAGTATGTGAGATATGCATGATCATGATAAAAACATACTTAAAACATGCTTAAGGTGCACCTTTTCATAAAGAAATAACATAAGAAAATTATCAAGATATAAGACATAAAAACATGAAGTACAGTTAAAATTCAAAGTATGATATCATATAACTTCATAGCTTGAAAATAATCATGTGGGAGTTTTTCTTAACCGACATAAACCATGCTGAGCTACATGGAGTCCAGTGTCATACACCCACACTGAAAAAGGTTGTCCTAACTTACCAAAGTTAGATCCATGTTCATAAAGATCATGTCATAAGCCATAGAGGGCAACCTATGGTGGCAACGTAGTTTTGGACTTGGGTTATCTAGAACCCTCATCGCTTGGTGCTAAATACTACTCCCAAAACATATAACATAAGGCTCACATTCATATGACATATCTAGATGTCAATCCTGTTCATAAATATGTTCATAACCCGAATCTTCATATTACTCAAGAATCTTAGTTTAGAAAATGATTCATGAGCATTGATGGCACATCGCGTGTCTTACATTGCATAATAATTCATAACTTGAAAACTTGCATGGCCTTATTTCAATTTTATAATAACATATACTTTCATAAAACATAGGAACTAGGCATGCACTTGCTTGAAATTCATGAAATCATGCTATCATTTTCCCCAATTTGCTTAACTCAATTCATGCATGTAGGATTTACCATAATTGAATTTCAACTCATGAAATAGGAACTCATATGTAAAAACCTATGCAAAATCATGCAATTTAATGAAATTTCATAATAAAATCATGAGAAGGTAATCTATAGCAAAACCCATAAGAATTGGGGAAGAACCCTAATTTGAAAGTTCATGAAATCACAATTTGAAATTAGGGGTTTTGGGCACAAGGGTGGAAGGAACCTGTTGTTAAATACCCACATACCTTGATTGGTGTTAATCCACTTGAAATTGAAAAGATTAGAAGACTTGGACTTGGAGCTTGAGACCTTGAGCTTGAGAAAGTTCTTTTCATTTTTGGGAGATGAATGAGGTAATGAGGAGGGACATAGGCTAATAGGTTTAGAATTCATGCTAAAAATGGTCAAAATGACCTCACTTAGGAGTTAAAAGGGTGGGTAATAGCTGAAATACCCTTGGGACTTAATTAAAAAAAAGTTGATTTAAAACTCGGCTTCAGGTTCTATGGGTCCCTTCCACGGACCATAGAACTAACCACAGTTCATGGACTGGAATCATGGTTCTGGAGCAAAAGTTTCAGGCTGTAGATGAATTCCTGTGACTCAACAGGATGACCCGTAGAAACTTTTACAAGTCGTGGAACCAATTTGTGGTTTCAGGGAAGATGACCACTCTCTGTCTGAGTTCCACGGGTTGGTTCCATGACCTGTGGAAGCTTCCATGAACTGTGAGAGTGAATCGTGGTTCCCAGACCTGAGGGTGGTCTACAGGACTGGAATCAGGAGTCCTTTCCATGACTCGTGGAACTTTCCGTGACTCGTGGAACTTTCCACGGCTCGTGGACTTGACTCGTGATCCTTGGGAGTTCAAAATTTCAGCAGGTTTTAGGAGTTTAAAAGGTGGATTGATTTTTGGGGTGTTCCAGTTTTGGGGGAAATTTGAAGGATTTTTGAGGATTTGAGAGAGAGTTGTGGTGGTTTTTGTGTGAGATTATGGATGAAAAAGAGAAGATGGTGGTTTATCATGAAGGAAAAGAAGAAGAAAAGTCATTGGGTTGGGTCGGTCAATGGGTAGGTCAACAAAATGTATACGTTGGTGCACCGTAATGTGCAATTTGCATAAGCTAATGTGCAGCTCACACGTTGCTTCACACAAACCGATTTCTTGCCCAAAAGTTGCCCAACTTTCTTACGTGGGATGTGAAAGAGGTGCGACACACACAACGAGATGTGCAAACTGCACAACCCATCGCACGTCACCTCCAATTTTAATTTTCTTTCCCAGCTTACTATTTTGAGGTACGGTGCTCCGTGCAACATGCCCAACTGCTTGTGAAAATCGCATTGCCTTTCGCACGTCCCTTTTTGTCTTGTTTTTCCATTTAGTTATTTTTACTCCCCATGCATTCCTAAAGCATACCAAAAACAAAAAAAGGTAATAAAAATAAAAAGTAAAGACACAGATTGCCTCCCAAGAAGCTCTTGATTTTACGTTGTGGCTCGACTATAGTACCTCAATCATCAATCATTTTCCAAAAGCATGCCAATCCGATTGGTGTAGCCCCATCCCAAGAAAAGGAATTGCTCCATCAACACCTTCATAACATTGTTTTGTTGCCAAGGTGGTAACATCATAGGCTCATGTATTTTTTTCTTCACAAACCCATCATGGGCATACACCAACTTGCCCTCAATATTGATCACAGACACTACTCGAAACTCGTCCACTGGCTTTGTAGATTGGCATACATTAAAGGTCACTTCCTCGCTTTCAACTTAGAACTTGAGTTCCCCAAGTTCCACATCAACCAAAGCTCTCTCGGTTGCAAATAATTGTTGCCCCAATATGATGGGCACCTCAAGATCCACTTCACAATCCAAGACAAGAAAATAGGCGGGTAGGATAAACTTGTCTACTTTGATCAATACATTAAATAGGATTCCTACCGGATATTTGATGGACCTATCGGCCATGAGAAGCCTCACTGGTGTAGGCTTGGGCATACCTAAGCCTAACTTCTTGAAAATAACTAGAGGCATAAAGTTAATCTTGCCCCTAAATCGCATAAAGCTTTCCACAACACAAACACGCCGATAGTGCATGGAATTGTAAAGGCACCCAGGTCTTCTCATTTCTCATCAATGTTACTTGTCATCACAGCACTACAACTGTGTGATATTTCCATGGTACCCAAACCAACTACACGCTTCTTCTTGAGAAGTTCCTTTATGAACTTTGCATACCCGAGCATTTGCATTAACGCATCGATCAAGGGGATGTTGATGATAATTTATGGAACATGTCCATGAATTTCTTGAATTGGTTTTCCTCCTTATTCTTGGTTACTATTTGAGGATAAGGATGGGTTCCTTTTGGCATAGGTTCAAGCACATTTGGTACACTAGGATCCTCCTCCTTGATATCAATAGCAACTTGGGAAGGAGGATCAGCCTCATCCTTCTCTTTATTTGTATTGTCATCACTTGGGCTCATGTTGGGTGCACTAGGCTTCTACCCAACAATTGGATTTTCATCCACTACATTCACAAGCACAATCTCCTCTTCTACTTTATCATTTGGCTCCACAAGAACATCATTATATGGCTTCTTCACCCCACTACACATTCTTCCACTCCTAATGACAATTACCATAACATGGCCATTGTTCTTCGGGTTCACCATAGTGTCACTTGGAAGTGTCCCCTTCATTCGAGGATTTATTTGTGAGGATAATTGATTCATTTATTCCTCAAAGGTGCTTAATAGAAGTCGTGTGTGAGCTCACTATTTGGTGAAGAGTCGATACTTCACTCTTTAGCTCCTTTACCCCACTATTGGTTGACTCAACCTTTTTAAAGACAAGAGACAACATTTCTTTGATTTTTGAGTGTCCGGGGTTGCTTACAGTGGGTTGATAAGCAACATCGTCCTTAAGAGGTGGAATATACGAATTTGAACTCTGGTGATTATATCGATCACCTTCCCTCTCATGATCTCTCTAGTTGCCTTTACACTCTTTATCTTTGATCCAACTTTAATTCTCGTCCCTAGGGTTCCAATACCCGAGTCGAGAACCTGTTGATAGATAGCAAATCTTTCCATCCACAATATTAATTACATCCTTATCATTGGCTTTAAGCTCAGGAGTACTCACAACATTCACACTCTTGGTATGACGAGCCCCCATTATGTGTTTGGCTAATAGATCAATTTCCATTAATATCTTAGCCATAGTTTCATCTCTCTCCTCATCTTTATAGCACATTTCATTTGTCAAAATAGATGATGTCACACCTATGGGAACGTCCATCTCTTTAGAGTGCCAAGCACGATTCGTCTTGGTCATCCTTTCCAAAAGAGTCGAGGCAACACCGTATGGTTCGTCCATGAATGTTCCACCTGTAACATTGTTGGCAACATATTTGTTCATATTCAAGGCCCTATAAAAACTTTGGAGGAGGAAATTATTAGGGAGTCAATGATTGGGACATAGGAAGAGCTTCTTTTTAAATCATAGACATTCTTCATGCAATAGCTCATCCACCAATTGGCATAAATTTGTGATGTTGTCCCTCAGTTGCATCATTCTAGTGGGGGGAAAGATGGAACCATGAATACTTCTACCAATCCGTTCCATGTGGTGATTTAGCCTTTCGGAAGTTCTTCTAACCATGTCATCACTTCTCCCATGAGGGAGAAGGGAAATAAACGAAGCCAGATGGACTCTTGGGGGATGTTGTTGATAATAAAGGGTTGTCATATCTCAATGAAGTTTCGAATATGCATATTTGCATCCTCATGCGGAGCCCCTCCAAATAATCCTTTCATTTGGATGAGGTAGAGCATGGTGCTTGTAACATGAAACACTGCGTTGCAGACTGTGGGAGGTAGGCGGTTGCACCTACCCCACCTTAGACTATGGGCTTGAGAGCTCATCCATGAATCCGTCTACGCTTTCGTTGTCACCCACTTCGCTCATGGGTATCCTTCTCAACAATAAAAAACAGCAAAACAAAGTAAAAATGAACAAAAACTCACAAAGAGATTTCAAAAGTCAATTAAATCGCTACTCAAAAACCATTCTTCGGAAATGGCATCATTTTTTGTAACTCTCAAACACACTCTCCCATAGGAGGTGATAGTCATCGTCAGAACAAAACAAAATTTATAATCTCGATGGGAGTCGAGGTCGATCCCACAGAGAATGGTAATGATGAGTTGCCATGAGATTTTTGTATATCAATCAAGAAGAGAGTAACTGTTCAAATAACATAAAAGTAAATTGGGGGAAAAAGGGGGAATTAGGAATCTGTCACAATCGTAATTTAAACAAGAAGGTAAAGTAAGAAAGGGATTTGTAATAAAATGAGAGGACGACTAGGGGTATGTTTCCGATGGGATTCAAACATAGGTTAGAGTGCTTGTTCAAATATGCAAATTCTTAATAAATGATATGGGTAGCATTGGTTATAGCTATATTTGTCAATCTCTCTATCTTCCAAACATATTTCCTATGGCCTTTATTCAAGCATCATGGGTTCATCACAAAACAACCAATACAAGCTTGGGAAAGTCATAATATTTCTAGCTTAGACTCTTAAATGGGCGTCTTTCGGTGGTTAAGTCATTTCTAGCATTAATCTTGATGGAAATCCCAAGTACCAAATATTGAATTCTCACCCGAAATCATGGACTTCTTTTTCAAGTAAGAACATAACCAAGTAAGTTCAACAAAAGTTTGCAACCATTAATATTAGAGTTAAAACATAGAGAATTCAATAGACCCATATCAACTTAGACATTATAAGCTCAATTAAACAAGACCCATAGCCAAATTCAAATACCCATCATACACATACCCCTAGACAAGGAATTAGCCACTCATACTAAGGAAATAAGAGATTATACCAATTGGGTAATTCCAATTTCCATTCATAATTATGCCAATATCTAATACCCAAGCTCAATTTGAACAATAATGGTGGAATCTCAAGGTATAAAATGAGAAATATCAAGTACACTCACTATCTTCCTTGGAAAACTCTCTCTATGGAAAACTATTCAAAATTATGTCTAAAACTATCAAGTACAATGCCCAATTCAGGTTTTAAATGCTTCCTAAAATGTCACATAAAAATGAACAAGAATGCCCCTTGAGCATGGTGCGATGCAACATGCGGTCGCACCATGCATTGTGCACATTGCACGCATTCACTCGAGCTAACTAGTGACTTTAATTGATTTTAGGCATCATGCGAAGGGATGTGTAGTCCGAACGAGCTATTGTGCGCATCGCACAGAAGCCGTACCTCTCGGCAGATTCTTCTTCTCTTTTGATCACCTTCACACTTCAACTCCTTTTGAGCTCTTTTAGATCTAAATCTTTATTTTCTACTTGTGACCATGAGTATCTGTATTTGCATTAATAAAGGAAATAAGTACCTCTAAATTTTATCAAAACATGACAATAATTCATGAATAAAGGCTTAATAGGTTTGTAAAATACCAACTTATCAACACTCTCTTTTACTTCGCCGCCGCACCACCACTGCTAACCGTCGCTGCCGTCACCTCCCTTTCCAATGAAAAATGCATGGGTCACCATTGTTAGGTTCAAAAGCTCAATTTTTCACTCCTTCCTCCATTATTCTCACTTGTGGTACACTCCCCTACATTATATCTTTGTTTTTATGTGTTTTGGGAGTCTTATCAGTGAAGCATGCTACTTGAAATCTACAATAGTATATTTTTTGCTTGTGATCTTATTTTGAAACTCAATTTTGGGTCTAATTGTTGTTATGGATTGTGAAAACTTGATAGATCTTGTTTTTATGATTATGCATATTGTTGATGCTAATTTTAGCCTTCTATTTTGAGTTTGGGGTGAAGTCTGAGTAACCCACTCGTTCGTAGTTCATGGTTGACCCTATGATAGATTGGGTGATGTCATTCTTAAAGGAAAATAGTAATTTCTACGGGTTTGATTAAAATAATCTTGTGTTGGGCTGAAAATTGTGAATCATAATGCTCTTGAGTAGTATTGTTGATTATGAATTATCCGGTGAGCACTTTGGTTGAGTGAGAGTGATTATTGTTGCGTATTGATGTGTTTCTCATGCTAATCGTATAGCTTGATCTTCCTGATGATAGATGGGGTAACGTACTTCTTAAGGAAAGTCGTTAATCATACGTGATTGTGATGATAAGGTCTTGTACGATTGTGCAGTTTTTCGTGGAAGTCTGAGTACCCGTTAATCTTAGAAATTGGTCAACTATTGTCATGACCTAAAATCTGGCTGCGATGACGCCTACATAACCCCTCGGTAGGCAAGCCAACTCAAGAATGAGGAAGTACAATAAAACATTTAAAATAATTAAAAGCGGAAGGGAAATATACGAGGAGGGGGGCAACAATATAGATACATACCAATAGTAATAAATATACAAAAATGGCCGCAAAGTGACCTAGAAGACTGACATATACAAAGACCAACCCTAGACCTCGTGTCACCGGTATAAGAGCATCTAAATTACCAAATAGCTATACAACAGGTATTGTCTACCCAATACAAAATATAGACAGAAAAGTAGATGGAAAGCAGTAGAAGATCTCCAAACACCGGGAGCTCACCACGATCCGAACATAAGCTGGCCACGAATGACTAGAGGGTCAATGAGGTGGCTCGTACTAGGTGGTGCATCAAAAAAAGATGCAGAGTTTAGTATAAGTACCAAATCAACAAGTACCCAATAGGCATCATAGGCCGACCGAGATCAAAAAGAAAATATATATTATAAGATATAAGAAAGTAAACTAGCTACAGGGATCCACCTAAATCTAGTTATCAACTAACAGATGGTGAAGATAATAATGATAAGGAAGTAAGTTATTTCAAGCAAAATCAATCAACATAAAATATGGTGCAGCATGAGATAGATGCGATGTTGTATGCGGCCGATGCAAACAAGGTACTCACCTAGAACTCTGTCTAGTCAAAAGATATTGCTTCGGTCCCAAAGTTACATAATTTAATGGTAAATCACGATGGAAAAATGGAACTGTAATACAAAAAAAGGCCATTACTCTACCTCTAAAACCTCCTAAACTTACTCTATGTATTCTAAGCTAGCCACAACAATTCTACAAGCCCCTAAGCTAAGGATAAACATGGGACTACTATTCTACAGTCCCGAAAATGGTCAAAATAAGCAGAAAATAGGATTTACGACTAATCTTTAACCTAGAATCTACCCTAATGTTCATGCAACTCATAACATATAGAATCTAAGTAAGTCAAGTCTATGATAAATGAATCGTAACCTACCTTGGGCCAAAACTGCAAGCACGAACAATCACTCGTGTGCCTTCCCATTTCGAATAGCCTCAAAATGTTGTCACACTATCAAGAACATAAACTAGGTGTCAAGATGAGAAGAATGACATTCATATTGCTATATGAAATTTTGAGCCAAAAATCAGGTAAGAAAATGAACTTTGGGTCCCGCACAGTGAAATAGAAATCAAATCCATATTTGCTGCGGGTCTATAAACCCATGCCCATAATTTGAGTGCAAATAGGACTCGTTTTGAGTGAAAGTCCACTTGATCAAAGAATTTTAATGGAAGACAACATGAATTTAATGACGAAAAAAGAGAAGGGAATTAGGGGGAACTTACCGAAATGATGAGGGATGAAAACCAGCCTTACACCAGCTCTTAGAAGCTTTAAAACAACGGAGGAGTTTCGAATTTTAGGAGAAAACGAAGTTGAAAACATTTTATAGGTGCAAGCATAGGCCATCGTGCACGTGAGCATGCCACCATGCACGTGGCCTCGCGTAGGCGGCCTGGCGCTCGGTTACGCGAAAGGCAAATGGAGGCAAGGCTAGGCGCCCCTCTGCGCGCATGTGGGTTGGCCACTATGCACGTGGGCATGAGTAGGCAATAAGAAAAGGTAGCGATGCCCGGTGCCTCTTCTTCGCGCACACAGCCACCCCCTATCCTGCATAGGTGAAGGGTTGGGTACCTATGCAACAACAACCAACAAAACCAACAAATTTGCAACTTAAAAAGTGACCGGATGGGCCCTCAGGATTTATCCAGGGTCCCACAAATACAAACAAACTATGCTACTCTATCGAAAATGGTATTCTAGACTCAACGAATATAATGAAATTCCAAACAGAGATCATTTCGATAAGAAGTAGTCCTCCACGCCCCAAACCAAATTTTTCAAAAAAGGAACTTAAAAGCCCAAAAAGAGTCTAAAAACCTTGGGACCCAAACCAAAGATCCTACTAGCCCAAACTCAATGTTTCAGAGCTAACATTGCTGACAAAATTTCCATTCGAGGTTGTCTTCTTCGAATGTTGACCAAAGTTAACTCCACCAGCCTTAAGAGTTGCAAAACAAGGAAATAGGCTTAAAACACAAACTAACAACCTGAGAACCGAACCATCAGTCTTGGCAAGTCATAAATGACCTATAGCCATTTTGGGAAAGCTTGAAACACAGAAGAAGCATGCAAAACAAGAAAATGTCCTAGAGGGTCATTACAATATCCACTACTAAAAGAACTTTTGTCCTCGAAAGTTAAAGAAAGAAAGATACCCGAAGGCTCAAAAAAGTGAGGATAATGGGTTTGTATGTCGATCTTGATCTCCCAAGTAGCCTCCTTCATAAGGCGATACCACCACTGAACCTTAACTGACGGAATCTCCTTGGACCTCAACTTCGTAACCTGCCTATCCAAAATAGCAATAGGCTCCTCCTCAAAGGCTAGATAATCATCCAACTGAACCGAATCCCACCAGAGCACATAAGACTCATCTGGGATAAATCGCCGCAACATAGAAGACAAGATGAACACCAAAATGAGTAGGAGGAAAGGCCAATGCATAAGAAACCTCTCCAATGAGATAAAGGATCTTAAATGGCTCAATGAATCTAGGACTAAGATTACCCTTCCTTTCAAACCTCATCACGGCCTTTATGGAAGACACCTGAAGGAACACACTGTCACCAACCATGAACTCTAACTCTTGAACCCTTCGATCAACATTACTCTTCTGCCTATTCTGGGCAGTACAAAGCCTCTCCTGAATAACCCCAACCCTATCCATGGAATCACAAAGCAAGTTAGTATCCCATAGACTAACCTCTAAGGCATTAAACTAACCTACCAGAGATCTGCACCACCTACCGTACTAAGCCTCGAACAGAGCCATCTAAATACTGGAGTGATAAATATTATTATATGAAAACTGTACAATGGATAAGAATTGGTCCCACTGACCTCTGAAATCAATAGCATAGGCCCGCAACATATACTCCTAAACCTGAAGATTATGCTTCAATTGACCATTAGTCTACGGGTAAAAAGTCATGATAAGCTCAACTTTGGTACCCAACTCTCTCTTAATAGACCTCCAGAAACATAAAGTGAACTGAGTACCATGACCTTAGATTATAGATACTGGAATCCCATGCAAAAGGACAATCTTATGAATGTAGATCTGAGCCAATCTCTCAGAACTATAAGAAGTCTGAGCCAGCAAAAACTGAGCAGACTTTGTCAATATCCACAATCACCTATATAGAATCAAACCTCCACAAATTACATGGCATACCGACTATGAAGTGCATAGCTATCCGCTCCTATTTCTACTCCAGAATAGGCAGCCTCTGAGTCAAACCACCTGGCCTCTGGTCCTCAAACTTCACCTGCTGACAATTCAAGCACCTTGATACAAAATTTGAGAAATACCTTTACATCCCACACCACCATTAGTGCTATTGCAAGTGACGATACATCTTAGCTGCCTCGGGATTAATGAAATACCTAAAACAATAGGCCTCCTCCAAGATGAACTTGACTAGGTCACCAACTCTAGGAACACAGCTATGTCCCTTAATCCTAAGAACACCCTTCGAATCTAAGGTTGCCTTCCTAGCCTCACCGCTCAACACCTTATCATGAATGATCCTCAACCTCACATTATCAAACTGTTGTGCCTGAATCTTCTCTAACAAGGAAGATCTAGTCTCAACACAAGTAAAAGTACAGCTCGGCTCAGAAATATAAGTCCAACCAACTTGTTAGCCAAGGAATGAATGTACAAAGCTAAAGATCGCTCCTCCGCTGCTAAGAATTCCAAGCTACCCATACTCACTGCCTTCTGACTCAAGGCATTTGCTACCACATTTGCCTTGTCCAGATGATAAAGAATGGAGATGTCATAGTCTTTTAGTAACTCCAACTACCTGCGCTACCTCAAATTTAGATCCTTCTGGCTGAAAATTTACTGAAGACTAAGATAGTCAGGGAAGATCTCATAATGCACACCCTACATATAATGCCTCTAGATCTTCAATGCGAAGACTACCGTTGCTAACTCTAATTCATGAGTGGGGTAGTTCCTCTTGTGAACCTTCAGTTTTCTAGAGGCGTAAGCAATAACTCAACCCTGCTGCATTAATACACAACCTAAACCAATACCAAAAGTATCACAATACACTATAAACCACTGGTCCTTAACCAAAAGAGCAAGAACCAGAGTTGAAATAATAAGGCCTTGAGCTTCAGAAAGCTCACCTAACAATCATCGGACCACTAAAAAGGAATATTCTTCTATGTCAATCTAGTCAATGGAGATGCTATAGAAGAAAACCCCTTCACAAACTGTCAGTAGAAACCTGCCAACCCGATAAAAGTACAAATCTAGGTAGGAGAAGTAGGCCTAGCGCAATCATGAACTGCCATAATCTTCATCAGATCCATAATAATCCCATCCTTGGACATCACGTTCCCCAAGAATACCACAGACTCAAGCCAAAACGCATACTCAGTTAATGGTCTTGCAAGGTCTAAGGTACAACTCTCAAATGCTGCTTATGCTCTTCTCTACTTATTGAACATACAAAGATGTCATCGATGACACAATAAAGAAGGAATCAAGGTAGGCTCTAAAAACTTGGTTTATCAACTTCATAAAAGTTGTTGTAGCATTGTTCAACTCGAAAGACATGACTAGGAATTTATAATGGCCATATCGAGTCCTAATACAATCTTTGGGATATCCACAACCCTAATCCTCAACTGATCATAACCGGATCTCAAGTCAATCTTAGAGAACACCACTGCACCCTATAGGTGGTCAAATAGATCATCAATACGCGGCGTCAGATACCTATTCTTGATAGTCACCTTATTCAACTGCATGGGCTGATCTTTCTTCTTAACAAATAAAACTAGAGCACCCTACGGAGACATACGAGGCCTGATGAACTCTCTACTCAACAAATCCTAGAGTTGGTCCTTAAGGTCCCTCAACTCAGCTGGTGCCATCCAATATAGAAAAATGGAAATGGGCTGAGTTTCCGGCTTGACATCAATACCAAAGTCAATATCACAATAAGGAGCAAGACCGAGTAGATCTGAGGATAATACATCTGAATACTCGCAAACCATAAGAATGGACTCAAATGAAGGTATAGTGACACTAGTAACACAATCATAAGCAATATAAGCTAAGCACCCCTTCCCAACTAACTATTGGCCAATCAGAAAAGATATAACTCCCCTTAGCATATGGCTATCGGAACCCTTCCATACTATAGGAAGGATAACAGGCATCCATAGAGTAATGTTCTTGGCAAAGCAATCCAAGATTGCATGGTAGGGAGAAAACCAATCAATTCCTAAAATCACATCGAAATTAACAAGGTCTACCCATGTGTCATACCCCAGAATAGTCACCATACAAGCTCGATATAGATGATCCACTACTAAAAAATATCCTACTAGGTAGTTACATGCAAAGGCACAGGCAATAACTCATAAGCAGACTCCAGACGCATAGCATAATAACCAGACACATAGAAGAACATAGACCCTAGATCAAACAAAGAAGAAGTTGACTGATGACAAATGGAGATGTACCTGTGATGATAGCATCTAAAGCCTCGGCCTCTGTCCATCCCAGAACTACATTTATGTGGCTCAGACTACTAGACTGAGGACCACCTTGAGCACCCTAGGGACCTCCCCTACTACCCTACGCACTGACTCTGGCTAGTGGTAGTGGAGCCCTAGGGGCCTAAACCAACTAATGTTGTTAGCTGCCATGTCTGACCCAAGGAAAAACTCTGGCAAAGTGTCCCAACTCACCACAATCATAGCAACCTCTACCAGCTAAATTTTGAACAGAAGAACCCACTGAACCAGATTGGCTGCCATAACTTGAATAACTAGAATGTGCACCACGAGGAGACTGAACTATACCCTGACTAGTTTGACCCTCAGTAATCTATTGTACCTTCTCAGTAGGCTAGCTCAGTAGGAAGCGCTGTTGATGCTGACCCCTATAAAAGTAAACTCTCATTGTGTTTGTGAGCCACTATAGCTGTCGTGATGGCAGGGCATCTTATTGTTGCCCCCTTGGGCCTCGCTAAGTATACCCTCAATAGTGCAGACATGATATACCACCTTCAAGAAGGACTAGATTGAAGCTACCATACCCTCTGTAACCAATAAGAGCTGTAAAGTCAAACTCTAACAAAGCAATGCATCCCGCGTGCTTGGTGGGCAGAATTATGGTGGCATCCCTAAACAACTCATGGAAATAGACCTTGTACTATGAGATAGACATGGAGCCCTGCTCAAACCTAGTGAACTCATCCATCAGCTGCTCTCTCAGATTGTGCAGTACATACTTCTCTAAGAAGGCTGCGAAAAACTGTGCCCAAGTAAGCGGAGGTGGCCCAGCTGGTCTGCAAGCTATGTAAGACCTCCACCACTATTTTTGCCAGACCATCCATCTAAAATATGGTGTAATTGGATCTTTGTGACTCAACCAAATCAAGGTTATGCAACCTCTCCTGGCAACTAGTCAGAAACTCGTAAGCATCCCCCCTTGAGCACCTGAGAACCTCAGGGGACCAAATGAAAAAACATAACGAGCATCTTCTGCTCCTCAAAATACATAACATACCTAGCTGGAATAGGCAGAATAATTGTAGGAACTGGCAATACCTCTAATCAGGGAGCCACAGTAATAGGTTGCACTCATGAACCATGTGTTGCTGCCTGGGCTGATGTTTGAGCCTCGTCCCTAACCTGTGAGCCAAATAAAGTACCAGGAGAAGCTATTGGTTGTGACATACTCTCTAGAAACTCAAGTAGGCAAACTAATGTATTCTGTAGAACTGGTGTAGCCACAAAACCTATCAGGGGCTGGGCTTGCCCTACGCCTTTTGGCTCATACTGCACCCCCTCAATCTTAATATCTAGCTCTAGAAACGGTAATCTAGCATGGTCCAGAGCTGGCACATCATTTTCCCCCTACCTTGACTTTTAGGTTTACCTCAACCTTGTCCCTTAGCTGGGGCTCTAATTGCAGGGCGCACGGGTATCATTCTTACCTACCACTGATCTTGTCTGAACCATCTGAGAAAGATTGAAACAAAATATATATAGAAGTTAATAGAGTTAAGTACACACGATAAGGAATAGAAAAAGATAGAATCTTTCCTAGGAATGTCCTATAGCCTTCTGTAGATAGGATACATACGTCATCATACTGATCTACGAGACTTTACTAGATGTCTTGCTTTTGTACTAGTAAGACCGGTGAACCTAAATCTCTAATACCATTATTTCACGACCCAAAATTTAGCTGCGATGGCGCCTACATAACCTCTGGTAGGAAAGCCAACCCAGTAATGTGGAAGTACAATAAAACATTTAAAATAACAAAAAGTAGAAGGGAAACATACTAGAAGGGGGACAACAATATAGATACATACCAACAATAATAAATATTCAAAAATGGCCCTAAAGTGATCGAGAAGATAGATATATACAAAGCCCAATCTCAGACCTGGGGTCACCGATAAAAAAACATCTAAAGTACTTAATAGTTGTACAATAGGTATTGTCTACCCAATATAAAATATGGATAGAATAGTAGATGGAAAGTAGTAAGAGATCTCAAAACGCCAGGAGCTAACCACAATCTGAACAACAGCTAGCCGCGAATGACTGGAGGGTCAACGAGGGTTTCTCCTACTAGGTATTGCATCAACAAAAGATACAAAATATAGTATGAGTACCAAAACAATGGGTACCAGTAGGCATCATAATACAATCAAGCTTAGAAAGATTATATATATTACAAGACACAAGAAAGTAAACTAGTTACAAGGATCCACCTAAATCTAGTTATCAACTAACAGAGTTGTAATCTAACAGATAGTGAAGATAATTTTGATGAGGAAGTTAGGTATTTCAAGCAAAATCAATCAATATACAATGTGATGCAACATGAGTGGATGCGGTGCAGTATGCGACTGATGCAACATGAGTTCAGAGTCTTACATCAGACGTGCAATAAGTAAACATGAGTTCGAAATCTTACATCGGAAATGCAATGAGTAACCATGAGTCCAAAATCTTACATCGGACATACAGTAAGTAAAAATGTCCTCCACTAAGTTCAAATCAGTAAAAAGGGAGGCGTTTAGTTCTTAAATCCAAAGTCAGTAGTAAGGTGGTGCAAATCCTTCTTAAAACTTTGAAATACATAATAATAATGAAAACCTTCTTTTTTAACTCAAAAACCAACCATTCTTTCTTAGAAAAATCTATTTATATGCCAAGTCTATGAATGCATAAATAAAAGTAAGCAGTAAGGTACTCAAGCAAGGAAAGAAATATAACGCCAAAGGTAGGCCAAAATGCCCCCCCAAACAAGGTACTCACCAGGAACTCCTTCCAGTCCAAAGCTATGGTATCGGGCCCATAGTTACACAATTTAACAGTAAATAACAACAGAAAAATGGAACTGTTATACGAATATAAAACAAGGCACCTACTCTACCTGTAAAACCTTCTAAAGTTACTCTACAGATTTTAGGCTAGTCACAGTAATTCTACAAGCCCCTAAGCTAAGGATAAACATGGGACTACTATTCTACAGTCCCAAAAAAGGTTAAAATAAGCATACAATAGTATTTAAGCTTAATCTTTAACCTAGAACCTACACTAATATTCATGCAACTCATAACATATATGTAACACTCCAAAAATCCTAAGCCAAATCTGAGCCGTCCTTCATGTGTTGATAGACCAACACTATAAAATAATTTGTGTATCTAAGTATTAAGACCTATTCTTAAGTTTTGAAGGTGTATTAGATATGAATTAGGGTCATAAAGAACCTCTAGCTCAAAGTTGAATTGAAAGCTTCCTTACCGATTGAGTTTTAGTATATTATTTTTCAAGGATCAACTTCAAATGATCATAAATCCTAGAATATAAAGATTTAGGTTGCCTAGTACCCACCAAATTAACGGTCTTTGAATATTCTTTCCAACACAATTGACCCCGCATCAATATGAGCCTGGAGTAAAAAGTTATCAGCGCTTTACTAAAATGTGTCTGTCTATAAAAATGACAGACAAAAACCACGAGAGCCATCCACGACGCGTGGATCAAACCACGACCCATGGTTTGAATCCATGGAATCAAACCTGCAGATCTGTTTTTGGACTGAAATTCACTAGTTTGATCCTTGGGTCATTGATAAAACTATGAACCATGGTTTCAACTCATGGAAATCAGTCAAGAGCCCTGAAAGGTCCCCAACGGACCGTGATTCATTCCACGGGCTGTGATTTGTGTTCGTGGAAGCCTTTGACAAAATTTTCTGATATTTCTAAATTCTTTTCCCAGGGGTATTTTGGTAATTTCTCACTCTTTTAACTCCTAAGTTAAGTCATTATTGGCAAATTAGAAGGGGTTTTATTTCCCACTTAGCCTAAATTCTCTTCCATTCTCTCAATCAAGTTTCAAGAGTAGAAAAGGGTCCCCATTCTCCAAGCTTCAAGCTAAGGAATCCATCTCCAAGTCTCCATCCTTAAGTACCAAGTTAGGAAAGCTTCAATTCAGGTATGTGGGTATTCAATAAGGGAATTCCTTCACCCTTATGCCCAAAACCCCAATTTTTTAAAGTGATTTTATGAATTTCTAAATTAGGGTTCTTACCCAATTTTCAAGGGTTCTTCTATAAATTATTTCCTCGTGATTCTTCTATGAATTCTAACTCTAAATTGCATGATTTTACATGTTTTTTTATAGTAGTTTCCTATTCATGATTTTAAGGCTAATCCTTGTCCAGTTTATGAAACTAGGGTTCTTACCCAAATTGGGGAGAACTTCTGGGTCCAGTTTTAAAATATCAGTTTATGGTTTCTCATTCCTCACCCGTGATTTATTTGAAGTATATTAAGTGTTTTCAAAGTCACATATGTTGAGGATAAATTCTAGCATGATTTCATTAAATCACTTGTCTTCAAGTAAAATTGGTATGTTTAGATAACATGACCTCTATTTTCATGAAGTTGCATGCCTAATTCTTCAAATTATGATTTTAGAAAGCAAAATATATTTTGAATGATGGCTATGCTAAGCTCTAAGACTCATGAATTTGTATTGCATGACATCAGATATGTCTTTATGCTTCCAAACAGATTTGACATCATATATGTCTTTATGCTTTCAAACATATTTGACATCAGATATGTCATTAGTTATGATCAGTTTTGGCATCAGATATGCCCTAATTTTATATGAGCTATATATATGTTTTAGGAGTAGTATTTAGCACCAAGTTGGACAGGGTGAGAGTATCCTTGGACCTAGAACTACATGCCCCCATAGGTTTAAGTCCCCTATATTGGGCATCAAATTTAGTGATCACGCCACAGTCATGCCCCTATACCCTGGCAAGATATATTGGGTCCTTTTGATGGGGCATATATATCAGATTCCATGTAGCTCACATGGTCTATATCGGTTAGAGAACCTCCCACAGAAATAGTTTTAGGTTTTAAGTGCATTGACTCTTTGCGTTCCTATTTTAGAACTTCTATGATTACTATAATTCTAAAGGTGTTTCCAACTTATGATATTGCATTGAGTCATTTTATTACATATTTTACTATCACTATACGACTTCAGCTTTGGTTATGATTTAAGCATTTTTTACTATGACATGTGCATGATATCAATTTTAAACACCATTCAAGTATATTTTAGCATGACATATGCATATCTCGCATACTCAATACATCATATAGTACTGATGCATACTCATTTGTATTGCATCCTATAATGATATAGATTCTTTAGCCCGCTCCCCAGCCCATGGCTAGTAGATCAGCAGCACCCAGTCAGCTTGGTGAGTCCTCCTCCTTCGAGGGCTTGGATGTTTGGTTTCATTTTAGCATTTTGTTTGTGTACCCAGTATTTCGGTATTTAGAGTTAGTTGGGGGTCTCTCCCAGTAACTCGCCAGTAGTAGAGGCTTTCAGAGATAGAGTCAGAAGTTTAGTTGTATTCAAATTGTCATTTTTAGACTTATATTTTATAAAAAGATTAAGTTGCTCATTACTTCAGCTAAGCTTTCATTCTTATGTTTTGCTCAGTTTTTAAGTCATGCTAATGCTAGAGGGTTATCTTGAGGTCACTTGTGATCTTGGGTCCCGTGTTACGCCCAGGGGATAGTCTCAGTATGTGACAAACTTGGTATCAAAGTAATAGGTTCAAAAGTCCTAGGGTGTCTAAAAGCAACATTAATAAGAGTCTCTTTCATAGGTTTGAAGCGCGCCATATCTATAGTGGGGAGTGATAACGCTCAAACTACACCTCAAATTAATGAAGCGTAAGCGATCGTTGTCAAGTAAAGAACCCAACAAGGTTGGGGTCGAATCCCACAGAGAATATGGTGAAGATTAAGACTTTAGTGAAGTAGATGACTAGTGATCAATTGTTTCCGATAAATAAAAAGGGGGGGGTTTGTAATCAACGTGAACAAAAGCAACAATAATGTAAGAGAATAATCAGTAGGAGAGAATGAACTAGGGATGAGTTCACCATGGCGTTGTAACAATGTCGATTCTAGGCTTAACCGGGTTCTTTCTATATGCGTGTCACGATGTGATTGCGTCAATTGTATCGTCTAAACGTCTTTCGACCAAATAAACAAATTTCCTTTTCTATTCTCTCGACCTCGAAAAGATGTGCTTTTAGCTTTCAATCCTAACATCAAGTAGCTTAATCCAGTTACGGCATTAATCATTAGACGAGAGTTGGTAGTCTCGAATCCTTGTTGTTAATCTAGTTTTCCCGGTTTTAATCCCTTTACTCAAGCAAATTAAACCTAGGCATGTTCTAATGTTTGCAACCACTAGAAAACGTGACATAAAGTATGATTAACAACGTGACTACATGTAAATTGAACCCGTCTCTACCCGGAATCTATATCGCTACTTTAGCCATGGCTCCCACAACCCTAGTTGCGGGAGGTTTAGTTACTCATGCTCGAAGAAGAAGAGAAAATAGTTGTATTCATAATAAAGGGAAGAAAAGTCTTACAATATAATGAAACAATCAATCTTCCAATATCCAAGAGCAAGAAATACCAAGAACTCACGAACGAATCAAGAACACGAGTTCAATACAAATGAACCGTGTTGTTTGCTCTCCAAAATAACTAAAAACGTGTTTTAAACTAATGGGTGAATAATCCAATAAATAAACCTAACATAGGGTATTTATAGGAGCCAAAGAAACCAAATCCAAAACGGGCTAGGAATCCCCAAAACGCGGGTCGCCGCCTGAAGCCACTGCCTAAGCATGACGGCCAGGCTTGACGGACCGTCAGGGCAGTGACGGACCGTCGCCTGGGCCGTCACTGCTAGGCAGCAACACTGCCTCCATGCGACAGTCTTGGTGACGGACCGTCACATGTGTGACGGGCCGTCACTCAGGCCGTCACTCTTAGGCAGAATCCTCTTTTTCGCGTATTTCCGTCCGTTTCCGTGTTTGTTTCCATTTCCTACAAATACAACATAAAAACATCAAAAACAACAATGGTTGCTTGAAAACGTACGATTGTTCTTAGTAAAAAGGAGTCGAAAATGACGTAAATTAGCGTCACATCAACACCCTCAACTTAAAACGTTCGCTTGTCCTCAAGCAACATAACATAAAACAATAATACGACTCAACTAAGAACACGAACTCATGTCTATAGCACTTCATGGTCATTCTAAACTTATTCAATTAAATCAGGCTCCCTCGTAGCACACGTATGTATGAAACACTAACTTGCAACGATCCAAACATGTCATTCCGATATGATAGAATATTATGCATACACATACGCAGCTATCCTAACAATCAATAGACAATATAGACATCTTGGTGCCCTCACCACAAAGAACTCCCACACACAAGATTTGGGACTAGGTAAGCGCTCACACTTACAAACGATTTCAAACAATGCACATGCGATACCATAGGCTTGCCCTTACTATTCTATTTCCAGTTTTCAGAAAGCCGCTCAGGATCACTACAGGACTTGTTTAGGCTTGTAATGAGGCTTCGGGTGCAGGTATGATACATTTAGGGATTAGTGACTAAGCCCTCCTTGGAACTACCGACATCTTCTTACCACATAACGTTACTTTGTCTATCCTTATTCACCTCTTTATTCCCTTCTCTCTAGCTACAGGTGCGGCCTCTATATTTTGACAATTCTTTTTATTACTTTTTCAATCTTTTTCACTTCTTTTTATTTTTCTTTTCTTCGGCACACACCCAGACTTTTCATTCTATTCACAACCAATCATCTCCATCCCCTTTTTCTTCTCATTCACCTCTGTAGTAGCCACCCTCAACTTAGGCTGATTGCCTGGGTTGAGGTGCACAATGTCCATGGAAGGACCAGGGCCAAAACAGGGTTTACCGCTATAGTAGCCACCCTCAACTTAGGCTGATTGCCTGAGTTGAGGTGCACGATGTCCAAGAAAGGACCAGGGCCAAAATAGGGATTTAAAGTTAAACAGGAATGGTGACAGGTTATTGAAAGAACAAGGTCAATTATGGCTCAAACAGGGATCAAAGGGACTATTTGCATTTGGACGGTCTTATAGGTTAAGTGGACTGCACACAAAAAGGGCCTGTGATCCTTTCCTAAGCAACCAAACTTTGAACTTAACAAAATAGACCGGGCAAGTTCTAGATGCATGCACAGAGTAAGAATTTATAACAATAATCTCACACGCTCTTGGCACCAAGAAACTATATTGCTACCAACTATCAAACAACCGCTCGGCTTAAGCATACTCATTCTAATCATATTCACACAATGACATTCAAGGATCCAGACAGTCAATTGTTTCAACATAAGCTCAAAACCAGAAAATTTTTCAAGGGGCCTCGTTTTTAGACAAGAACAACGCATGCTTGCTATAGACACTAAAAAAAAAATTTAAAACAACAACCTAAACATGCCGGTTCTACTAGATAGCACACCGGAGGGAAAAGAAATCGGCAATAAAAACCCTCGGTGGTGACTCACAGGTTTCCCAACACCCTCAACTTAGACTCATGCATTGTCCCCAATGCATAGATATGAAAGCTAAAAACTGTGAGAATAAAGGAATACCTGTGAAGTCGATATGACTCAAATTCCGGAATGATGTTGGAGACCGCCAGGGTCTCCAAAACAGGAAAACTCGATGGAGTGTGGCGTTCCAGCTTCCTTTTTGGGCTCCATCACTAGTCGCGACAACTTCTTCGCTCTTTCTTTGCAGATTCTTTTGCGGTGTTTTCGTTTCTTTGATCTCTTTTCACCGCCTTCCTCTACATATTTCTCTTCTCGCACCATCCTTCTTACACCAGCTAGAGTCTCAACCAAACCTTTCTCCTCAAGGTACACATCCGCAGGAGCTTCCTCAATAGCATTGATGACCGCGACCACCCTCATGTCACTTGGTTGCTTCATCAATTTAGACACGTCGAACTTGACCACTTCATTGTTCAATCGGAAGGTCAGTTCGTTTTTCTCCATGTCAACCAACACTCTCGCCGTAGCTAACAATGGTCGTCCCAAGATTATGGGAACTTCGAAGTCCACTTCGCAATCCAAGATCACAAAGTCGGCCGGGAATATAAGCTTACCAATCTTGACCAGCACATCAGACAATATCCCTACGGGTCACTTTACCGAACGGTCCGCCATCATCACTCTCATGGACGTTGGTTTAGGAGCTCCCAAACCCAATTTTTCATACACTGTTAGCGGCATCAAATTGATACTAGCACCAAGATCACACATAGCTCTTCCGAAGTTGAGCTTCCCGATAGTACATGGAACAGTGAACGCACCTGGATCTCCTTTCTTTTCCACTAATGATCTAGAGGAAATAGCGCTGCAGTGATGGAGGTTGTCTTCCGGCTCAAAACTTATCGTCCGCTTCTTTGTAATCAAGTCCTTCATGAACTTGGCATAACCGGGCATTTGTTCCAGCGCTTCTACCAATGGTATGTTTATTGAGATTTGTTTCAGCATGGTCATGAAATTCAGGAACTTACCATCGTCAGCTTTCTTATTCAACCTCTGGGGGAAGGGAGGTGGGTGTCGAAACATCATAGTTGGAAGCTTTTCAGCTTCCTTGCGTTTCTCCGCGGGCTTTGGAGTTTCCTCCTCTACCGCCTCTTCATCATCCGCAACATTACTTTGGGTTTGAACTACCGGATGTGATTCCGGTAATATTTTCCCACTTCTTGTGGTGATCGCCATACAGCTGCGTCATTCCTCGGATGCGTCGTGTCACTCGGCAAGGTACCTGTCTTCCTTTGGTTTAAAGATGCCGAGATCTGACCCATTTGCTGCTCCAGTTGCTTGATTGCGGTGGAATGTGACTCTACTACCTGACTCAACATTGATAACTCCGTCCGCATTGCCTTTACTCCAGAGTCAGTCGATTCCACCTTAAGCAACATCTTCGCCATCATGTTCTCAAGTTTGGACGTCTCAGCCTCGCTGCCAGTTTTATCCCGATTACCAGGTGGCATATATAACCCACCTCTATCGGTGTTGTTCCTCCAGTTTCCTTGGTCGCGCTCTTTGTAACCACTTTTCTCATAGTGGTTGTCTCGCTGATAATTCCGACCTTGGTTTCCCTGGCCATTGGCCTGGAAACCCCCCAAGTAATTTGCCTCCTCAGTCTCTGTACCTTGGGAACCCACAGCTTGTACCTTCTCTATACTTCTTGACGTCAAGTGCCTTGTCAGGAGATCCAAATGCGTTTTCAGGTGCGCCATGTCTTGGTCGCGCTCCTCCTCTTTCCTACGCTGCTCAGCTGACATACCAACTGTATAGGTGCTAGCTGCAACCTCTGAATCTCGTGTGTGCCAGGCCCTGTTGGTCTTGGTGAGCCTGTCTAAAATAGCTGTGGCGTCGGCAAAAGTGCGACCCATAAATGCTCCACCTGCTGCGTTATCCAATGTCGGCTTGGTAGCCGAATTTAGTGCCCTGTAGAATGTCTGCATCAAGAATTCGTTGTTCAGCTGATGGTTGGGGCACTGTGTCACATTCTTCTTAAATCGCAACCAAGTCTCGTGCAGTGCTTCGTGCGGTTGCTGCCTGAAGTTGCTAATCTCGTCCCTCAACTGTATCATCCGAGAGGGAGGAAAGAACCTTTCTAGGAAAGCTCCTCTCAACTCTCCCCACGTTGCGATAGAGTCGGGGGTCAATTCTGTTAACCACAAAGCTGCCTCATCAGACAGAGACAACGGGAACAACCTGAGCCTGATCGCTGTCTGACTCACTCCTGGCAATTCGAAGGATTTGCAGATGCCCACGAAATTCATCAAGTGCTGATTTGCATCGTCACCAGCAACACCGCGGAACACTCCTCTCAAGTTCAACAGCTGGATCATCGTGCTAGTGATGTTGAACTTGGCTCCGGGCGGTAGCGGTGGAACAATAATGGCGCCCGTCGCGCCAGCTCCATCTAAATCAAGCTCCTCATCATTCCGTACACCATCGTCCTGCAGACCACCAGCATTCGGATTTTGTTGGGCCTGCAGTTCCGCAGCGATCCTCGCTGCGTCTAATTGTGCGGCCATATTCCGCCTCAATGTTCTCGTAAGTTCGGGGTCGTAAGGTAAAATTTGTTCCCCCGAACCTCGGGTACTTGGCATGCACAACCTGTACCCTGTCCAAAAACAAAAACAACAAACAAAAATAAAAGCAGGAAATTATGACTAAAAGTCAACTCAACACACCAGACTTAATCAAAAACCGTATTCCCCGGCAATGGCGCCACTTTTTGATAACGCTCAAACTACACCTCAAATTAATGAAGCGTAAGCGATCGTTGTCAAGTAAAGAACCCAACAAGGTTGGGGTCGAATCCCACAGAGAATATGGTGAAGATTAAGACTTTAGTGAAGTAGATGACTAGTGATCAATTGTTTCCGATAAATAAAAAGGGGGGGTTTTGTGAACAAATCGTAAACAAAAGCAACAATAATGTAAGAGAATAATCAATAGGAGAGAATGAACTAGGGATGAGTTCACCATGGCGTTGTAACAATGTCGATTCTAGGCTTAACCGGGTTCTTTCTATATGCGTGTCACTATGTGATTGCGTCAATTGTATCGTCTAAACGTCTCTCGACCAAATAAACAAATTTCCTTTTCTATTCTCTCGACCTCGAAAAGATGTGCTTTTTAGCTTTCAATCCTAACATCAAGTAGCTTAATCCAGTTACGGCATTAATCATTAGACGAGAGTTAGTAGTCTCGAATCCTTGTTGTTAATCAAGTTTTCCCGGTTTTAATCTCTTTACTAAAGCAAATTAAATCTAGGCATGTTCTAATGTTTGCAACCACTAGAAAACGTGACATAAAGTATGATTAACAACGTGACTACATGTAAATTGAACCCGTCGCTACCCGGAATCTATATCGCTACTTTAGCCATGGCTCCCACAACCCTAGTTGCGGGAGTTTTAGTTACTCATGCTCGAAGAAGAAGAGAAAATAGTTGTATTCATAATAAAGGGAAGAAAAAGTCTTACAATATAATGAAACGATCAATCTTCCAATATCCAAGAGCAAGAAATACCAAGAACTCACGAACGAACCAAGAACACGAGTTCAATACAAATGAACCGTGTTGTTTCTCTCGAAAAATAACTAAAAACGTGTTTTAACTAATGGGTGAATAATAAAATAAATAAACCTAACATAGGGTATTTATAGGAGCCAAAGAAACCAAATCCAAAATGGGCTAGGAATCCCCAAAACGCGGGTCGCCGCCTGAAGCCACTGCCTAAGCGTGACGGCCAGGCTTGACGGACCGTCAGGGCAGTGACGGACCGTCGCCTGGGCCGTCACTGCTAGGCAGCAACACTGCCTCCATGCGATGGTCTTGGTGACGGACCGTCACATGTGTGACGGGCCGTCACTCAGGCCGTCACTCTTAGGCAAAATCCTCTTTTTCGCGTATTTCCGTCTGTTTTCGTGTTTGTTTCCATTTCCTACAAATACAACATAAAAACATCAAAAACAACAATGGTTGCTTGAAAACGTACGATTGTTCTTAGTAAAAAGGAGTCGAAAGTGACGTAAATTAGCATCACATCAGGGAGGCTATGCGATGTTTTAGGAAAGACTTCACTTTTTTCATGATCAATGTCGTGCGATAGAGTTTAACTCTACTTATCCTCTAAACTTATGTGTTGTTCCTAGTTCTGCTGTCTATACCTCATATATGAGGTTCCAGAAGTAGTAAATCTCAGATTATCTATCAGTAAGGTGCTCTCAAATTCTCTCCCAGAAACTTGTTACTAATTATTTCGTAAAAGAGGAAAGTGTGTACCTAGGTCCTTGGATAGTGTTTCCACCCGATAGATGTTGGGTTGTAAGCTACTAGTAGTAGAGTGAACCTAGAGCAAGAAATATGAAGTCAGAAGTATGGTAGCCAAGATGGGAGAATGATAGTTAGTTGGAGTATGTATTTAGATTTGTATTTTATTAGATAGGTAATGGGATGATGCATCCCTTAGTGTTGATTAAAGAGTGGTAAGTTGTTGTGCTAGTATAGGCACAATATAGAATATGAACGGAAGAATGATAGTATGAGAGTGAAATGATAATTTTGTGGGATTTATCTAGTAGGCGTGGTATAGTGTAATGCAAGAGTTTAAATTGATAAATTACAGCAAGTGTGAATATGTTAGAATGATACACACACACATATATATATATGTGTCCAGAGAAGGATAGACGATTTTGAGCCTCTCGGTATAGGCTTTAACGCATTTGGTTTAGTGGAAAGTAGGAAGAGGGATCTTTGGGAGTTAGAACCAAATAAGATTGGCATGTCATTGCAAGGGATAGGTTGGAAGTTATTAAGTATGATATGTACAACCCTTATATGAGATGGAAAGGTTGAGGCCAAGATTTGTTTTATGTAAGGGTGAGCCTTAGACTATAAAAGGAAGTGTATATTCTGATTAACTCCTAGAGTAGTGTTTGCTCTGATAGAGTAATTTGATCATAGTTCTATTTAGAGGTTAGCGAGAGGTCCACAGACTTAGAACATATCATGAATCTAAGGGGGGGGATGGTGGGATGTAGACTCAGTAAGAGTTTGGAGACTCGGGTAGTGATGCTAATGGGTGTCCTAATGAAGTTAGAAGGGGTGCAAAGACTTATTTATTTCCTAGCATCTTAAGCATGTTTCCCTTATTACAACACCCCATTCATGTCTTGTATTCCAGTGCATTGGTATTAATTCAAACCCACATACTTCATGGGGATTCCCGCCCTTGCTCAGTTCTTAGAACAAACAGAAATTTCTCCAGACAGTGATTCCAGTCTTACTCTATGATACTATGAATTCCAGTTTTATACCATCATACTTGTCATAAATGAAAGCTCATGTCTCACACTATGCTCAGATATATATAATCAGTTCTCAAGATATGTCATAATAACTAATGAAATCATGCTACAACATGTATCTGTTCATACAATATTTCTCGAATAATTCATGCTTGTGAATTCCTTACTCTAACAATGCTTTGTATGTCCAGGATGTGAGACACGCATGCCCTTTTCACTTGACTTCTCAAACCCCACCTTGAGTGGCTAGATCAAACTAAGTGTAAGTCAAGACCGATAAGTATTCCTTCATTCATGGTGCTCATACTTCCACTCTATTTTCTCAGTGATCTTATCTTGTGTTGTCAAATTTGTTAGTAGAGAAAGCTAAGTGGTAGCCTAGATGGTAAATAGTAGGTTGTAAGTGTAGAAGAAAAGTTAGGTGAGGATTACTCATGTGAAATAGTTAGATGAGCAATTTTGGTATGTCTCTTTCTAGAAGTTCTTCAAGTTACAGCTCCTAGATATGCTAGGTAAGAGAGGAGAAGTCTTGGATAGTATAAGCTACAACTATAAGGTGATCATAGTGATAGGCTTGAAAGTCATAATGAAATACATGTCGGCTTTTGCTTTGTGCGCCTATTGACCCATTGATTAGAGCTCAAGGTTAATTGATTTTTGTGATAAGAAGAATACCATTCTTGCTAGGTAACTCTAGATGTTAGAGATTTAGTTAAGATAGGCTTGAACATGGTGAAGGCAGGTAGTTATACTCAAACCTTAGTATTCAAAGGAGTTAGTGTAGTTGAAAGTTGTTTCTAATCTTAAGAGTTGTCAACTGTAGTATTTAAGGCAAGAATAGACTTGTTCTTACTCCTAGCCTAGGGTGCTCATATCTTAGGTCCAGTAGCTTCGACTTTCAATATACGAGACTCCTCATATAAGATCAGTTCAGACCTATCGATAATTATTCCTAAGGCTAGAAGGCTCTACATTCAGTTCAGTCCAAGGTGGTAAGTTTAGTTTAAAAGAGAATGGTTTTCTTGTATAGTTACCCCTCTCAGTTTGATGTCCTTTCGAGTTAACTACGATTTCTAAGAATGCGCTCATTCATTATGAGTTTCAACTGAGTTCCTACTCTAAATCTAGACCAGTTATCATGCTAGGTATTCAGTTTCATGTTCCATCAGTTATGCTTATGCTCCCCGCATGCATACATGCCCTATGAATCTATCTCAGTTTATATTTCAGTCAGAAGTCAGTTACCATGAAATACTTCAGATCTTAGAACTCCATTGATGGGATTGCAACCCTTTACCCCTCCATTCTCCACTTAGTAGTCTTCATTCGAGGATGAATGATCCCAAGGGGGAGATATTGTAACACTCCAGAAATCCTAAGCCAAATCTGAGTCATCCTTCATGTGTTGATAGACCCGAACTAGATAAATTTTCTATGTATGTAAGTATTAAGACCTATTCTTATGTTTTTAAGGTGTATTAGATATGAATTAAGGTTATAAAGAACCTCTAGCTCAAAGTTGAGTTGAAAGCTTCCTTAAAGATTGAGTTTTAGTGTAAGATTTTTCAAGGGTCAACTTCAAACGATCATAACTGCTAGAATATAAAGATTTAGGTGGCCTAATACCCACCAAATTAATGGTCTTTGAAATTTCTTTACAACGCCACCAACCGCTCGTTAATACGAGTCCAAAGTAAATACTTATCAGTGTTTTACTAAAATGTATTTGTCTATCAAACTGACAGACAGAAATCACGAGAGCCATCTATGGCTCGTGGATCAACCAAGACCCATGGTTTGAATCCGTGGAATTGAACCTGCAGATCTGTTTTTGGACTGAAATTCACGATTTTGGTCCACGGTTCATGGATAAAACCATCAACTCATGGAAATCAGTCCAGAACCCTGAAAGGACCCCTGGAACCACGACTTTCATTCCACAGACCGTGATTCATTCCACGGGCTGTGATTTGTGTACGTGGAAGCCTTTGACGAAATTTTCTGAAGTTTCTAAATTCTTTTCCCAGGGGTATTTTGGTAATTTTCTACTCTTTTAATTCCTACGTTAAGTCATTTCGGGCAAATTAGAAGGGGTTTTATTTCCCACTTATCCTAAGTTCTCATCCATTCTCTAAATCAAGTTTCAAGAGAAGAAAAAGGTCTTCATTCTCCTAGCTTCAAGCTAAGGAATCCATCTCTAAGTCTCCATACTCAAGTCCCAAGTTAGGAAAGCTTCAATTTAGGTATGTGGGTATTCAATAAGGTAATTCATTCACCCTTATGCCCAAAACCCCAATTTTTTGAAGTGATTTTATGAATTTCCAAATTAGGGTTCTTACCCAATTCTCAGGGGTTCTTCTATAAATTATTTCCTGATGATTCTTCTATGAATTCTAACTCTAAATTTCATGATCTTACATGGTTTTTTTTATACTGGTTTCCTATTCATCATTTTAAGGCTAATCTTTGTCCAATTTATTAAAGTAGGGTTCTTACCTAAATTGGGGAGAACTTATGGGTTCAGTTTTAAAATATCAGTTTATGGTTTCTCATTCAACACCCATGATTTATTTGAAGTATATTAAGTGTTTTCAATGGCCCATATGTTGAGGATGAATTCTAGCATGATTTCATTGAATTATATGTCTTTAAGTAAAATTGGTATGTTTAGATAACATGACCTCTATTTTCATGAAATTACATGCCTAATTCTTCAAGTTATGATTTTAGAAAGGAAAGTATATTTTGAATGATAGCTATGCTAAGCTCTAAGACTCATGAATCTGTATTGCATGACATTAGATATGCCTTTATGCTTCCAAACAGATTTGACATCAGATATGTCTTTATGTTTTCAATCGGATTTGACATCAGATATGTCTTTATGCATCGATACAGATTTGACGTCAGATATGTCATTAGTTATGATCAATTTTGGCATCAGATATGCCAGTTTTATATGAGCTATATGTATGTTTTGGGAGTAGTATTTAGCACCAAGTTAGACATGGTGAGAGTATCCTTAGTCCCAGAACTACGTGCCTCCTAGGTTTAAGTCCCCTCTATTGGGCATCAGATTTAGTGATCACCCCACAGTCATGCCTCTATACCCTGGCAAGGTCTATTGGGTCCTTTTGATTGGGTGTTAACTTCAGATTCCATGTAGCTCACATGGTCTATGTCGGTTAGAGAACCTCTCACAGAAACCGTTTCATGTTTTAAGTGCATTGATTCTTTCCAATTTCAGAACTTCTATTACTACTATGATTCTAAAGGTGTTTCAAACTTATGATATTGCATTGTGTCATTTTATTACAGATTTTACTATCGCTATACGACTTTAGTTTTGGTTATGTTTTAAGCATGTTTTACTATGACATGTGCATGATATCAGTTTTAAGAACGCATTCAAGTATATTTTATCATGACATATGCATATCTCGCATACTCAATACATCTTATACTACTGACGCATACTCCTTTGTGCTGCATCCTATTATGATGTAGATTCAGTAGCCCACTCCTCAGCCCGTGGCTAGTAGATCAGCAGCACACCTAGTCATCTTGGTGAGTCCTCCTCCTTCGAGGGCTTGGATGTTTGGTTTCATTTTTGCATTTAGTTTGTGTACCCAGTATTTTGCTATTTAGAGTTAGCTGGGGGTCTGTCCCAGTAACTCATCAGTAATAGAGGCTTTCATACATAGAGTTAGAAGTTCAGTTGTATTCAAATTGTCATTCTTAGACTTATATTTTATAAATATATTAAGTTGCTCATTACTTTATCTAAGC